>OX578150.1:52923796-53358796 GCA_951213105.1 Amaurobius ferox | reverse complement strand
ATTTCCTATTGAGAAACATGTTCACTTTTCATATGTAATACCATGCGATAAATTTGGTGACATCATTCTCGTGGATCTAGTTCGTTCCACTCATTAAAAAGATACTTTGAGTAATAGTTGTGTATTTGAGCGCCAATAGTAATTTATCTGCTGTAAGAATAACTTATTTCGCTGTCCATAACGCTTGGCGAGATTTTGGCGACGAATTTGGCGGAATGTCGCCAACTTAGCGACATTTTTATTTAATGCCAAATTAACAAAAATCTCGCCAAATGGATCAAAATGGCGCTAAATCAATGAAAATGACGACTAATTGAAGAAAATTCAATATCTTGGAAAGAATATAAGTATCTACTATAAGAATAACATTTTTTTTAACTGTGAAAGTAGTAAATTCATTGCGTTATATAAGGAAAGTCATGTGTTGCCCACATCAAATTTTTCATTTATGTAATCATTGTTTTCTTTCATAATTTGTGTATGACCCCTGAAACGCGATCTGCCGACGATTTGTCCCCTCTGAGAACCCGTGTGGATGCACCGAAAAGTGGTATAAGACAACATTTTTGTCTTTTCATATCTCTGGGACTTTTTATGATAAAATGCTGAAATTTTGTACATAATCTTGTGTATGGGGCACATTTTACTCATTGGAAATGTTTTTGTACGGGCACCGTATAAAAATTTAAATTTTGTATTTTTTAAAATTTAATTCCCTTGATTATTTTAATCGATTTCATGAAATTCTGTACCTTTTTTTACGCAACTTTGTAATTTATTATATATGTTTAAGATCAATATTTAAGGTATAAAAGCCGAAGTCAATGTTTTAGGGACACCCTGTATGTATGTATGTATATATATAATGTATATATATATATATATATACATACATACATACATACATATATATATATATACATACATACATACATACATATATATATATATATATATATATATATATATATATATATATATATATATATATATATATATATATATATATATATATATATATATATATATATATATATATAATAATTTGAAAGTCCAATGAAAGAAAAGTGAGAAGCTGTAACTCGAAAAACCTAACATTCTAACAAGCCTAAAAAATAAAAGTATAAATCTGCAAATCTTCAATCAAATGGAAGAAAATGCAAATTTCGAATCATCAGGTTAAAGAAAATCATCAAAATTCAAAGGTATGGTATCGATAAAGGAAAAGCAAATGAAATCCAATTATTAATGCTATACACGGGGACAAGGGCTAGGCCAAAATAATGGATTTGTTCACTTCAATCAAAACTTTCCATCGGGTCCAAGTATATTTTTGGAACATTTAATTATCGTCTGTCGAAGCGTTATATTTGCATTTATATATATATTATTTTTATAACTATCAGGAACCTTTCTCCCCATTACGACAGCTGATTCCCCTGAAACTTTCAGTAACATGCTTGCAAATGTTTTACAGTATATATAAATACTAAAATAACGCTTCATCAGACGATAATTAACTGTATCTTTCAGAAATGAAGAGTGGAATTTTCGTGAACGCCTGTCATTGCGTCTTTTCTGATAGTTTGACTAAATTATCAACAAAGTAGCTGAAAAAAATGAGCAAAGCTTGAGAATGTTTTACAGCGTAGTGAGCATGCGATGTTGAAAGATATTAGTTTCTCCCTGTTACAGTTCGTTTTAATAATTGAAAAGTTTGATTCTGCGAATCTGCGTATAATTTCGCGTACGTATGCAAAATTTGATTTTAATTCCTATTGCAGTTTTTGAGTAAATAAGATAAGAAAATTCAGGCAAATGCTGATTTCGCTTAGGATTGGGGAAAGGACTTCGCAATACGATAAAATCCATGTGTGGATGTTCACTCAATTGCAAAACGAATAAAAATCTGATGCGGGCAACACATGACTTTCCTTATATAATGCAATGAATTTGCTACTTTGCCAATACAAAAATAGATTTTTCTTATAGTAGATATTTATATTACGTCCAAGATATTGAATTTTCGTCAATTATTTGTCATTTTCAATGATTTAGTGTCATTTTTATCTATTTGGCGAGATTTTCATTAATTTGGCAATATTTTAAAAAGTCGCCAGGTTGGCGACATTCCGCCAAATTTGGCGCCAAAATCTCGCCAAGCGTTATGGACAGAGAAATAAGTTATTCTTATAGCAGATAAATAACTATTGGCGTTCAAATACGAAAGTATTACTCAAAGCATCTCCTCTCATGAATGGAACGAGCTAGATTCACGAGAATGATGTCACCAAATTTAACGCATGATATTACATATGAAAAGTGAACATGTTTCTCAACAGTTAATATATTTTTTTTTTAATTTATGGGATTGTTTGAAACATTTATTTGAAAAATGTGCAATATCCCGAGAACGGTTGAAGCTAGCGTTCTAAAGTTTGTGTCAATAGTTTTCTAAAGAAAAATTACATAAGAAATGTCTATTTGCGTAACTTTATTAAAGGTTTTGATTTTTTGATGATTTTTTAAAATTTCACTTGAAAATTTAGGGGGGATTTTAAACATTCGATTACGTTTAAAAGCAATAGGCTTCCAGTGTTCACGGATTGTGATTTTTGTACCAAATTTCTTTCGAATCGCTCTATTTGTTCGTGAGATATAGTCTAAATAGACTCACTGACACACACAAACACACATACTTTCACACACACACACAGACATCACCTTAAAAATATTTTATTCGTGATCAGGGATGCTTGAAACGTGCTCTCCCGTCGAAAACTCGAATTCGAATTTTTGACCCCGTCACAATATTTTCCTTATGTTGTTGTTCGCGTGTCCATGGATAAGCAATATTGTAGTGGAGTAGTGGTCTAGATTCCTTCAAAAGCATTGATCACAGTCTCTGCCAATGTTGGTGTATCCCAGCTGTAGAGGATCCCCCGTAATGAATCCCTGAGTGGAACTATGCCAATCTTCAAAAGATACACCGCAACAGTTGGGCATTCCCAGATGTGGTTGGGCGTGAGCTGGACTTCGGGGCAGTTTTTACAAGGGACATAGGTTCTTGTTTTGTCCGGATGGATCTTCATGCCCCTATAATGCCCAGTTCTTAGCCTGGCAATAGTGGATGTTATATTTCTGGGACAATCGAGTTCTGTTAAAAGGGGTTTCTTATACGTGTGAGTCATAATTCTATATCTGACCACTGCGTTAGCATCAGCAAGTGGTGCACTTCTGATCTAGTTCTCTAGCCTCTTTGGCCAAAGAATCCGCACATTCATTTCCCTCAATGTTGACATGTGCAGGTATCCATTGTAGGACACAGGATTTTCCCTTGCTGTGCAACCTTTCGAGAAGGACTATAATTTCGGATGTGATGTTGGTCTCTCCGTTTCTGATAGCTTCTAAAGCGGATTTAGAATCTGAAAAAATTGCGATAGTGCAATATCATTATTTTCCTTATACATTATGTATATAAGGAAAGTAACTAGCTTTTTTATCTCGGTCTTAGAGGGTGTTTTAAATATTCGAGATTTCGAAAATTTTGATAGATTTTCGAATATGCTCGAAAATCCAGTAAAAAAGGAGTAAAAATCAAGTCCGTGCTAGAAAACCTGATGTGGGCAGCACATGACTTTCCCTCCATAATGCAATGAATATAGTTATTTTACAGTGAAAAAATTATATATAAGATCCTCGGCACAATGCTTTTAACAATGAATTGCACATTTGGTACTTTTCCAGATGAAAACATGTAAAATTATTTTAAAGTCCTTCATTTAACTTATGTTTCTTGCAACTCTAACTTGACAATTCTCAATATTGATAGCATCCGCAATAAGCAATAGGGTCCATATGTTACATTTTAGTAATTAATTCATCAATTTGGCTCGTAAATTTAGAGTCATTTTTGCAATTTCGACGATATTTTCATCAATTTGGTATCATCAAAAAAGTCACCAAGTTGGCAATATATTTCGACAAATTAGGAGTTTTCCAAATTAGTAGTTAACCAAAAGTAGTTTTCAGAGTTTGCCAAATTTATGACCCCCTCTCCCATCTGGGTTGATGACGAGCTCGGTCAAGCTGGACAGTGTCCGATTGGATGTGTGTTGTCTTTAGTGATGAATCCCGATTCTCTCTCAGCAGTGCTCTCAGTCAATAACGCTTTATCAGAGCTCGGATGACGTTAATTATCGTTTTGACGTCAAACATTTTAGAACGATTATACCATGTGCATGGAATCCTTGCATTAAGTGGTGATTATTTCAAATGTGGGGGGGGGGGGGGTTCTAGATCTATCAAGAGCCATTTTGGCTCACGATGATTCATTTATGCATATGATTATATTAAATTAGTCAAAATATTTACTCTATTTGAGATCTCAAGCGGACCCTTGCATTATAAACTGCGGTTAACTTTTTTAGACGATTCCTGGCGTTTCTGCTTTTACTACTTTATTTCCCGCTTTAAATATTCTTAAGATACATCAGGATATTATCCAAATAGAAATTTATTATTTAATCCAAGTCTATTTGGCTAAAGTCCAAAACTTTTAATATTCATCAACTTCATAATAAAACCTTGTCTCTCATAGGCAGAGCTGGGAGGAGATTAGGAAGCCATACACTTCTAAAATTACATTAGCACTCCCTCAAGTCCAAGACTGGACTCGAACACCCAGTTGAGAGCTAGACAATGCCGGTGTTTGGCCAGCATAATCTAGTTATAATATAAATACTCTACTCTAAAATGACCCTCAGTACCTGTTGCGCCATCCAGAACCATTCAAAGCAATTTGATCTAATGTAACAACCATATATATATATATATATATATGGTTATTACATTAGATCAGATGCTATTTACACAATTTTAGAACCAATTTAAAGCAAAACAAGTAAGGTTTGAAGTATCAATATTATTTTCTTTAATGTTCTGTCTAATAACCCGTTCTATGGACTATCGTTCCACATCTTGATTTCCAAGATGTGAGAGTTTCTTGTAAAGTTATGAGTGATATTTTATTCTACTCCTCCTTCACAGTTTTCCATAGTACATCCATTGTTTTAGGTCTGCGTTTAAAAAGTTATTTTTTTAATAATCCAAAAACATAATAATCCATTAATAACACATCAGAGGACTTTGAAGGAATATGAACAAAGGGTATAACTTAATATATGTATATTTTGTCATTTCTTTTACAAGAAATTTAGAGGTAGGTTATGTAGTGTGACTGGTAGCTTTATCCTGATGAAGTTCTACTCTAGATAAAGTGATGGTATTTCTTCCTCAAAGGAGTTAAAACATTATCTTGGTAATACGTTGAATTGGTTTTTGCATTTTTTTTGACGTTTCTTAACTTCAATTTACCGTTGTACAAAAAGCCCGCAATAACCATGAATATTTTATTCAATCTTTCTTTGATTCTTGAAACGAAGTTTTTAGGTCTTTTCTCCTCTTACGCGATAGTAAATAGATTTTCTTTTATTACAGTCATTTAAATATAACCAGGCTTCATCAACTGTCGCACTATATTTCCATATATCATCGACTAAATGATTCTCATAGAGAATTTTACAGAGTTTTACTTATGAGCTTTACTTACGTTGAATTGGTTTTTGCATTTTTTTGACGTTTCTTAACTTCAATTTACCATTGTATAAAAAGCCCGCAATAACCATGAATATTTTATTCAATCTTTCTTTGATTCTTGAAACAAAATTTTTAGGTCTTTTCTCCTCTTACGCGATAGTAAATAGATTTTCTTTTATTACAGTCATTTAAATATATCCATGCTTCATTAACTGTCGCACTATATTTCCATCTATCATCGACTAAATGATTCTCATAGAGAATTTTACAGCATGGTCTGCGCTCAACCTGCGTAAAATATAGTGAACAATATACTTTACAGCTGTTTTAAGATTTAAATATTTATTTATTATCTTATTTAAATTTTTACAGAGGTTTACTTATTTAAATTTACTACAGAGGTATTTAAAAACACTGAAATTATTCAGAGGTTTTCTTTTAAGACAAGATACTTTATTAAATAGTCGTAAATGTACGTTCTTCGGGTATTTATTCATTGTTCTTTTCCCAGTTAAAACCAATGCTTGACGCTTTTCTCTTTATTATTAATATTATAGATTATTTTTCATTTAGAAATGCGCATTCCATGGTTTTCACAGTTTTTTATAATTACAGAATAAGAGTATTTCTCTTTGGAAAGAACAAAAAAGAACCTTCACTCAAAGTTTGTTTACACGAGTCATTTTTAAAATAGACAAAATTTAACTACAGCAAACGATAATTTATTTTTTATAAAATGAGCTGTTTGCCAGAATTATATTTTAATTAATTTAAGTTTTGTTATTTTTTGCAGTAAAATCGTTCTAAAAATATGTAAATAGCCTCTATAAGCTTTGTAGAATGATGTTTCACTATGAAATGATACAATAAAATATCAGTTTATATTTTTTTAATGTAATACCACAGACTCAAGATTTAGATTAAATAGAATTTGATTGAAAATTTGTTTTCTTCTGGGTTTCGTCCAATATCTACCGAATGTCTCACTAATTTTGGTGAATTACTGTTCCTTGTGTTAGTGTTTCCAGATTTTCCAAACATTGCAATTAACCACTGGCGGTCTGCACATTCTGATTGGATCCTGATAAGACACCACGAAGCGCCAAGTATCACTCACTTTCGGATCAAAACGACAAGAAATTCCCCATTCTTTTCCCAGGAGTGTTCTGAAAATATATAAAAGCACAATTATTTCCTGAGATATCTGATGGAAGTACATAACTTTCCTATCGCATCGTGCTAAAATATCTTTTAATAAATTTAAAAGACATATATTGTTACTCATTTCTACATAAATTCAGAACTTATGAAACTTATTGTCAATGAATACTGTGGCATATGCAAATTTATTATGTCACCGAAATGACGTCAGCCTTATATGCGGGACTGAACTCTGCTATGAAGGCAGCTATAAATACGCTGCACTTGTAGGTAAGGTGTGTGAATAAAGGTAGTTGAGTTCTGAGAGTGTCTTATGCCTTATTCCTCGGTCTAAAAACACAACAAATATCTGTCAACAATTACTCCGTTGCGGGTTAGAGTTGAGATGCCGGTTGATAATTTTTTTTATTGCGGGTGCGATTCGGGTCAAACCCGATTCGCAATGAACTCTAATATGTAGAAAAATTCATAAAATTCACACCAATCCACCGGTAGGTATGCGGAATAGATGCAAAATCGCTGCGGCATCTCTTCCAGAACACCATGTCGTGGCTCAGACAAGCCACCACGACACTCATTAATATCCCAGGGACAGCCACCGGCCTCCGGATAACCCTCACAGGCCGCCATGTATGTAGGGAAAGTTAAAAAGCTAATATTCTCTGAAAATTTTATTAATCCTAGTTCACAGAAGGGGGAGTATATGTCTTGTTAGAAATTCTGCAGTTTGCAATTATATTGAGGCAAAACAAAACTCAGAACTTAATAATTAAATATCATCGGTGTTAAACCTCAGTAACCTGTGTTTGTTCGAAAGTCTAAAACCTTTTGAAGTTCCGAGGCCAATTTCCTCCTTAAATACAATGCATTTGTTTTGACATCATTATCCATTTTTACATCTTTAAGTATCATGAAAGGCAGGACTAAAAACTTATTGTATAGTCCAATCTTAAGCATGAAAATCAATATTTTAATATCGTTATCAGTTTTAATATAACCAATTATCTCAAAAAGCTTATAAATAAATGTGTTGTACGGCCTAATTTTAAATACAAAGAATAATTTTCGATATCATTGCCAGTTTTGCTAGCCCCACTTTTTTTTTCACATTTTACAATTTTTTTGAAAAATCAGTATTGTGGATCCAAATGATTATAATTATAGCGTGTTACCCTTCACTTTAAAAGGCTTGACAAAAATGTTTCGATTGATACCATACTTGACAATATACCCTCGAAGGGAGGTAACTTACCCCCCGAGGGGTCTAATGACGTCACTAACACAAAAATTGTTTTGCGGCTATTTTTGATAACAATGGTTGAAACGTCTCGTGATCATTGAGCAATATTCCTTTCAACACATGATTGTGTCAAATTCTGTCCTATACTGTCGTGTTAAAATTAACTGGAATGTGACTCAACTAAAATTTCTCATACCAGAATCCATTTTTTTAACTTTTTTTTTTCCTAATTTTACAAGAAAATTTTTAAAAAATCCGTTTTGTGGTCCAAATGATTACAATTGTAATATGTTTCCCCTCACTTTAATGGACCTAAAGAAATCCTTCGACTGATACCAAACTTAACAATGTACCACCTGGGGGGGGGTGTAGCCTCCTAGGGGGCCTAAGGATGTCAGGAACAAAAAATTTGTATTGTGGGTGTTTTTCATCACAATAATGATCGATATTAAACAAGTCTTGTGATCATTGAGCCATAAATAAATTATTTTATGATTACGTCAAATTTTGCCCTATGCTGTCATGATTGACATCAAAATCGAAAATTTTTGTGAAAACAATACTTTCTCAATACTACGTATAAAAAAATTAAAATATATAATTTCGATTAAATTTTGAAGTTTTCGTTCGAATTTAAATAAAATGTATCTAGTTCTAGATATTTTGATGACAAAGCCGGATATTAAGTTTCTTAAAAATCCATTAATATTTATGGCCGTTATCGTTCTAGAGAAATCGATCACAGACAGACATCACTCCAAACATAGTCAAAACGTGTTTAGGAGGTTTTAAAACATATATTGGCATTAAAATATCGAATTCGAAAAGTTTTGTGAAAACAATACTGTCTCTATACTATATCACATATTATGAGAAAGTAAAAATGTGTTATGAAGTCCAATCTTAAATATAAAGATTGATTTTTCGATATCACTATCAGTTTTGATATCCTAAGTTAAGTTATCCGTGATCTCAAAAAGCTAGACTTAAAATTTTTTGTATGATTCAATCCTAAATATAAAATATAATTTTCTATCTTTTATATCGCCTTATCAGTTTATATCTCCTTATCAGTTTTGAACTGAAGGACCAGAGTTCCAAAATCTTTTAGAAACGAACTTAATTTAACTCCTTTATATTCTATATTGATAAGAAAATATATACTCCATATTGTCAGTCAGTACTATCCCAATATTGGTCTTTTGTTAGAAATATTTCCAATGACGGCCAATATTACCGAAATACTGGAATGCAATATTTGGTCGGTCTTAACTAAACTGGCATGTCATTGGAAATGCCAATATTAGCGTTATCGTTAACCATATCGTTAACCATATCGTTTGAAATATGTCAAATAAACCTCAAGATATACAATATTGGCTAAATATTATCTCAAATTCGACCAACATTGACAATCTCCAGAAGAAGGAGCTCAAAACATACGTTGTTGGTTTAGTCGTTTTATACTACAAAGTAATAGACATCTGAACCAATATTAATGTCTCACCTGATTGGGCTGTTTTTCTCCAGCGTCAATTGGTATCCGGAGGCCACATGACATACGACAACGCTTCTGTTCGCCTGCAAGTTTATAATCAATAGAATTAAACATTTTCGTATTGATTTGGCCATTTAAGATTGGAGTCGGAAAGTAAGCAACGAATTTACTAATTCTATCTCATTGAATTTAGAAAACATTATTAATTGTCACCCATTTATCGAAACTGTAAAGAACCTTGCTGTCCCAACCGGAAATCGAACCCTGGATCTTTGAACTGGTAAGACGACGCTCTATCGTTGAGCTACTGAGACAAAATTGCAAGGTCTCGTTGTCGAAAGGGACTCTGTATTCTAATGTCAGATTGACGTGCAACTGACAATCTAATCGACCACCTCTTGCTATTTTTTACGTCAGGTATACCTCCTGATCCTGGTGGTGATTCCATCCAATTAGATAATGCTCCATAACTTTGCAATGGACTTTTTTCGTCTATCTCGCTTTGTTACAGTGTTCGCTATCCTAACTTTTTCAATTCTCTAATAGGGGCACTGCAATAACTTTTATTCGATCGAGAATGGTCAATCTATTACAGATAATGCTAACGTGTACAGTTATAGGCGATTCCTTACAAAATTTTTGGTGTTCTTAAAATGTTTCCTTAAAACCCTGTATATTTTCTGTACAATTTAAAATAAACTGTGCTTAAGATAATTGTGCTGTAATTTTAAATATTATACTCTTTACTTCGAGTGATGAAGGGGAACAACATGAAACCAGCCCACATAAAATATTTTTATGATTTAACCTCCGAAAAAGTTCTTAAGCACAACTTTCCTCGGAACACTGCGTTTTTAATGAAACGTTAAACAAGGAAGTACCAAACCAAGTTTCCGTGCACGTACACTATTCTGAACTGAACCCCATTGAATCAATAAAATCCCGTAAAACCGGAAGAAATGAACAATACTCAATTGATGATGTTATAAATGTCATGTAATAAATCGGGATAGAAAGTTTTTAACTTCCCTCTGAAGAATGTGTGCATAACTTTGACATTTTCTGCCATTCAGCAAAAGAAACGCCACTTCGGAAGCACGTTTGATTTGTAAATTTTGCAGTTACCACAAAAATACTATCGAATGACTTTAGTTTAATCGATGTATTAGATAAATAGATGCGTCAGTTTTAACTATTTCAAAAATTTTCCCAGGACTAACGCCACATGAGTGGATTGACAGACTAACGGATCTATGCTGGTTTTTTACAACGTTCTGTCATGGGCACTTTTGTTCTCGAAGAGGTATGGAAACTTTTTTCTGTGTCATGGACTATATCTTTTCTCAAAGAGCATCCAAATTCGTTAGATGAATAACGTCATAAGAGTTATAATATCATCAAGGTCAGATGTACATGATCAGAGGTTCTTCATAACATCACATTTGTAACACCATATTTGTAACATCACATATTTTGTAACACCATAATGTGTATTTTTTTGTGTAAGATGAAGTCACATCGATGTCACATACATTTCAGAGTTTTGTTCAATTGTCTTGTTTGACCAAAACTGCATTATGTTTGCGTTGGTTTGGGACCCTTAATATTCCAGCTTTATGATGGACTTATAAAGAAGGTTGAATCTAGGTCCTTGAGACTTTATTTTTCTACAAATACGTATGAGCATTATTATCTGTCTAGGGCTTACTTAATGAATATGTTTAACTAAACGTTTCACTTGCGATTGAAATTCAAAGTTTTAGCTCAAATTAAAAAAAAATTCTATCTAGTTCTAGCTTTTTTGATATCAAATCCTGATATAATGTTTTATGAAAATGCATTAATATGCATGGTTACCATCGTGTACACAAGAAATCGACCACATCAGACAGACAGACAGCATTCCAAAGAAAGTCAGAACTTGTTCAGGAGGTCTTAAAACACAAACTGACCTTAAAATCTCGAAATCGGAAATTTTCATGAAAACAATACTTTCTCAATATTGCGTATGAGAGAGTAAAACGATTCAATTATCTTTTGAAAATAAATATAAAGTCCTAAAAATGGAGCTCAGGATCCAGAATGAAAAGAAATACCGGATTGAGGGCATCTATTATATAGTCCCCATGGGGGGGGGGGGCACAATTCTATAGTTCAATCACCCATTGGGTATTGAGCACAAGACAGTTCCTAACGTGCTGCTCCAATACTTCAGAGCCCAGGGTTCCCGTCAACTCTAATCAGTCACTGTTTTAATAGCAACATTTTTACAGATGAAGGGAGGTTTTAGTCATAATCTTTCAATTACAATTTTAGTGTTTTATTTTCATATTCTATGGAAAAGGAACCCCAGAACACTTCCTGTGTAAGATGAAGTTGGTTTTAAACTGTTTCAGTACATGCAAACTGTTTTATTCGTTTAGACATAGGCGAAATAATAGTTTACATAAATAAGTGAAATTTTGTAAAAAATTTAAATTGAATAAAAATATTGGAAGATTCGATGACCCCCCCCCCCCTCTCTCTAATATGAGGACCCTAAGCTTAGTCAGCTTGCTTATAAATCCTCTCCTGCATCCTATCACAATTCCGAATGATTAATGGCAACTACGCATGCGTATTCCACCTTTTCACTTTGCATGTCGTAAATCTGATTTGACACTGTAATCCAGTAACTCTAGAAATGGGTAAAATAGATTCAGTGTCCAGATTCCCCCCTCCTCCTCGACAATGAACATCATCAAAACACTTCGCACCAGTGTTGTTAAATATTATCTAAATTTAGCCACACGAGTCTAAAAAATAAAAGTAATAGCCCATTCATTCTATAACTTCAAGTGAAGCAGCACTTCACCTGGCCAACCGCCACTACGTCTAATCGCAGCAATTTAAGTCATGTTTTACAGGTTGGTTACTTTTGGAAATCACTCTGAAAATGGACATATCCTTTATTGCTACACTGTATTTAAATATTACTATACTGGACTCACCACTATGTAGGTATCGGAATCGGTCGTCTTCCAGAGAGCATGGCTGCCAGAACATGCCATCCACTTTGGGTTCTCTATAGGCATCGGGTCTCCAGACTCCCAATACAGGAACAACTGGAAGATTTAAAAAGTGTTACGTCATCCAAGATGAAATTCGGCTATTGTACTTGAATTTATGCGAAACTCTACCAGCTTCGATGACAGGCCGGTTACCGCGCCATCAACGTATCGGTCGAGTTTATTAAAAATTTCGGATATGACTTCGGTAAGCCCGCGTAGCTGCTGAATAATAGCATATAAGCTATCGCTAGCTACGTCTCCCTCCCATATTTAATAGCATATTTAATTAAATGGAACGTGGCTCACTTTCTCATGCCAGAACTCATTTTTTCTTTCAAAATTTACAAGAAAATATTTTTAAATTTGATATCGTGGGTCAAAATTATTACATAGTGTTGCTGTTGTTGAGATCCAGACCGTCCGATCTACTAGAAAGGTATAAGGTAACCGTTTGGACGGCCGGGAAGTGCCACCCAATTTAAACCGGAATCCAGTGGAGGAGGCATCCACAGGGACCGTACCCTCCTTCCCCTACCACCAACCTCTCGGAAGGACTTACGGACCCACATGTTTAACGAGATCGCTGCATGAACACGGCGGCAGTTGTGGCAGCGTGCAAATCCAGCGCGCAAACCACCAGGCTACCGCACCCGAAATGTTCCAACAGTACGCGGTGATCTCAAGTGTACAACTATAGTACGTTACCCTTCACTTTAAAGGGTTTACAAAAAGTATTTCAATTGATAGCATACTTGCCAATGTAACCCCCCACCCTCGAATGTATAGCTTACCTCCCCCAAGGGGGGAAATGACGTCACGAACACAAAAATTATATCACGGCTATTTTTCACAACAATGATTGAAATTGTGAATTCTTATGATCATTGAGCCATAAATAACCCCTTTTATGTATGATTATGTTAAATTTTGTCATGCTGCCCTGCAAAAAAAAAAAAAAAAAATATGTAATGTTGAATAAATTTTGAAGTTTTCGATCGAATTTAAAATTTTTTTATCCAGTTCTAGATTTTTTGATAACAAAGCCGGATATGAATTTTCGCGAAACTTCATTAATATTGGTGGTCTCTATCGTGTGCACAATAAATCGACCACAGACATCAGACAGGCAGACGGAGATCACTCCGAAATTTATCAGAACGTGTTCAGAATGTCTTAAAACATATATTAGCATCAAAATTTTGAAATCGAAAATTTTCCTGAAAACAATACTTTCTCAATACTACGTATGAGAAAGTAAAAATAATTGTTTAAGCTACTTAGAAGTTATCGTCAGGCAATATACAACAGTAAAAGAGGCTTAGAACAAACGATTTTTATCTGATCATGTTTAGAAATAAACTCTGCTTATAAAATAATTGTGGCATCAATGAGTAGATTGGTCTGAAAGTTCGACAGTAACAGGTCTTAGAGGTCGACCTCTCTTCTACTGAACGTGATTTAAATTCTATAGGATATGTCCTAATAAAATGATATTTCGGAAATAATGAACTGCCCGTTCATTGGATCTTATTCTAGTATCGCATAGCTTAAATACTATATCATAGCTCAAATACTTACCCTTTTGGAAGGCTCGACCAAATTGAAGAGCAGGCACTCTCTGTGCATCAAAGGTACTGAGTCAGGAATGCGGGCATCACTTCTGAGAAGGAAAAAATGCAAAATATTGTGTTTAAACTGTTTACTTCAAATCCATAGTGCATATCAGTTGGCATAATAATTTAATTATGGATTGTGTTTATATGAGGTAATATCGGTTGGCGCGAAAATTAAACTGTTAAATTTGAACTTCCGATCAAGGTGCTTTAGTATAAGGTTTTGGGCACTCAGTCCGGCAGCCAATGAAAAAGTTGTGAGCTTGGCGTAATGGGAACTAAGATTCGTCATTCGTGATATCACGGTCCAGAGTAAACTTTAAGAGGAATTGCCAAACCATACGCATCATTACAGTTAAAAATAGTTCGTTTATTTTGAAGTGGCAGCATCCAGGCTTAAATAACTTGCGCAAAGATTTTAAATTCTGCTGTGCACATAGGATCCAGTGACATCCAAGGAAATTTACTGCCGTTGTTGGAGTAAGATGAGAGTCCCAGTTAACAAATTTGATATCTCTTGAGGGCCCGAGAACAAAATGCGCGCGTTTTTAATTCCCATGTCGTCATATGTCCAGATCCAGGTAAAAATAATAAAGTCATTCGTGCCTCGGGATGAGCACCCCCTGACTCCTAATTACCTTTATGGGTAATAATACTGAACATATATATTCAACAAAGGAACTTTTATACACATTTACATTGGCTAATTAATAATTTCGGTGGCCAATCATTAAAGCTTTTTCTAACGTCAAAAATTGTAGAACGATTATACCATGTGCGTTGGAATCGTTACTTTAAGTGATGATTATTTCAAAAATGTGGGGGAGGGGGAGGTTCTAGATCCACGAAGAGCCATTTTGCCTCACAGTGATTCCTTTATAGCATATGATTATATTAAAATAGTCAAAGAATGTATGCTATTTGAGATCTCAAGCTGACTCTTGCATTATAAACTGTGGTTAACTTTTCTGGACGATTCCTAGCGTTTCTGCTTCTACTGCTTTCTTTCCCGCTTTAAATATTCTTAAGATACATCGAAATGCGGGAATATTATCCAAATAGAAATTTATTTTTTAATCTAAGTTTATTTGGCTAAAATGTCCAAAACTTTTAATCCTCAGTAGCTTCATAATAAATCCCTGCCTATCATAGGCGGAGCTAGGAAGTGCTTAGAGGGCTATACACTTCCTAAAATTACATTAGCACTTCGCAGGATTTTTTCACATGTACATACTATTATATATTGTATACATTGCAACTGAAATTATTGGTGCTAGAATTGTTTTAGCATCCCTAAAAAGGACTTCAGCATGCTGAAACTGATATTCGAAGCTCCGCTTACGCTGTATATGTAGCTTAGTCGTTACAAAAATTAAGTAAAAGCAGTTTTTTTGGAAAGATTATTATTTTTAGTATTTTTTTTCTTTTGATGTCGTTTTTGCTGTTATTTTAATTTTTCATTACTTTAAATGAGTTTAAAACTACTAGCATAGAACGTAACGGTTAAGGCGGGTGTGACCGTAGCTCTCTGTTAGGCTTACGCATAAAAACTGGAGGGGTCTCTTCTGTGAAAACATGAGAGTGTGTGCTCAATGAACTGAGCCGCATAAATAATCCTATACTAAAAAACCACGGAAAACAGTTTTTTTTTTTAATAAATTGTCCTGGGTAAACTGAAAGTTCATGAATCAAATCTTGAACCATAAACTTGTTGAATCGACGTCTTATGTGAAAAGACTTAAGACACATAATGTTCGCCAATTACCTGAATATTTTGATAGCTGATCTCGCAGGTAAGACATCTGGGCTTGGCGGTGTTGCCCCCGTAGCTAAACATGGTGGTTTATGATAACCTTCGGCTGTCACTGCTGTGGGAAGTGCGCTCAGAAGTGCTTGGCTGCAGCCCCAGGCAAGACCCAAGGTACTGCCATTGCGTAAGAAGCCATCAAAACTCTCTGTATATTCCACCTATTAATTGTGAAATTTATCAATTATATTTCCTCTATTAAAAATAGTTTGATGTGAGCAGAACATGGATTTCCCTACATAATACAGTGACTTTACTTCTTCAATAGCGAAATAATGGTGTACAAGGTCTACAGAACAATGATTTGGGCATTGAATTAAAAACCCCGTAAGCAACATCTAACCAGCACCATGGTAAACCACAAGCAACTTATCTATACCAAATTTTATGAAATTTGGTCAATTAGTTTCTCAGCTAAAATAGGATACATACAATTTTTGCAGGCCATTTCACAAAAAAGGGCGGGTTCTTTTTTCCCAAATCGTTCCTAAATCTAATCAGCACCAGGATACTTCCCAAGTGACTTATCTACTAAATTTTGTGAAATCTGGCCTGTTAGCTCTTTAGCTAAAGTGGTTTGATACAATTTTACAATTTTTGCGGTCATTTCGAAAAAAAAAAGCAGGTTCTTTTATCCCAAATCGTACTAAAATATAATCAGTACCAGGGTAATCCACAAGTGACTTATCTATAAAAATTTTATAAAATTTGGTTAATCAGTTTTTGAGTTAGAGTGGATACATGCATTGCACAGACACACACACAGACGATACGCTAAAAATAGATTTTTCTAAAGGTCGCAAAATGTATAGATCCGTCTAAAATTCGACTTGCGATTTTCGATATGATTCCAATACTTTCTCTTTACATTACTATGTATTTCAGGGAAAGTAATAAGAGTACCACATAGAACTACTAACTTTTACGCACTGTAGAATTTCACAATTTCATCTTTAGTATCCATGTAATAATTACTAAACTTATTCGTATTTTTCTAGACCATCCAGAATCTCTCCGGTGATTAAAAGTCATAATTTTTGCACACTTGTAGCATCAGCTATGGGACAGAACCTAATGGAGCCGAATTTTAATTTAACCTCCTGGCACTGGGGCAGACAAAACAGGGGGTTTTCTAATGTGTAACAGGCGTTTTTCTATTTGTAGTTTTCGAAAAGTCTTTTCAGACTCTCCAAAAGTCCCTTTGGTGCCATAGAAGACTAATCTTTGTACACTTATAGTATTAACCACAAAACAGAACGTAAGGAAGCTGAATTTTTGATCCCCTCCCCATGAAGTGGAGAAAATCTGTGTTTTCTTTTCTTTTCAGGCCTTCCAGAAGTACCCTTGTTGACCTAGAACGCCGTATCCTTGCACATTTATAGTATCAACCACGGGAGAGAATTTAACGGAGCCGAATTTTGGTTTAATCATAGGTGGGAAAAATAGAGGGGGAGTTCGAAAAGTTTCTCCGGATTCTCCAGAAATACCCCCCAGTAACTTAGATTGAAACTTAGCAACTTATATGTAGAACCAGCCACAAAAAAGAACCCTTCTCAATCTCAATTTTTATTAAGACCACTATTTAAGACCGTAAGCATCATACAAACAAAATAAAACTTATTAAAAAAGTTTCAAGTTATATTTTAAAGAATTTTATTTCCCTTACTTTTGTCAAGCTTAAATACTAGTAGGAGATATGTCGGTTCTGCGCCATCGATAATTAATTTTGGGGTGCAACCCGATTTAAAGATTAAGTAAACCTGTGAATTGAAGGTATAAATATCATTTTCATACATAAAATCAAGTTTTAAAATGCTGTTTCGGAATTTCGAATCATTTAAAAATAGTTTTAGCCTTACCTTCCTGTTTAGGACATTGAAGAATGTGTTGCATTTCTGAACAGGAAGTTCATTCTTGCAGAAGAGATGCACGTGCTCTTGAAAATCGGTCTAGTGAAAAGGAAATATAATGTGTAAAATAGAATTTGGTAAAGTAATTTATTATTTCATTTGTTTATTAATATTTATAGATTATAACGGATGCGTCTTTCCACTAGGGTTGGGCGTTATTTAACGTGCCGGTGCCACCTTCATGTGGTAGGGTTTCCTATGCATTTCCGTGAGTCATTGGTTGTGTAGGGGAGGACATTGAAACAATTGTTTTGTTTTGTTTCCCTAACAATCTAATTTCTTTTCTTTTTTCTTTCATTTTTTACGTAATTTGCGTTCAAATCTGTGTAATATTATACACAAGCAGTCAAAGCAAATTAGATACTCTAAGTCCTCTGGACGAGTCGGACGGTCAAAGTTCCCGGCCACACACTTAGCTACAGTAAACCTTCGGGTCTGTCGTGTGGTCTGGGTTTCCAACATCCAACACAAGCAGTCAAGAATTTTTGGCCGGGGGGGGGGGGGGGTGAATAAAACTTTAGAAGTTTTCTATTTGTCCTATATAAATATATCTAAATGCTGTCACATAAATAACAAAAAGATCAATCATGCATAAAGCATTGATTATGAAACACTTTCCAACTGAAATACAATTTTATTTAAACATCTCTAAAATGCGGTATATTCAGCAGTGATATATTTTAAATTATCACAGTACTACAATAATTTATTATATTTGAAAACTTAAAACTTCATCGAAAAGAATGAACTTTATTAAAATTACGTCATCGAAATATAAATCGTCTGGCTCTCTATGTAAAAGCAATGAATATTTCATTCATATCATTTTTATTCCAGACTCCAGAGCTAAATAATTTTGCTCGAAAAAAATTCAGCAATTCATATACAACTCATCTTACAATCACTTGATGTGTTTACATTCTGCATCCTGTGGAGGTAAAACTATGGAGTTAAAACATCATATTAAAAAAACGCTAATATCGTTTGAGACAATAATTCAGGTGGCGCTGGGATGGGATAAGTAGTTCTGCATTGTATTGCTATGGCGAAAGGCCTAAAATATTTAATTAAACTGTCCATTTTTTTAAAATAAATTATTAGCGTAATGCAATGTAGAATTGAAACAATAAGGAATATTCCTACGTATTCAAAATTATTTTGCCTTTTCATTTATTTTTATCTCCATATATTCTGTATTCTATTCTACAAGTATGAAAAAATACTGATTAATTATATTCATAATTAGGGAACACTTAATTTAAAAATAATCAAAACTACATATTATAATTACTACGTCTTTCTATTGTGACAACTAACAATAGCAGCTACTTTGCTAACACTAGTGACACCTAGATATAATTCTCAAAGCATTGTGGCATTTTCTAGCGTTTCATCCACGGGAGTTTTATCTCCTTCTTTCTAACTCCATGCCGCATCCATTAAAATTAAGCTTCGTTGTAGAAATAATCAAAGATTGATTGATGATCATTTAAACTCAAAAATATTGTAATTGCGTTGGCACAGATTATAGATGTACAGAAGTTGTACAGAAGATGTACAGAATATAGATGTACAGAGATGTTTTAGAGAACGGATGCAACATTAAATATAAATTTAAAAGAACTTTAAAAATCGCGATTTTTACACTGTGAAAAAAAGATGGATGCCACATTTTATTTTGAAGTGGGTTATGTGATATATTCATATTGTATGGGTGGAAAGCCCAGGCCGCCCGACTCACCCGAGGGCATGAGCAGCAAGGTGAGCGAATAGCGTATTGCATGGGTGTAATTATTACTTTAATTTTTATTTAAAACATTACCGAAATTTTGTTTTTATATATTTTATGGGATAATTTGAATATTTCCTAAAATTTTCGAAGCAATTTGGGAATTTTAACTTCGCTTAAAAAATGTTTAAAAAATTAGGTCCCACAAGGTTCAATGTATTTCACTCTTACGGCCCAGGTTCAATCCAGAACTAATTGGGTGATATTATTAATTTATATTCCATATGTCCCACAGACCGTCTCAATAACATTCTAAAATTTCATTTTGATAAAGTCATTTTTACGGCAGTTATCGTGAGAACGGACAGATACACAGACAGAATGACCAAAGTCATAAACACTTTCCAACTATGTTGTAAAATGTTAAAAACTAAGTTAATATAAAATGTCTTCGTGGGACTTCTCCCATCCCGGAAGAAACACTGATTATACACAGATCGACGCGTTAGAAAGACACTGAACCATAATTTGCAAAAAAAAAAAAAAAAAAAAATGCTTGAGAAAGGTAAAAATATAGCCATGACATACTTGAATGACGTAACGTGATGTGATAATTAAATAGATCAAAATCAATCTTACGCGAGATTGAACTGTGTGCCGATTTTCTGCTCTCTATGGGCCGAGAATAGGCCCGTATAAGGTGGCCTACGTAAATGACATAACGACGCAACGTAATGACGTGGAAATGTCATGGAAAACAATGTTTTGCAAGATAAGACTATATACTAAGTTTCAGCTCTTGTGTGCTCTGAGAACAAAGAAAGAGTCAAAGATTTTGAACAAAGGGACAAACAGGGTTCATGTGAAGTGAATAAGAGCTAAATAACACTAAATAACAGCCAAAATGAGGCAAAAAAATAGCTATATGTTACTAATTTGGACATGATTATCACGAATATAAACTTAAAAATCGAGTATTAGCTTTAGATTTACGATACTAGGTGGGTCGGGGTTCAGTGGGAATGAATGGTCGCTTGTTGCACTCCTTGTAGAAACACTCGTGCAACGCTACAAAAGCCGCTACGATAGGCAGGTGCAACATGTCATTGAAAATACACTTTTTACACTCTTATCTGGATTTCTTCACGTCTTACTACAAGCTAAGGCTCCTAAATATACTTTTAAGTATATATAAGAGACTTACTGCGAGCACAGGGAGAGGTTTCATCAGGACCAGTGGCGGCTCGTGACTTCAAAAATGGTGGAAGCAGATTCCGCCTCCTCGACAACGAACACCATCAAAACGCATCACGCTACTTGCGCAAGTGGTGTCAAACATTATCTAAAAATAGCCAAACAAGTCTGAAAATTCGCCAAATAATAATAATAATAACCCATTCAGCTGATAACTTAAGGTGAAACTGCGCTATTCCTGCGTCACTGATCAGAACACTACTACCCTCGAAAATATCTGATGTGGGCAGCACATGACAGTCTCTATATAATGCAATGAATTTACTTCTTTAAGAGAATGAAATTTAAGATCTACGGCACAATGTTGTTAATGTTACATTCTACATTTGGCGTTTATCCGGATGACAACATGTAAAACTATTTCCAAATACAAAATGTGTTGTCCGGTGCCATTTATACGATTTTACTCAGGTTAATCTCTTTCAATGTAGACTGATATGTGGGGTAAATAATCATCGTGATCAAGCATAAATGTAGTCATTTTTTATGTAATCCAAAAGTTTTAATAAGGAAATATTGATTTATTAAAAAATAAAAGTTAAAAAATATCACATTACTTGATAATTTTTATCTTTACGAAATGTATATTTGAAAACTAAAATAAATTTGAGAAAAAAATTAAAAAAAAAATGCTTTAGAAGGATTATCACTCTTTCGTAGAATTTTTTATACCCTTTAAAAGGATTTTTTATACTTACGCTCAGTTCTGTGAGCATTTTTTTTCTGTTTGTATTTTTGCTAATCCTATAATTTATGGTTGTAGTTGCATGGTTGACAATTTGTGTCTTTAACCTTGGTACTTTCACTAAACATAGCTGATGTGCACAGTACATGACTATCCCTACACAATGGGATAAATTATTTCGGTAAATTTAGAAAATATGTATTTCCACTCTCGCTTTAATCCCTGTTAAAGCGCTTGTATGACAAATTTTTTATCTATATCGGACAATTTTTTTTCATCTTTTATATGCACATGCTAATTCTAAATCAAAATAACAGATATATTTAATTTACATCAAGTGAAAATTAACGAATTATACTAGCGGCAGAGCTAACTTGAATAAATTGTGGACGCTATGACCGCCTGTTTACTCAGTTTTTTATTCAAATGCCTATTATAAGTACATTGAATACATTGTTCCCATAGCATGGCATTGTATTTTGAATGCCAATTTAGAATAATTTGTTTTATTGACATATATAAAAAATATGAGTAATTTAGAATATTTATTTTAGAAATCGATTTATTTAAACTCAAACCAACGGTTATATGAAAAAGGTTAGCTGCAGTTGGGCTCCACTGGACTTTCTCATACCAAAATCCATTTTTAAGTACCTTGTGATTTTTTTTTTTTTTTTTTTTTTATTGTCAAGAAACTTTTGAAAAATCTGTATCGTTAGTCGAAATGATCACAATTACAACATGTGGAATGCTCAGACCACACGACCAACCCGAAGGCTTATGGTAACAGTTTGTGTGGCCGGGAACAACAATTACAGCATGTGTTACACTTCATTTTAGAGGGCTTGACAATGCAGTCCTTCGCCGAAGAACGGTAATCCCCCTTAAGGGGGTTAATGACGTCACGAACACAAAAATTGTATCGCGACTATTTTTCACTACAATGATTGAAACTGTTAAGTTTCATGATCATTGAATCATAAATAACCACCTTTGTGCATAAATATGTCACATTTTGTCCTATGCTGCGATGTTAAGAAAATATAAAATTTCGAATAAATTTCGAAGCTTTCGCTCGCATTTCACATTTTGTCTAATTCTAGATGCTTCACTAACAAAGTAGAATGTAAAATTTCGTGAAAATCAATTAATATTTTTGACAGCTGCCATGTATGCACAACAAATCTGCCATAGACAGACACCACTCTAAAAATATTCAAAACGTGTTCAAGTGATCCTAAAACATATATTGGCATCAAAATCTCATCAATTTTAGTGATAACAGTACTTTCTGTATACTATTTTCTACAGTATGAGAAGGTAAAAATTAGATTTTTAATTAATAATACCGTCTATCAGATGGACTATATAATTTAGCAGTAAATTACAGGGTTTTTTTTTGTAATGCCAAGTTAAGTTTACCGAAAATGCAATATACTGACGACAACCCTAACTTGATACAAAAGACATATAAGAAAAACTGTAAACCTTCGTTATGTTATAAAGTCTATCTATTTCACACTGCTAATAACTAAAAACTAATTTGCTGTATTAAATCGGGGGTTTGAGGTCTAATCATTCGATTCTTATAATTAAAATTCAACATTATATTTATGTTCTTTCATACTTCGTTATCAAAAGTATTCTAAATTGACATTTCAAATAAATGCTGTTGTTATGGAAACCATCTAACCAATATATGCATAATGGGCGTGTGAAGACAAAGCTGAATAATTAACCGGTCGTGGCTTCTGCAATGTATTCAAGTTAACCTCGCCACGAGTATTGTCGGTATTGAAACTCAAAACTAGTTTGTTTTCTTTTAAGTATAGACTTAAGTAGTGGTCGCTTATTTAGGTCCCGGGCAACACCTGGTGATTCGTTCTAGTAGATAATATTTTAACGTCGGAGATAAAAAAAAAAAATACATCGGGAAAATAGTCGAGATTTGTCGTCTTTCTCCAGCTTAGAAGCATTAAAGTTCTTTTAAAAAGATCTGAAACCGACTTTAGCAAGTGTCACATGCATTTGATGGGTACTTACCTCTCTGCGAGCTCGCTCATCAAACCAGCATCCCAGCAATAGTGATGGATCGTGATATTCATGCTTCTCATTTTTGAAGCGCTGTCGTCGGTCGGCCATCTTCAGAAGTCTGACAAAACCTGTAATGGTGACAGATTTGAATATAAAGATCAATAACGGAGTTACTATGAAACTAACAAAGCTATCAAATAAGGGGCTTAGGCGACCCGATGTTTTGCAGAATTGTATATGTAAAACACTTTATAATAGTTTTTGTTTTCGTTTTCAATTATAAATTCACCCTCTAAAAATTCCAGATAAGATCAAGGCATTTCCACATTTCAAGCATTGTACAGCTTAAATCAGTCAAGAGAAATATTTGTTAGACAAGAGGCAAATATGGCAGTACTGCTAAAGCATGGTGCCTTTCATGGGGGATTTGCAAAGTCCATTTCGACAAAAAGAGCTTGCAATTTCGTCCTAGTAGCTCAATGGTAGCGTCGGCTGGCTAGTTTGAAGATCCGAGGTTCGATTCCCGATTAGGACAGTAAAGTTTTTCTCAATGCGCCCGAACAAATCAACTTTGTAGGTTAGAGCAATGATGTCGGAGATCTGACTCTAGTACGATTATCAAGGATTCAGCGGACTCTGATATATTGAGCGCCGACTTCAAATTGAGAGGATAACGACCACGCAAGACCTAGAGAACCTAAAGAATAAAAGAAGCATCAGGAGGTTAACCTGATGTAAAAATAGCAGGAGGTGGTCAGCCAGATTCAGTTGCCTGTCAATCTGATATTAGATAGTGGAGAATACAGAGTCAACTTTGACAATAAGAGCTTGCAATATCTTTTTAGTAGCTCAACGGTAGAGCGTCGGCTGGCCAGTTCGAAGATCCAAAATTCAATTCCAGGTTGGGACAGCAAGGTTCTTTACAGACTCTCCAAGGAAAACTGTAGCATATGTGCTTTACATACTACGAAAACTAGGAGGGTTTTAAAGGGTCATACACCTCTCACCAGATAAAGAATTATATTGGTTCTCCATAGGATCCATATTGGAAAGCAAAATTTAGCACCACCCCCCCGCCTTATTCGTTCATAAACCTGTTCCCTCTGAGATCCTGGCTACGCCAATGGTCCCATTCAAATGGAAAAATTCTTAACCTAATAACAGATCCTTGATAACGTCACTGAACTAACTGAACTATTTGCAGCCACCACTGCATTATCTATAAAAAAATGTCTAAGGTACTATTAATCGAAGCAATTCCTTCCAGTAATCTTTCAGAAACACCATGTTGGGTTATACTTTTGGATATTTAATAATTTAGGAGTTTTGTTTTTTGTCTAAACGTGTTCAGGGGTCTTAGTTACATAGTCACTCTCCATTTTCCGATTGTTTAGGTTTTGATATTCTTCTGTTCCAAATATGTTCTATTCCATAGGTTTTGTTTTAAAAACGGCAAAAGTTCGTTCTTTTTAGGTTTTAGCAATTTAAATTTATTTAAATTTGCTAATTTGCAATTCCATTTATTGCCCTTTTTATTCCCTTTAATTTGATTCCAAATTTATTGCCCTCGGTTAAAAATTGGTTAATTCATCGCAATTTTACAGTTTTATTCTATTTTCAGCTTTTTAAATATTTCAGAATCGTCCATATTTAAATTATTGCCGAATTCGTATATTTCCAAATCGTTTCACTTCATTTCTTTTTAATTTTCGTCTGCTCCGAAATTCCATTGCTCTTCTTTAAAATTTCGAGTTTTTAATTGGTTGACCGTAATATTAAAATCGTCTGTCATTAATTATTTTATCGTTCATCGATAATTTTGTTTACAATCTGTGGCAGCGATGTTTCGCAGTATATAAGCAAAATCGCGCACTTTTTCGATCTCTTTCTCTTCTCGTCTCTTGATTGGAACTAAAATGTAGTCTTATAGAGTTGTTTTCAGCGCCTCGGCGCGAGCCGAGCGAAATTCGAATGCGGTATGCGTTCTGAGGAACGAACGTTTTATTTCCCGGCCTGCCTGTAATGTGTGTGGTATCCTGATATTATAGCAGAGAGTTATTTACTTGAAATAACGTTGCGAGCGAAGTGATTGATGTCTACTGAAGTATCGTCGGCGCCTTTGGAATAATTGTTTAGTTCCGGAGGTCGGATTTGTTCTTTCATAGTGAACTGTGTAGTTTAAATTTTCCGAGTCCTAGGACCGGACCTCCAATTGCTTACTTCACGGTTTTGATGATGGAGCTATTTGTTCTTTTGTTCCGAGCGATGTCCACTGGCGCTCTGCTACTCTCGGCTGAGAATTTTGTATGATGTGAGGGAGCTGCCCGTTTTTGTGCAGATCGGGCCTCGGGAGTGTTCTTTTCCTGAAGTTTTGGAGCACCATATTCCACTTGAATGGTTGGACTCACTTGATGTACCG
Source organism: Amaurobius ferox (assembly GCA_951213105.1). Lineage (NCBI taxonomy): Eukaryota > Metazoa > Arthropoda > Arachnida > Araneae > Amaurobiidae > Amaurobius > Amaurobius ferox. The sequence continues at coordinate 53,332,798 of OX578150.1, read as the reverse complement.
ATGCTTTACGGGAGGTACTTCTCCGTTTGGCCCCTTCTGGAGCATGAAGGGACTGCACCCAAGCTGATGATGACTGACATCGATTTCGTCCTCGGGACTTTATTACTGCCGTTCAGCGTTTTCCCGTTTATGGGTGATATCTTTTCATTAATTTTATTCTTTTGCAGTATTTAAAGTTAAATTAAATTAGCATGACTAAGACCCCTCAACTTATATATATTTTAAGTTACGAATCCTGGATTATTGTTAGGATGTTCTAAATGCCCTTTTGGCTAACTTATGTTCTTTTATCCCAAATTTTAGTTTTGATAAATAGTTGTATAAGTTTAATATTGTTAACTTTAAAATTTAATATTCTAACGTTTTTTCTACCACTATACGACAGGCCATTCCTTTTATTTATTTATTTAAGTTGTTTATTTGATTTGTTTAGTTAATGAGATGTTGTAAAATGTTTTGAAAATTATTTTAAAAGTGAAGTTTAAAATTTTAATAAACGTTAGATTTCTGAAAACCTAAAATCTGTGTTCTCTCTTTTACTTTTAATGTTTTTATTTTTAGGTAAAGTGTCATTTTTAATACTTTACAGGATTAGTACATATTTGTACACGTAGGGTAACTGGTCAATAGGTCAACTTTCTGTTTATTTGAGACTTTCAGTTTATTGCTAGAATGTTTTCAGGTTTTAGGAACTTAGAATGATTTATATTTTAGAGAGAAGTATTTCAGACATATTTTCAGATTTATTTTCAGATGACATTTAGGTTTTAAGAACTTTCAGTAAGAAATTTGAGAACTTAGAATATTTTGAATGATAGAATGTTTGTTTTTAGTATATCATAATGCCCTTCTCTTTCTTTACCCCCCCCCCCCAACACCATACGTTTCAATGGAAAGAAAAACTTGCCAACGAATTTCCGCAAATTTTTCAAGCACAACAAGAAAAACTGATCAATCCCTGAGCACGGTCCAATCAAAAAACGACAGAATTTGACTTCACCTCTCTCTGCTTTCAAAGATAACGGCTATGAATGCAGACGGTGAACAGTGGGTGTGAATGACAATTCTACTAACTTTTTTCTAATTACATGAATATACGATACATTAAAGATCCCTATGCTATAAAACACTTAGAAATGCTTCGTAGAGGAAAATTAGTGACATTCTACCATTTACATGACCCGATGCGAAATGTGCTAAATACAAATAAGTGGCAAAGTACTGGCAGTCCTACGATCGAGAGCAACCAATCCCAGTAACCAATGAAAAAGTTGTCAGCTTGACGTAATAAAAATTAAGTTTCGTCATTCGTGATGTCACGGTCCAGAGTAAACTTTGGGAAGAGTTGCCAAACCACACACATTATTACAGTTAAAAATTGTTTGTTCATTTTGAAATGGAAATATTCAGTCGTAAACAACTTGCGCAAACATTTTAAATCGTGCTGTGCACACAAGATCCAGAGGCATCCAAGGAAATTTAGTGACATCGTTGGAGTAAGATGAAAGCTGCTCTTGAGAACCCGAGAACAAAATGAGCGCATTTTTTATTCCTATATCGTCATATGCACAGAACTAAGTAAAAATGCAATAATTAAGTCAGTCATGCTTCGGGATGACACCCCCCCCCCCAACTATCTTCTAACGATGGAACTTTGTGAAGATGCCTTAAATTCATATATAGCATTTTTTCTTTCAAAAAATCTTAATCAAATCTAATACAAATCTGAAGTCAACCGTGCGGAATGAAACACAGATATTAACATTATAAATTGTCTTATATAAATTTACGACAAATGGTTTTAATTTGTAGACAGAATTTAGTTTTAAACTTGGGTAGTATTCAAATTAAATCTAGTTTGGCTAATAGGTCAATATATATTTATTGTTTTCATTACCTGAGTGGGTTTATTTAAATGTGTAGTTAAGACAAATACATACTATATCAAGACTTTCTTATACCAAAGTGTATGGTTTACAGAAAATATTTTTTTAAATAATTTATAAAAATAAAAATAAAAAAATCTGATGTGGGCAACACATGACTTTCCTTATATAATATAATGAATTTACTACTTTTACAGTAAAAAAATAGGTTTTTCTTATAGTAGATACTAATATTCTTTCCAAGATATTGAATTTTCGACAATTAGTCGTCATTTTCATTGATTTAGCATCATTTTTATCCATTTGGCGAGATTTTCATTAATTTGGCAACATTTCAAAAAAGTCGCCAAGTTGGCGACATTCCGCCAAATTCGTCGCCAAAATCTCGCCAAGCGTTATGCACGAAGAAAAAAGTTATTCTTACAGCAGATAAATGACTATTGGCGTTCAAATACAAAAGTATTATTCGAAATATGTTTTTTTATGAATGGAACGAGCTAGATCCACGAGAATGATGTCACTCAATTTATCGCATGGTATTACATATGAAAAGTGAACATGTTTCTCAATAGGAATTTTTTTTTTTATGTGACTTTTTCATAATTTTTTTTTAAAATGCACAATATCTCGAGAACGGTTCATGTTAGCGTTCTAAAATTTATGCCAATCGTTTTCTAATGAAAAATTACATAAGAAATGTCTATTTGCGTAACTTTATTAGCGGTTTTGAATTTTTGACGATTTTTTCAAAATTTCATTCGAAAATTTAGGGGGGTTCTGAACATTCGATTACGTATAAAAACAATAGGCTTCCAGTGTTTACGGATTGTGATCTTTGTACCAAATTTGGTTCGAATCGGTCCATTCGTTCGTCAGTTATCGTCTCCACAGACTCACTGACACACACACACACACACACACACACACACACACATACTTTCACACACACACACACACACAGACATCACTTCAAAAATGTTTGATTCGTGATCAGGGATGCTTAAAACGTGCTCTCCCGTCGAAAACTCGAATTCGAATTTTCGACCCCGTCACAATACTTTCCTTATACATTATGTATATAAGGAAAGTAATAAACAGAAGCAAACTGAAGAATACATCTGAATAGAAAAGAGAATAAATTTCGAAAAAAAAATAAATGATGACATAAATAAAGGAATATAAATTTTGAATGAAAATATAAAAATAATGAAAGTTAAAATAAAGAGTTTATATAAAGCATTTGAAACAGGTAAATTTTCTATTTAAAATATTGCGTCCATTAAAATTAGAGCCTAGCCTCAGGCCTACTGAAAGACTGATCAGTCAGGGCTCTTGTGTTCACTACTCATCATAATTGCATTAAATTTCTATGGAATCACTGAATAAATGACTGATAATTATTTAATTTAATTTCAAAATACGTAATGGTTAATTTACAAATTGAAAAACTGTCCAACTTACAAAAAAAAAAATCTGATGTGGGCAGCACATGATTTTCCTTATATAATACAATGTATTTACTACTTTTACAGTAAAAACAAAATACGTTATTCTTATATTAGATACTTATATTTTTCCCAAGATATTGAATTTTCGTTAAATAGTCGTTATTTTCATTGATTTAGCGTCATTTTTATCCATTTGGCGAAATTTTCTTTGATTTGGCAACTTTTAAAAAGTCGCCAAGTTGGCGACATTCCGCTAAATTTGTCGCCGAAATCTCGCCAAGCGTCATGGACGGAGAAATAATTTATTCTTATAGCAGATAAATGACTATTGGCGTTCAAATACAAAAGTATTACTCAACGTATCTTTTTCATGAATGGAACGAGCTAGATCCACGAGAATGATGTCACCCAATTTATCGCAAGATATTACATATGAAAAGTGAACATGCTTCTCAATGAGAAATATTTTTCTTTATTTTATATAATTTTTTGATATTTTTTTTTAAATGTGCAATATCTCGAGAACGGTTCATGCTAACGTTCTAAAATTTATGTTAACAGTTTTCTAATGAAAAATTACATAAAAAATGGCTATTTTCGTAACTTTATTAGAGGTTTTGATTTTTTGATGATTTTTTCAAAATTTCACTTGAAAATTTAGCAGGGTTCTGAACATTCAATCGCGTATAAAAACAATAGACTTCCAGTATTCACAGATTGTAATTTTGTACCAAATTTCGTTCGAATCGGTCCATTCATTCGTCAATTATCGTCTCCACAGACTCACTGACACACACACATACACTTTCACTCACACACACACACACAGACATCACCTCAAAAATGTTCGATTCGTGATCAGGGATGCTTGAAACGTGCTCTCTCGTCGAAAACTCGAATTCGAATTTTCGACCCCGTCACAATACTTTCCTTATACATTATATTGTATATAAGGAAAGTAATAATGTACAAAGTACTTTAAAGTAATGACAGAGTAGATTTTAAAGGGGATATCGCGAGTTTCAAACCATCTCGTGAACCGAATTTTTTTTTAGATGTCATTGCAAATCTGAATTTTAGTTAATTCTAGATGAATATCACCATAATCTCTCAGATATATGTTTAAAATACGTCACTGATTAATGAAAATGTATAAAATTCTTACTAATATAAATTTTCAGAGAGCAAAATTGTGTCTTCAAAGTATATATACATTAGAATGTCGTAGCTTTGAAGCCTATGTTTAATTCAAGAATGAATTGTTACTGAGAAAAGTTTTTAACAATAAGATTGTTATTGTTGAATATCTTCAGCAATTAGATTCTTATTGTTGAACGTGACCTTTGTACTGAAATCTTATTTTCTTTTGATTTGTTAATGACGTTTTTATAGAACAGCGCGCAACAATTGATCCAACAATGCAATGCTAACAGTAACAGTTATGCATCATAATATGTTTATTTAGAATTGGCAAAATCAGTAAAAATCTGCACTTGCTGCAAAGTTAACGTGATTACAATATGGAAACTATGAGTGCCGTTTTACTTATGTCTCCATACATGCCCATTATACATAAAATGACGAAATGGTTACCATAGTAGATTCATTTTTGAATATCAATTACGAATACCTTTTTATCGAAATGTGAATATATCGGTAGAATTTTGAATTTTAATTTTTGGAACAAATTGATTTGAACTTAAACCATTAGTTTTCTCACTAGCCATTTTAAGTTCTAATTTATTGATTGCATTCAATACCTGGACTATATTACTTAACGGAGCCTCATATACATTTTTCATATATATTTTTCTGTTATCAAATTAGATTTGCACGCATAGTATGAGACACATCGTATGAACTTTTCTTTGCAATATACACATAAGCCGGAACCCTCACCGTGGCGTATATTGAGTAGGCATGTGAAATAAGGCTCCTAAATATTTAGGAACCTTAATGTGGGGGGAATGTTAGGGTCATGGTCATCTATTATAACGTCATCAAAAACGAAAATTTAGAATGTCACCCCGTGGAGATTTGCCTAAAAATTATAGTAAAGTTCTTGCCTTCCGCCCATTGTGTATTTAAGCCATAAAAACACGAGGTTCCTTTTTAAAATATTTTATTAAAACTGAACAAGTGCTTTCTCTCTTTACATACAATTATCTCTTCTTCTAGTGTTATGCACTTTGTCTTCCTTCCAAGCCGAAAGCAACATTGAAACATGCGCGTATTGTGGTCTAATCTTCGCTGATCTTTAATACCAATTACACAGCGGTGCCCAAAAGCCGTTCCGACTGTTTGCCTAAGGTGTCTACAAACGAATAGAGTTTCGTCCAGAACAGAGCACCAGGCGCGAAGCGCCTTTAATCTCCAAACTCTAGGTGTGGTTCTTATCTTCATACTGTGACATTATTTCATTGGTCCATAGTTGGAGGTTCGAGGTTTTTGATTTAATGTTTTTATTATTTGACCTAGCTCCTAGTGTGGCAGTTTGTTACACATTTAGAGTTTAAGCAGTTTGGGGGGTTGATGCAGATCTGAGGGTTACCTAGCATTTTAGCAGTTTAGGATTTAAGACATTTTGTAGAAAAGCAGAGATCGCGAGTTTTATTTAATATCAACTGATTAAGGTGGGACGTTCCTAGTACTGAATATCAAAGTTAAGTACCGAACGGTGTCTCTTACGAGATTTAGCCTTGCGATGATCATAGTCATGCAGATTAAATAATAGTTCATTTGGGACAGATGGCAAATTTTTGTAGAATTTAAGCGCTAGCTTTTAAATTTGGGCTCTAACAGTTTTTATTTTGAAGTCTTTCCTAATTACCGAGTTTCTTAAGTATCTAGGGGCTTTCCTTATAATCCTTAGGGTTTTGTTTTGTCTTGTCTCTAATAAGTCTATGGTAGTTTTACAGGCATATCCCCATACGGGTGCTGCATACAGCATTCCCGGGCGGATGACCGATTTATAAATTAGGAGTTTATTTTGATAACTTAGATTTCCGTTTCCTATCATTGGGTATAAGGCTCCTATGGTCATATACGCTTTTTTGATTATGTTCGTTACGTGCAGTTTCCAAGTTAGGTGGGAGTCTATCGTTACACCTAGGTATTTAGTAGATTTTTCCGCTTTTAGGGCATGGTTGTTTATGTACAGAGGAGGCGGAGGTTTACGTTTTCTAGAGAAATAAATCCAATGACATTTATTGGGGTTTAATTTTATTCGCCATTTTTCCAGCCATGTTTGGAGTATGTCTAAGTGTTGTTGTAGCTGTCTGTGCATTACTGAGACGTAAGGGTGTTTTGTAAGTATCGCGCTGTCGTCTGCATAGAGTGCCAGCTCCGTGTCTGGAGTCCTGGGAATGTCATTTAGATATATGTTAAAGAGTGTCGGGCCCAGGATGGATCCTTGCGGTACACTACTTTTAATGAGCTTGGGTGTAGATAAGTTATTTTTTACTCTGACTTGAAAGTGTCTGTTATTTAAGTATGAAATTAAAAGTTTGACAAGTGCGTCAGGGACTTTTAGCGTGATCAATTTGTAAGCTAATCAACAGTGCCACACTTTATCAAAGGCTTTTTGGATGTCAAGAAAAATTGCAGCTGTGGGTGTCTTATTATTAAAACCAGAAGAAATGTACTCTACCACTCTCAGCAATTGATAAGTGGTGGAGTGTTTTGGCCGAAATCCAAACTGCTCCGGAATGATAATGTCATTCTCACTAAGGTGCGTGTTCAGTCTCTTAAGAATTATTTTCTCAGTAATTTTACTAAGTGTCGGTAACAAACTGATTGGTCTGTAGTTGGCTGGAATTGAGGCATCCTCACCAGGTTTATGGATCGCTATAATTATCGCTTCCTTCCATTCTTTGGGGAAATAATTTAGTTCTAGTATTTAATTTATTAAGATGGTCAAGTAAAATATTATATTTAAGGGTAGGTTTTTTACTGCGATATTCCTGATTTTGTCGTGCCTTGGGCTTTTGCGGTTTTTAAGGTTTTTGATAATCTCTACTATCTCTTGCGGGGTGGCTGGTTTAATCTCAGCCGTGACCGGGGAGTTCCTGAAATTGTTTAGAGTTTGCCTAACCATTCTTAGGGTGTCCTGACACATTAGATCGTGGTTTGGTTCAAATTGCTTTTCGTAATGCCTAGCAAGTGGCTCTGCCTTTTCTTCGTCTGAGTACGCGATATTAGCGCCATCTATTAGTGGCGGGAGTTTAATTTGAGGTTTTCTGAGTCTTTTAGCGAATTCCCACAGCGATACGTCTTCCTGGCTAAGGGATTCGATTAATTCTTTATACTGTTGCTGCTTTTCTGCGACAATTTTTTCACTGACTTTACACGTGAGTCTATTAAGCTCCCCTTTAAGGGTAGGGTCTCTGTTAGCCTGCCATGTCTTACGCATTCTATTTCTCTGTTTAACTAACTGTTTGACATGGTGGGAAAGTGTTGGCATTTTTGGTGACTCACGATGTGTTGTGGCAGAGGCAATAGCTCTCCTGATTTCTGTTGTGAGTGTATGCGTGGCAGAGTCAATATCCGCCGTGCTCATAATGTTGGGTACTGCTAAGTGCGGCTCGAAAAGTGCTCTTTTGAATACGTTCCAGTTCACTCTCCTTTGTCCCAGAGAGGCTGGAAGGGGAGTGTTCAAATCGAATGTCACCAATACCGGTAGATGATCCGAGTCGAATTCATCCAGGGTATCAATTGTGTGAGCGTATTCTATGTGTGTTTCTCGTTAGGACAAAGTCTATGAATGAGCCATTGGCACCTGAGAAGCAGGTTGGTCTCGACGGTGCAATGATGTCAGTGTTTGTTGTGTTCAGCAATCTATGTATCTGTGTACCGCGTATATTGGCTCTCCTGCTGCCCCACGCTCGGTGGTGTGCATTGAAGTCGCCCGCGAGTATTGTGTTTGGATATCGTGAGAAAAGCAGTTCCAGCTGTGCAGCTACATTTATACCACTCATATTTTTGACATATATTGAAGTTAGGATAAATGGGTTTACATTATTTATTTTAATTTTTATACTAGTATTTTCTATACCTTGAAGATTTATGTTGTTTATTTCCTCGTGGGGAATATTACTTTTAATATATATTGCTGTTCCTCCATGGGGATTTCTAGCAGTTATATTTGAGCTAAGGGTATGATAGCTATTATAGTTTGCTATATTTAGTTTTTTGTTTTCTCTAACTTTAGTTTCCTGGATTAGCAGGGCATCTACATCATTTTCATTTACGTAGCTCCTAAGTTCATTTATTCTTGGAGATATGCCGTTCGCATTCCAAAATATTATTTTAAAACTTTCTTTTTGGGGCCTATTCATGGCGGGTTTGTTTCTCACTGTTTTTATTAAATTCTGCTATTATTTTAAAAGTGTCAAAGACCATTTGCATTGGATCGCTCTTTTTTTTTAATTAACTCAGCGAGCTGCATCAACAGATGTTTTATATCGTCTAGGTTGAACATACTGATAAATCCTCTGACGAGGTTGAGGATTTCATCCATCTTTTCATCATTGGATTTACCAGCAGATTCGGTCTCAGCTTCCATTTCCTCAGTCTCAGCTACAATTTCCTCAGCCTCAACAGTGGTTTGATCTGTTTTGTGAGTATCCTTTTGGACCTCGGTAGTCTACAAACGATCAGTGAAGGTTTGTCAAATATGTCGATTTTCAGAATTGTGTTTGAAGTGCATTTTGTCCACACGGTCAAACATAGTTGACACTTTATGATAATGAGATAGTTTCCCTTGACTCTAGTAGATGGCGCCATCGCACTTGTTTCTTAATTTCGCTGTAAATATCGTTTGTCATATTTATGTGTTCAGATCAAGAAATTGAAAAGAAATCATAAGTATCCCAAATCGTTACAATAAATAATAATAAAACAAGACTCAAATGCATCAAAATTAAAAAGATTTAATAATTTGAATTATTTTCATATAATTAAATGTGACAGTGTATTTTAATAAACATTAATTGAAAGTAGAAACTATTCTTCCATAATACCTAAAATAAATACGTTTGAAAAAAAAAGGGCACCAAAATTTTTTTGACTCTATGTACTAAATTTCTAGTTGCAGCATTGGGCACAAACATTAATTATTTTAATGTTTATTACTTAAAACATTCTATTTAACATATGTGTGGAATGCACTTTTGACAATAAACATGCACAAATAATTTGATTCACACTTTGACAAACACGTGTTCAGATGATCAAAAATCAGTGATCAAGCCTCATTGACAAACATTCACTGATAGTTTATAGACACCTTTAGAGATCTCTTCTGCACTAGCTCGCAGGGTTTCTAAAAGCGCTAAACATCGCTCTTTTTGACGATGCGATCCTTATAATAATTGTTAATTTCTGCAGATAGGGTAGCTGAGCAACCCTCTCCTAAAATACGGCCCTGCACACTCGTATACATTAACTCATAAGAATGTCTATAAGAACGTTCAATATATTTGCAAAGTAATCTATTTAAGTTATAGTTTTATTCTCGAGGAGGGGGCTTAAGTGAAAATTGATGTCCATTATATACTAAATGAGGTGCGTAGGGAGATGGCGAAATCCCCAACTTGGCAATGCTGAAGTTTAATACCAGGGCCAAATCGTGGTATCAAAGCTAAGGTGACCTAAGGTGTTAGCTAAGGAAAAGCCTAAAAAGGTTAGATAAGGTGATCCGATTTCGAAACCTTGATTTGAGGACAAATCATCGCGGTGTCCTCGGAGAAATTTACCATTTGAGGACAAACCAGCACAGTGTCCTTAAACAAATTCATCGTTGGACGACGTTGGTCAATTTACGATCATAAATTATGTATTTTCATATTATACATGGAACTACATAACGATAATCTTATTTATACAGCTGTGTGTAATTAAAAGAATAATTTCCCAGAGACTTTAAGTATTATCTTTAAGTATTATATCAAAATTATTATCACAAAACATACTCTTAAAAACTGTATTAAACTTTGCAAGTAATTCACGGAAGTTTATTATGGTATAAATTAAAATTAGAGAAAAATTTGAATTAATAATAGATATCAAAAGGGGATAATTGTATTGATTTTCGCATCAATGATTTAACCGTTCGTTCGAAATACATTAAACAAACGTTCTTAATAGCTGACGACACGAAAGTATGACGCAGGCTTAGCGAGCGTCAGGAAGTAGGCGACGAAGTCTCCCAAATCACGAAGAGAGTTTCCGGATTGACGAGCCTAGAGTGTTGTGAGAATCTCCCTGAAAACTATTCTGTCGTTGCTCTTTATTTTATTCTGACTCCATATATATAAATAATTGACATCATTTGCTGAAGGAAATAGCTTTTTATTTAGAATTCATCAGATTACAGCATTTTTACAAGATTCCATCATTTTACAAGTTTTTAGTTTTACAGTAACAAATCCACTGTTTCCACTCACTTCATTACAGAATAACAAAGATAAAAATAAAGCGATAATATATATGCAACCATAGATATAAATATTTCGGAATATAAATATTTGGTGTTTCCAAACTATAAGTGGGGGAAAAAACAATGAGGAAAAATTGTAGCAGGCGATCGTAATGCTGCTTTTGACATCCTCCCACCTTTTGATTTTTGACTACGAAAATCAAACATAAACATACCACTATTAAGAAAATAACCATGTTAAAATTAAAACGTTAGAGTTAAATATTAGTTATCATAACGCTTAGGTTTCACTACTGTTCTCGCACATTTAGTTTTAATAGTGACAGGATTGCATTTGTCAGGAACAATAGTCTCTTTAATATTAGGAACAATAGTATTAACAGTTCTTGTTTCATCACATACAGTTTCTGATGAAACAGTAGCTTCTGTTCCATCAATGACAGTATCACTAGGAACAGTTACTTCTTCAGGAACTTCTGCAGATTTACCATTCTTAAATGGCAGATCCTGGTGAGACACTTCTAAGTGGTATATATTTTGTACTGGCCTGGTGAATTCACTAGTTGCAGTTTTCACTTTAACGACTCGGATGTAATTGTCTCTACCAGGAGAAACATCTACAATGCGACCCAAGGGCCAATCAATTCGTTTCTTATTATCACAATTAATAAGAACAATGTCACCCACTTTAATTCCTCTAAGTGTTTTTTCTTAAGTCGTTGTTGAACTAGAAGGCTGAGATATTCATTTCTAAATCTTCTTCTGAATTCCTCTCGAATTCTTTGCTGGTATCTCCATCTCTCGGAGATATTAACTTTATCTAGATGGTCTAAATCTGGAACTCCAACTGTACAAATATCTTGAATGAACATAGATGGGGACAGGGGGGGCCAAATCTTTTTGATCTTCGGATATATAAGAGGTCTTGCATTGATAACAGTCTCTACATCGCATAGAATGGTCAATATTTCTTCGTACATAAGAGAAGATTTCCCTAAAACTCTTCTCAATTTTTTCACCATTTGTACGAGTCTCTCCCACCAACCGCCCCACTAAGCTGCTGTTGTAAGGTTAAATTTCCATTGGATTCTAAAAATGGAAGTATCACGGATAATTTGTTCCTAGTTGATAGACTTCATAAGATTCTCTGTTCCTACAAAATTGCTCCCATTATCGTTGTAGAATATCTTTGGTCGTCCACGTCTGGCAATGAATCTTCTTAGACCCAAAATAAAACAATTTGTAGAAAGACTTTGTATCAGTTCAAGATGTTCAGCACGGTACACAGCGCAAGTGAAAAATAGAATCCATGCTTTTTCCTATCTTTTAAGTACAACGGACCAGCTAAATCCACTCCAGTCACTTCAAATACTAACTTGTTTCTAATTCGATCTTCTGGTAGTGGATTAGGGATGGATTCTATTCCTTTTGCTATGTGTCTTCTGCAGCGCACACATTTTGAAATCACTCGATGGACAGTTTTTCGTCCTCTTAAGATCCAAATCTGTTGCCTAAGATTAGCTAATACAGACTGAACTCCAGCATGTGAAGACTGCAAATGTCTTTCGAGTATTGGTCTGTCAAGGATTTCATGTTTTGCAGGGAGTACAATGGGGCATAAGAAATTCTTATCATCATCTCTTCTTATTATTTTCGTTTTCAGTCTGATAAGTCCCTCATTATCCGTAAAAGTGCAAAGTGTTTTTAGCTTAAGTTGAAAATCCTCCTCCCTAACAGCATCCTGTTGAATAATTTTCAGGAGTTTCTTTCTGCATATTCCAATTCACACACTGTCAGCTCACCTCTATGGCGATTATTTGGTTGAAGAGTATTGTTGGAAAAGCGAAGTATCTAAGTAATCATTCTCAAAATCTGAGAATACTTCGAAAATCGCTAACTGTACCACCTTTTTTCTATTTCAGTGCAAAAAGAGACGAAGTAATATGCTTCCGTTTCTCATTAGTAACTTCTTCATCTATTTGAACCTCTGTTGCAGGCCAGTTATTTTCATTCTGTTTTAACCAGATTGGTCCCTCCCACCATTTAGATTTCAGGAAGACTCTAACAGAGCAGCCTCAGGAAGGAAGATCAGCAGGATTGAATTCCCCTGACACATGTCTCCAAGACTTTTTATCAGACAGTGCTCTCATTTCATTCACTCGATTATTAACAAAAACTCTCCAATGTTCTTTTCTTTGTATCCAATAGAGAGCCGTAGAAGAATCTGTCCAGTAGATGTAAGGGGTATCTTTTAGATCCATGGTTTTTACAATTGTAGAGGCAAGACGTGCTCCAATGCAACATGCCAGTAATTCGAGCCTAGGAATGGTCATCTTGTGTAAAGGAGCAACTCTGCTCTTCGCTTGTATCAGAGATATAGTAATTTCTTCTCCATGCATCTTTTGAGGAATGACAACTGTACTATACGCCGACTTACTGGCATCACAAAAGATATGAAGACTTAATTCTGTATTAGGATCACAGACATCAAGACTTCTAGGAATTTTAACATTTGAAAGCATATGTAAATCATTATTCCAGTCCTCAAGTTCCTTTTGAATTTTTTCTGGTAGTTCAGTATCCCAACCTGTTTTAAGATTCCAAGTTTGTTGTACAATAATCTTCGCTAGTAGTGTTACAGGACACAAAAATCCAAGGAGATCAAATATTTTATGAACAATTGATAGTATGCTTTTCTTTGTTATACTAGATTTAATTTCAGAAACTGAGTTTAGATCACACAGAAGAGACTATCTTCATCTTTATCCCAAAGTAATCCCAATACATGAATTGACTTGACATGACTTCTGAAAAACGATTTTCATACAAAGTATTACGCTCCCATCCTCGTAGATGAAAACAGACTTTTTCCAACAAATGTCTTGATTCTTGGATGAAAATGTGCAACTTTTCTTTATTAGACACGGAGGTCAGACAATTATCCACATAAAAATACTTTTTTAACATCTCTGCTGTTTCTTGTATATCACTTAGGTTTGCTTCTATATGATAATTTAGTACAGCAGCTAGCAGGAATGGACTACATGGGAGACCAAATGCCAGTCTTCGATGCCTAAATACAATTCAGTTTTCTTTTCTCAAAATCTTCCCACCACAAAAATCTGAGGAAATCACGTTTTTCCTTTGCAATGGATATTTGAAGGAATGCCCTTTTGATGTCTGCTACAACTCCAATTTTATCTTTGCGAAACCTAATTAATATGGGTGGTATTGGTAGAGATTAGGCCCCTTTTCAAGACAGTCGTTCAGTGAGTGGGAACCTTTTCCATGACAAGAAGCATCAAATACTGGTCTGACTCGTGTTGTAGAATTATCTTTAAATACACCTCTATGGGGCAAGTAATGAGAAGGGTTTCCAAGATCTTCTTGAGGTACCACTTCTATTATTCCAAATTTTTTCTATTCTTTGAAAACAGCGTCATATTCTTTATATTCTTCATCCTGTTTAAGCTTCACAGCCATAAAAATACTTCTTTCAGCAGTGTCCATATTTGTCTTTAAAGCATCGTTAGCCTCAAGCCATGGTAAATGTATTTCATAACGTCCCTCTTCATTCACAGAGACTGTTTTTCTGAAATAATCTAGTGCAGCTCTTTCTATATCTCCTTTAGATTTTCTTTCAACTGGATCCCTAATACCTAAAATATCAAGATCCCAAAGATTTGCTATGATGGAAATTTGGAAAAATAGGGAGGTAATAGTGAGAGCTGATAACCCATGACTCTTTTCACCTGGAACTTTTCCCATAACAATCCAGCCAAGTTTTGTTTCAACAGCTATTACTGTGCACTTCAATGTGTGCATTTTTATAGTAAATAGTTTCCCACAAAAATCTGCTCCTATCAACAATTCAATGTCTGGATAACCTTCACCATAGTTTGATATCCAAATTTTCTTTTTTTTTTCAATTCTTTTTCCCATGGTCCTTTCTTGAGTCGCGACAATTTTCCACATATGACAGTTTGGTCTAACACTTGAATATCACAGTTGAACTTGTTGCTCGAGCTGTTCAAACTTATGTTATAACACTGATGAGACTCTTTTTGAGGTGTTTTTCCTCCAAATAAAACATGAACCAAATCTTCGGATCCGACTGGTTCGTAATCCATTTCATTCACCGTATTCTTCGGAATATATGACCGTTGCGAACCACTATCAATTAGTGCACGTACAGTACGACTTCCTTTTATTGAATTCAGTTTTACTTGTAAAGTTTGTAGGAGCACTTCTTCTGAACAGCTGTGGTTTGACAAGGAAGTATTTTGCTTTTCTTCTTTCTTTATGTCATATGCATCTATTTTCTTTCGATTAGCTAGAATTTCTGGGCACATTATAACCCAGTGTTTTCGTCCACAGATTATACATTTTACATTTGTTTTACAAGCCTTAAACGTGTGTCTTGTCTTCAAGAAAAACAAGCCTTTTTATCTTTAATCTTGTTCTGTTTTTCCTCAACTGACAGTTTCTGTGCTTGAAAACTTTCTTTACTTAAATGTGGTTTATTGCAAAAAATACAACTGCTTAATTTTTCATTTTTCTTTTCACCGGAGAATAAATCATTTGCAGTCGATACTAACTCTTCCTCGATATTTTGAATCGATCGCTTTATTTTCGTCGGCTTTGATTTCTTGACTTCAAAGCCACCAATGGCCATAGATATCCGTTGTTCAGTCTCCACTTCATTTCTAATAATGACCATCAAATCATCAAGTCTGTCCTTTGGAGTTTCTCCAATTTTTGATTATCTCTGCCAGACTCTTAGTAACTCCTCGGGAATACACGACTCCACTAGCGGGAAAAGAATTGCATCATACATTTTTGTAGCAACGCCCAATGAATCTAATGCTCTAAGTTGCGATTCAAGTTTATCATACAATGGCGAAAGCTAAAGCGTCGATTGTGACTTTGTGTTCTCTATCACTAATGCTAGAAGATCCCTCACGTAGAGTTCCACTAAAACATCGTCTTTCCCAAATCTAGCTTTGAAACTTTCTATCACTTTTGGATAGTTTTCAATCGTCGCTGGGTAACTTTATACAAGTTCTCTAGCGCGAGAATTTCTAACTGTACACTGTATGAGATACTGGAATTTATCTCCTGAATCAATACCCGGATCTTCGTCTATTTTTAAACATTTACCAAATGGTTAACCAGCCTTTTATATTACCGTCATATTTCTCATGTTCACTTTTCGGGAATTTAAACTTTCTATTATGCATTTCCCGATCACTAACTATTGAATTTATTTCATCAGTTTCTTTAAATCGTTCATTGAAAAGAGCCTTTACTTTAAAAAAATTGTTATTATACTCATCGGCTGACTTCTTTCTTATTCGAATCTTTCATCCGTTGTATCGTCAGCTTCTAACATGAGATCCATGGATTCGTGATCCAAATTCTGAAGCTCTTCATATTTCAATTTCAAGGTTTCAAACTTTTCTTTTCTTTCCAAAACTATATCTGTTTCCTCGGAATAGATATCTGCTACAATCTGATTGTACAACCGTGTAAAAGAACTAAGTACAACACTTCGTTGCTTCTGAATTTTATTCATAGTTATTGAAAACAAAACTGTTCAATTTCAAAATATCGTACCTTATCACGTCTTTTTGTCGCAAATGTTGTGAGAATATCCCAGAAAACTATTCTGTCGTTCTGCTTTATTTTATTCTGACTCCATATACATAAATAATTGACATCATTTGCTAAAGGAAATAGCTTTTTATTTAGAATTCACCAGATTACAGTATTTTTACAAGATTCCATCATTTTAAAAGTTTTTAGTTCTACAATAACAAATCCACTGTTTCCACTCACTTCATTACAGAATAATAAAGAAAAATAAAACGATAATATGCAACCATAGATATAAACATTTTGGACTCTGTTTCCAAATTATAAGTGGAGGGAAAACAATGAGGGAAAATCGAAGCAAACGATCATAATGCTGCTTTTGACATAGTGATCTAGGTACCGAACTGGGTGAAATTGTTCGTGAAGTGAGTTAAGGGAGTTGATAAGCGTCAGCTAATAAGGGGCCGAAGCCCCAAAGTGTGTATTACATCTGCGGCGATCTGTTTAATGAGCGACAGAGAATGGAAGGCGGTGTCCCGGGGTTTAAAAAGTGTCACTGAGCATAGGACTAAGCGATTGTATGCGTCGACCGGATTGAAATTTCTAGCGAAGTGATCTCCAGGGCTAGTGAATGTGTATTAACAAGGGACGGCACCAACGGGATACTACACCTGCATAGCTGGCTGCACGAAAGTACTTGCGAAGGAAGTAGGAGGTGAATGCCTCGGCTTAGAGTTGCAAAAAAAACCGGGAATTTTGGAAGCATTGGAAGGGAAGAAACTAATTTACACTTTTGTATATGCTATGGCTAATCCAGCATATTACGCAGTTTAAACCCTATTTATGGATCGCCATTTAGATACGTTTACTAAAACTTTGAAGTTTAAAGAAGTCTATTAAAATGACATTTTTGAAAATTTAAAATTTTGTTGAAAATGTGCAAATTATATTAATCGCAAAATTATTGAAATGTTATTGGGACTAAATAGATTTCTTATTATCGTCAAATATTAAATGAATATGAATAAATTAATCACTTTATAATAAGAATTTTATCGTTCGGGGTGTTTTACTTTCAAAATATTTACAAATTAAATTACAATTTATTTGTGGAATTAATTTTCATTTTTACTTATATAAAATAAAAAAGTGACACAATTTAAATATTTTTCCTGTATCTGACAAATATCTCTTGATTTTCCATGCTTCAGCTATTTGCAATTCCGAATGCAGAAAATAAATGTTAGTTTTCGGTCATACACATTTCTTTTACAATGAAAAATGCAATAACTGAAAATTCCTACTTTTTGGGAACTTTCAAAATTCCCTTCCCAAAAAAACCCGATTTATTCCAGGGAATAAACCTAGTTTTCCCGTCTTTGCAACTCTAGGCGGAGCCCCTAAATATAATTAAAATAAAATTTACTTAATCGTAAATGATTTGGATAGGCTCTGTCTCCTTTGCCTTCCCTGATGCTTTTCCACTGCTCTTTTGCATATGATTACTGCTTTGAGGCTATTCTTTTCATTCTTTGCCACCCAAATATATAATCAAATAGATGAGTTACACTGACGTCACATGAGTTACACTGACGTCATTCCCCTAGCAACGGTTGCTACCGCCATACTCTTTGTAGACACCGTCCACCATTGCTATTTCTGTCAGTGTTAAAGTATCAACTAGCATTTTTTTTATCTTGATATTGTCAAATTTTCACTATGAAATCCTCAGACCAAAAAGTTACCTCTAGAAAGTTAATAAAGATATCGAGAAAAATTACTTCATACGGATTTGCCTGACGATCGGTATATTTTCAGTCACTATAATGTTTTTCTGGATCGTCTGTGCTGATACAACAAAACCCATGTATACTATCGATCAACTGCATATATTACTTCTACTCGAAATTCGGATACTACACAAGAAGTCAAGGTACTTTTAATGTCTATTTATTTACTTTATTTTAATGCAATAATGTGCTTTAGAATAAATTTGAGAAATATAAGTACCTCTGGCCAATCATGTCTTTTAATAATATTATTTTGGTGCTTTGAGAGGAAAAGATTACTGTGAGAAATTATTTGATTTCACTCGAGCTATTAAATTGATTTAAATTTCATTTTCCAGATCTAGATGGTATCTTACTTAGACAGACGTGATTTTTAACATGTTGCCTATGTTCTGATACTTTTTAGAATGCCCATTTGCACGAATGAACAAGAAAGATCAATCATGCATAAGCATTGACTATGAAACACTTTCCAACTGAAATGTAATTTCATTTAAAAATTTCTAAAATGTGATTCATTCAGTGGTAATATCTTTTACATTATCACAGTACTACAGTAATTTATTATACTTAAATACTTAAAACTGTATCGAAATATAAATCATCTGATTCTTTATGCAAAATCAATGAATATTTCATTCATATAACTTGTATTCCAGACTCCAGAGCTAAATAATTTTGTGTGAAAAAAATTCAGCAATTCTTATGTAATTCATCTTACAATCGCTTGAGATATTTGCATTCTGCATATGTTAAAATTAGGCTTCCTTGAAGAAATAATAAAAGTTTAGGGATCATTTAAAATCACAACTATTGTAATTGCATAGGCACGGAATTTAGATACACAGATAATACACAGATAATATATATGTGTATGTGTATATACTCAAAGTATTGGAATCGTGCCGAAGATCGGAACTCGAATTTTCAAAGGATCTACACGTTTTGGGACTCCTAGAACACGAAAAAACTACTTTTAGGAAGACGTCTGTGTGTGTAAGGGTGTATCTGTGTATGTTTCTGTGTGTCTGTGTGGATATTACATCCACTCTAATTGAAAAACTAATGGACCGAATTTCATACAATTTGGTAGGTATGTTTTTTATGGGAAATCCTGATGTTCATTAGATTATAGTACGAATCGTAATAAAAGAATCTGCCTTCTTTGCGAAATGGCCGCAGAAATTGCCTTTATCCACTCTAGCTAAAAACTAATGAACCAAATTTAACAAAATTTGGAGTATAATATTTCAATAACCTACAAGTGATTTATATACCAAATTTAACAAAATGTTGTATATAAATCATTTGTAGGTTATTCTACTACGATTCGGGAAAAAGGAACGGGCTATTTTTGCGAAATGGCCAGCAAAAATCGTTATATATAAAAATAAAAGACTACGTGTGCTCAATTACATCAATTAAATTCCTATTTTATATGTGATTTTTGACAACAAAAAGAATAAGACTAACCCCATTACTCTAGGACTAGCCGTTCTTGAGATATTCTAGTTTTTTCGCGTTTTCGCTACGCCACCTTTGACAATAAGTCCAGCTATCAAATGAGAACCAAATTTAAGTTTAACGTGTAAATTCAATGTCATTTAAAATACTTATGTTGTGCAGATAAACTCAAATTATCATTAAATAAATAAAGAGAACGAATATGAGTCTGCAGAGAAAGACATGTGCTGTCCACATCAGAATTTTTAACAATATTACACCAATGATTTATAGAAGTGAACGGGGATTATTTTCAGGCCATTTCGAAAAAAATGTATGATCTATATTTAAAGATCCATCAAATTTTTGTCGAATAAAATGTTCAACAAATTTAAGCTGTGTACCAAATTTTAACTCTCTAGGACGTAGGAAAGTGCATTTAAAATGCCATCAATTAAATTTATCAAGAAGAGTTATATAAAATTTAAAAAAAAAATGAAAAATTGTTATCTACCAAATTTATTTTAAAATATGAAGCCACTCCCATATGCAAAACGTTTAAACAAAGGGAGAGATATTTATTATATAATATCTCTCTCTTTTCTTTCTGGAAGATATCCCAAAGTCAGAATTTAATTGAATTTGTTTTTTTCCCTATATTAAATAATTTTTTTAATTAAAAAACTATTTAACATATTTTACTAAATTTTTTTTTATATATTCTATGGGATAATGTGAATATTTTCTAAAAATTTCGAAGCAATTCGTGAATTTTAAATTTACTTAAAAAATGTTTGAAAAATTAGGTCCCATAGGGTTCAATGTATTTCATTTTTTCAACCCGGGTTCAATAAAAAACTAATTGGGTGATATTATTTATTTATATTCCCATAGGTCCTACAGACCGTCTGAACAACATACTAAAATTTCATTTTGATAAACTCATTTTTACGGCAGTTATCGTGCTAACGGACAGACAGACAGACAGACAGACAGACAGACAGACAGACAGACAGAATGAACAAAGTCATAAACACTTTTCAACTTTGTTGTAAAGTGTTAAAAATAGACTATTTTTTAAGCTTT
Source organism: Amaurobius ferox (assembly GCA_951213105.1). Classification (NCBI taxonomy): domain Eukaryota; kingdom Metazoa; phylum Arthropoda; class Arachnida; order Araneae; family Amaurobiidae; genus Amaurobius; species Amaurobius ferox. The sequence goes on along the minus strand of OX578150.1, from coordinate 53,312,112 downwards.
TGTTTGTTTTCTTTGCAATATATATAATACTATATATATGTATATATATGTGTGTGTGTCTGTTACATATACTATGTATGTTTGATGCCGTTTTCCATTAATCTTCCTTTGAAATGTCGAAGTAAATCATTTGTGACTAACACTTTACTGACAAGTCACGAGTATACTCATGTTTGCATGGACAAATGTTGCTGATTAGTCACCGTGTTTACATGTCACCATATTTAAAAAAAAATGCTACTTGCTGGGGGGGGGGGGGGGGGGGGGATCACAGAGTATGTAGAGTATGCTCTTCCAAAGAAAAGTGCAGAGAAACTCGATATGTTTGTAAGATTTGTGTATCATTGCACGTAGGTAAATGCTTTACTGTATACCGTACCCGAAAAAATTATTAAATATATGTAGTAAGTTTTTTTTCAATGCACGTTGTGTAAATAAAGTTTATTGAAGCTTATTTAGATGTTTTGATTTTATTTTCAACTGCAAAAAATAGCCCACTGCATAGAATAGTTTTGGCTTGAAATAGCCAGTCAGTAATATGTTAAAACCTATTTTTGAACTCTACAAGATCTCGTCTAATATTCTCTGTAAAAATACAAACCATATAAAATGTGGTAAGCCACAAACTGCAGATGTGCTTGATGCATTTTTTTTTCATTCAACCATGACTGGTTTATGTGTAAAGTTTTGTAATGTTTTGCCTCTAATTGGAATCTTTTGTCGAGATTTAAAACAGAACAATAATTTTTAAAAGTTTCGCCATATGCAAAACATAACTTAATTTGAAAATGATATTTTTTGAAAAAATAATTGTGGGTAAACAAAACATTGCACAATGCTTAACAGATGAATCCATTACCACATCAAGACCATTGATGCACTTTCAAAGATAAAACATTTAAAGTGTGGAAGTACTTTGTATTAATCTTTACAGAAAATTAAAATTAATTTCTCATAGCGGTGGCACAGTTGAAAGCACAGTATAAAATACCATTGTTGAAAGTCGTCTAAAGCAATTAATTTCTCGTTTATCATTATTATGTATATAAGATTATATTGTATGCAGATTCGACAATTTGGATGTGGTAAAGATATGTATCTCTGACCAATCTTATGTCTTTTAACACTATTATTTCGATGCTTTATGAAATAAGAATTACCATGAGAAATTATTTCATTTCACTCCCACTATTAAATTGATTTACATTTCATTTCGTTTACCAGATCTATATGGTATCTCACTTAGACATGATTTTTAATATGTTGCCCATGTTTTGATAATAAAATGTCTATTTCCAAGGATAAATAGACTATTCTTTTCTTAAAGCTCTTTGTTTGCTTTCTTTGCAATATAATAGTTTACTATATATGCATATGTTACATAAACTGTGTATGTTTGATGCTGTTTTCCAATTTGAAATGATGAATTAAATCATTTGTATTTAAAACCTATTTTTGATCTCTGTAAGATCTCGTGTAATATCCAACGTAAAATTACAAATTAAATAACATGTGTAGGTCAGACTATAATAGATGTGGCATATTTTTTCCATTCGACCATGACTTGTTTATGCATAAAATTTTTGTAACTTGTTGCAGCATTTTGTCCCTAATTGGAATCATTTGTAGATTTAAGGAAAAAAAATCTGATGTGGGCAACACATGACTTTCCTTATATAATAAAATGAATTTACTACTTTTAGAGTGAAATAAATAGGTTTTTCTTCTAGTAGATACTAATATCCTTTCCAAGATATTGAATTTTCGACAATTAGTCGTCATTTTCATTGATTTAGCGTCATTTTTATCCATTTGGTGAGATTTTCGTTAATTTGGCAACATTTCAAAAAGTCGCCAAGTTGGCGACATTCCGCCAATTTCGTCGCCAAAATCTCGCCAAGCGTTATGGACGAAGAAATAAGTTATATATATATATATATATATATTTGAAATGTAATAATAAGAATATGTAAAAATAAAAAAATAAAAATACAATTCAAGTAATATTAACATCACCATAGAAGCAAATTCACGGCCATAATGCCGATAAGAGAAAAGAACAGAACCTTCCCAAATTCGATGATTAATCAGAATTAAATTCCTCTTCAGGTCTGAGTATTTAATTCTAATTAACCCAAACAAATGCCTGTTTCAGATTAAGCAATAGTACATTACTATAAATGCTTAAACTCAGACTACAGGCATCAAAAAATGAAAAAATGAAAAAAGGATACATTAAGAAAATTGTATTACCATGCGGCATGAATCATTCCTCTTCTACCATGTGTATACACGATCAACCTCAACAACTTAAACTAGAAGCACCGGAATGAACAAGTCGAAATTCTACCAGGGAGGCAGTACGAACGTTCACGGAAATACTCCCAAACCCGTCCAGTGAGTCTAAGCTGAAGACTGGACAAGCAATTCAGAATACAATTTCCCAAACATGCAGAACTGAATATGAATATGAATCATAGATGAAAATTCCTACTAAACAAGAATTCATAGGAAAACTGGATAATCGAGAATGCCACTATACACCATTATAAGGGCGCACAAAACGTAGTTTCAATACTGACAAAAGTTACATTTTTTTGCAAAAATAAAATTCAAAACATTAATGTTAATGCATCTTATTTTCCGATTTTTTGATTTTTCTAATGTTTTTACTTAGTTTATTATTTTTCATTTTTATTTATTTATATAATTAATAAATAATTATATATATATATATATATATATATATATATATTTTTTTTTTTTTTTTTTTTTTTCTCTCCTGTATGTTAATCACTATAATTGGGAATGTTTTCTAGGATGTTATCGAGTGAAATTTGATACACTGAGTTGATAATTTTAATAACAAAATTGGGGGGATATGCATTATTAGTCGCTGTACTCAATAATTCCATAAAGTGCGCTAATTTATAATATTCATCACAAATTTTATTGATTCTAAGAGCCTGGTTTATTATAATATTTCTAAAAACAGATATATGCAGACAAGAGTCAAAATGTTGAATTTTTGATGTATTAAATTTAAAATCCTGTCTTTTATCATACAAGTTTATACCCATATTACAATTTTGTAAATTTAAATTTAAATCTAAAAAGTTTGCAACATTTGTGTCATTATTACTTGCATTTAATTGTAAATTTTTTGGATAAAAGTTTAATACTATAGGGATATTATTATTTGGGGATACACATAAAATGTCATCTATATATCTAAACATGTGCATATTATGCAAGCTTGGATTAATGTTTTTTTCATAGAAGAATAAATACAGATTAGCTAACAATGATGAGGCACACCCCCCTTGTGGGATACCAACCTGTTGTTTAAAAATAGTACCACCATGTTGAATATAATTCTCATAAAGAGTGAAATTAAGTAATTTTTTAAAAAGAAAATTTGAATATTTTAGGTTGATATTATATTTTTCAAAAATTCCTAAAATAATTCTATACAGATCATCTATATTAATATTATTAAACAAATCTTTGAAATCAAAGGTATAAATACTACGAATATTAGTAAGAGTTTTCAATTTCTTAACTACTTCAAAACTGTTTTTTACAATATGACAATTATTTGAGATTTCATCTGACGAGGATACTTCATGTAATATCTTTAATAATAATTTTCCAGCATTAGTAATGTAAGAATTATGCCCACTGGTAATGGTTCGAAAAGCAACAGGGGATTTATGAAACTTGGGTACTAAAACAATATATGGAATGTTATTACAACTATTTTTTAGATGGATTTGCTTATATTTGGCTGATATTCTATTGTATAAGATTTTAAGGTTAGTTTTATGTAAATTATAGATATGATTATTAAGTAAGTGTGACTGAAGGGTATTTTTATAATAATATTTACATATAATTGAGTAGTTTCCACTTGCCTTATCGACATATGTAATGACAAAATCATTTTGTATTTCTTTAATATCATTTTTATATATATATATATATATAACTTATTAGATATTGAATTTTCGACATATATTATATAACTATTATTATATGTTTATATATTATATAACTTATTAGATATTGAATTTTCCACAATTAGTCGTCATTTTCATTGATTTAGCGTAATTTTTATCTATTTGGCGAGATTTTCGTTAACTTGGCAACATTTCAAAAAGTCGCCAAGTTGGCGACATTCCGCCAATTTTGTCGCCAAAATCTCGCCAAGCGTTATGGACGAAGAAATAAGTTGTTCTTACAGCAGATAAATTGGCGTTCAAATGCAAAAGTATTACTCAAAGTATCTTTTTTCATGAATGGAACGAGCTAGATCCACGAGAATGATGTCACCCAATTTATCGCATGATATTATATATGAAAAGTGAACATGTTTCTCAATAGAAAATATTTTTTTTCTATTTTATATGACTTTTTGATAATTTTTTTGAAAAATGTGCAGTATCTCGAGAACGGTTCGTGTTAGCGTTCTAAAATTTATGTCAATCGTTTTCTAATGAAAAATTACATGAGAAATGTCTATTTGCGTAACTTCAATATTGGTTTTGACTTTTTGACTATTTTTTCAAAATTTCATTCGAAAATTTAGGGTGGTTCTGAACATTCGATTGCGTATAAAAACAATAGGCTTCCAGTGTTTACAGATTGTGATTTTTGTACCAAATTTCGTTCGAATCGGTCCATTCATTCGTCAGTTATCGTCTCCACAGACCCACTGACACACACACACACACACACACACACACACATACACACACACATACTTTCACACACACACACACACACACAGACATCACTTCAAAAATGTTTGATTCGTGATCAGGGATGCTTGAAACGTGCTCTCCCGTCGAAAACTCGAATTCGAATTTTCGACCCCGTCACAATACTTTCCTTATACATTATGTATATAAGGAAAGTAATAATCATTTGTGAAAGTGTTACCATATGCAAAAAATAACTTTAATTTTTTTTTCATTCCACCAAATAATTCAAAATATATGAAATTTCATTGTAATAAACAAAAATAATGGAAAACATGATCATATATCACTACAAAGATGTAATATAATTTCTAAAAATATTTGTTTACTTTTTATTATCCAACATGGTTTACTTCTGGTTTATTTGGGGCGCGGTAGCCCATTGGTTAGCGCGCTGGAGTTGCACTCGGTAGGCCCGGGTTCGATTCCAGCCGCTGCCAAAACTGCCGCCGTGTTCACGCGAAGTACGATCACGTTAAACATGTGGGTCCGTAAGTCCGTCCGAGAGGTTGGCTGTAGGGGAAGGAGGGTACGGTCCCTGTGGATGCCTCCCCACTGGGTTCCGGTCTAATTTGGGTGGCACATCCCGGCCGTCCAAACAGTTACCTTACACCTTTCTGGTAGGTCGGACGGTCTGGGTCTCAACAACAACAACTTCTGGTTTATTTGGTATGTATCTTAAATGAAATACGAGTTCACATCAACTTTTTAGGAATGAGTTCAGAATAATATCCAGAGATGAGTAGCTTAGTTTTGACACTGCTCAACTTCAAACAAGGTTATATGTCCATAATTTTATTATAAATAAATGAATATTTACTCTTTCAAAACAATTATTTGTGTATCATACCTAGTCTTAATTTCAACAATAATATGACACACATGGGATATTTTAATTTTCTTTCCCATTTTTAATTTTTGAGCTTAAAATATGGTTTTGCACCCTCACACATCTTGTCTATCCTTGGGAGAAAAATAGAAGTATCCACCTCTGTTAGGTTCTGTCCCGATGTTGATGCTATAAGCATGGGCGCCCATAGCACTTTGCCAGGGAGCAAACCCATGAATGATACATACAATATGGCCTACCTTGATACCTACATTTGAGACCTTGAATGTCCAGGGGAGCTTATAAGTTCTTCCTTGCTTTCCCTTATTCGTGCCCATCGGAAGGACTCTTCGCTTATACAATTGACCTTGGGACAGAACTTAAAGGAGCCGAAGTTTCGATTTCCCCTGGGGTGGAATGTAGTATTTCAAAATCCTTCAAAAGTCTCTGTAACATAAAAAGCCGAAACATTGCACACATGCCATGGGAGGGGCGCGGTAGCCGAGTAGTTAGTGCGCGGGAATTGCACTCGGTAGGCCCGGGTTCGATTCCCTCCGTTGCCAAAACTGCCGCCGTATTCATGCGGAGTACGTTCACGTTAAACATGTGGATCCGTAAGTCCTTCCGAGAGGTTGGTGGTAGGGGAAGGAGCGGGGTACGGTCCTTGTGGATGCCTCCCCCACTGGGTTTCTGTCTAAATTGGGTGGCTCTTCCCGGTCGTCCAAACAGTTGCCTTACACCTTTCTGGTAGGTCGGGCGGTCTGGGTCTCAACAACAACACATGTCATGGGAGCCCATACGAGAAGTAGAACGTCTCAAATATAGGTATCAATAGAATCAATACTGTACGTCACATCCTTGTGTTTGTCCCCGCTGAAAAAGGTTCTAGTATGGCCCTCGCCATGGGTGCCCATGGGGAGCGTAAGGGGCACTTACCTTCCCGTTAACATTCGAGGTCACAAACGTACAGGTGTCAAGCCAATAGCTGTACGTCTTATCCTTGGGTATACTCTCCTTGGAAAAATTTCTATTGACGACCTTGCCATGGGGATGTTGAAAGTGCCAAATGTTGGTATCAAGCTAGTCGATATTGTCGCCCTTGAGTGTTCCCCCACTGGAATAAATTCTATAAGTGTTCTTGCTATGGGTGCCCATAGGGGAACGCGAGGGGGAACTTACCATCCCGTGGACGTTCAAGTTCCAAAGGTAGGTATCAAGCTAGTCGATGTTGTATGTCTCACCTTCCAGGTTACCGCCTGTGAAAGTTCTATGGGCGCCCATAGGGGAAAGCGAGGTGGCACTTGTCCTATCGTGAACGTTCAAGATCTCAAATATAGGTATCAAGATACTAGATATATTTACCTCTCATCCTTGAATTTTGACATTCCAGGAAAAGTTTTATGAAAGCCCTTGAATCCCACTACTTTTGCAGGTATCACGCCTGGAATGGCAAAACTCAAGCATGAGACTAATTTACTAAGTGAGTACATGACTACTACATGAGTTATTTACTAACTTGATACCTACATTTGTGACTTTAACCGTGCACGGGAGAGCAAGTGCCCCTCCTACTCCTTTATTGGCGCCCATGGCAAGGGCACACATAGATTTTTTTCCAAGGGGAAAACTCAAGGATGAGACGTGCAGTATCGGCTAGCTAGGTATCTATATTTGTGACCTTGAACGTGTACAGGAGAACAGGTAGGTATCAAGGAACTGGGTAACAGGGTAACAGGGGAAACTTTGCACCCCCTATGGATGCTCAAGACAAGGAAGGCCATTGCACTTATTCCAATGGGGTAAACTTAAGGACGAGACGTACAATAACGACTAGCTTGATACTGAAATTTGTGACTTTCAACTGACCGCTATGGGCGCCCATAGCAAGGGCGTCCATAGACCTTTTTCCAAGGGAGAAACACTCAAGTATGAGATGTACGATATTTACTAGCTCAAAACCTAAATCTGTGACTTTAAACTCTGTGACATAAGGGCAAGTGCCCCCCTATATGCTCCCACAGAACTTTTTCCAGGAGAAAACTCAAGAAGGAGACGTATAATACAAGGACGTATCCAGAAATTTCATTTCGGGGAGAGGGGGGATCCAAAGTATAGTGAACTTTCAATCCACCAAAAAAAGTTTGAAAAAACTACTAACTAAACTTGACTAAAATTTGACTAAATAGTACTGGATCACAATTGAACGAGAAAACACGAGAGCACAGGCAAGGACGTATCCAGAAATTTCATTTCGGGGGGTAGGGGTCCGGACCCACCGGATCTCCTCTATGGATACGTCATTGGTATAATATCAACTAGCTTGATACTTACTTTGGGGCCTTGTATGTCCACGGGAGAGCAAGTGCCCCCTTACGCTCCCGCATGGGTGTCCATAGCAAAGGTGACAATAGAACTTATTAAAGTGGGGGCAAACTCAAGGACGAGACATACAATATCGATTAGCTTGATACCTACGTTTGTGACTTTCGAAATTTTTATGAGCACCCATTGCAAGGGCGTCCATAGAGCTTTTTCCAAGAGCGTACTCAAGGATGAGACGCACAATATCTACTAGCTTGACACCTACATTAGTTTGATATTCGTAACGATCAACATCCCCTATGGGCGCCCATGGCAAGTGTGCAATGTTTCAGCCTTTTATGTCACAGAGACTCTTCGAGGGTCTGGAAAGACTGTTCACTATCCGTGAGGAAATCGAAACTTCGGCTCTGTTAGGTTCTGTCCTGAAGGCAATAGTATATAAGCAGGGAGCCCATGCAGTGGGCGCCCGTAGAGGACGGCAAGGAAGCACTTAAGCTCAACTGGATATTCAAGGTTACAAATGTAGGTTACAAGCTAGTCGATATTGAACGCCTCATCCTTAAGTTTCCCTCCTGGAAACTGTTTCATGGGCGCCCATAGTGGAGGGGAAGGATGTCACTGCCATCTTATAGATGTTTAAGGTTAGACAAAGTCTCAATCTAGTCAATATTGAACGCCTCATCCTTGAGTTTGTTGCCAATGGAATCAGTTCTACAGGTATCCTTGTCATGGGCGCCCACAAGGGAACGCAAGGTGAAACTTGCCCTACCTTGTACATTTAAGGTTATAAATGTAGATTACAAGCAAGTCGATATGGAACGCCTCATCCTTGCGTTTATCGCCCATGGAATTAGTTCTATGGGCGTCCTTGCCATGAGCTCCCATAATAGAACGCAAGGGAAACTTGCCCTCCCATGGATGTTTATGGTTACAAATGTAATCTTCAAACTAGTAGATATTGAACTCCTTATCTTTGAGTTTGCCCTCCGGGTAAATGCTACATGGGCGCCCATAGTGGTGGGAAAGGAGGACATTTGCCCTCCCATAGACGTTCAAGTTTAGACATGTTATCTAATCGATATTAAACGCCTCAACCTTCAGTTTGTTACCATGAAAAAGCTCTATGGGAGCCCATAGGAGAGAGCAAGGTTTGCTTTTGATCTCCCCTAGGGCATTCAAGATCACAAATGTAGATTTCAAGCTAGTCGATATTGTAGGTATCATCATATAGTTTGCAGCCCTGAAAAAATCCTATTTACGTTTTGCCATGGGTGCCCATAGGGGAACGCAAGGGGGGCGTTTTGCCTCCCCTGGACGTTTAAGGTCACAAATGTAAACATTAAGCTTGTCAATTTTTTATGTTTCATTCTTTAGTTTGACCACCCCAGGGAAAAGTGTTTTTAGCGGCCTTTATTTTTACTTCTTTGAATCACGGATGGCTCCCTCCTACAATTGCCACACTATGTTCTTGATAGTACAATATTTTTGACACTCTCTCATCCAATAAAAGCAGAAATAACTCGTAATATTAGTAGTTTAATAGCCTTGAAAAGACTTTAAATAGAAAAAATAATTAGAAAATAAGTAATACAATAGAAAAAAGTAATAAAATTTATTAATAATAAAATAAAATTTAAACAGAATATATATATTATATATATATTTATATATATATATGTGTGTGTGTGTGTGTTTTCAATATCAAAATCGCGAATAGACTAATTGAACTATGAATTTCCGCATAAAGCAAACAAAGAACTCTCGTCATTCATCTGCGGCCACTGAAATTCGCTTCTGACGTGCTTGTCACGTGTTATTTTAGCGGGAGTTGTTGCGGAGACGCTTATATTGAAAGGGAGTATAGAAATAACTACTTTCTACGATTTCCCCTCCGTCCCGCCCATATTGGGGGTGGGTATTGTGACGTAGACCCAAACGTCACTTCACTTCCAGCATCCGTATCCTTATAGCCAAGGTAGCCTTGCCCATACTGGGGGTGAACATTGTGACGTAGAACCCAAACGTCACTTCGCTTCTCATATATCCTATTATCTTTCTTGTCTCAAGCTATGCATTCACGCCATTACAGCTAGATATAATTTTTTTAAACAATTTAAAGTTATTTTATGTATTCTTCCTCAGTATCTCTTTTCCTTTTCGCTCGGAGTTTAAAGGGGGGAATTTTTCCCCTCCTGGACACTTCGTAAACCCCCGTCCTTGAGTCCTTATTTTCTGTATTTCAGAAAGAGGATTTTCATAAATTCCCATTTATGTTTTCTAAATCACGGAGATTTAATTTTTTTTGTCTTCATTGTATTACGGATGAATATCTTTTTCTATTTACGTATGTATAATTATCGAAACTCATTCAAAATACGATCCGAATTAATTTGAGCACAAAATGTGATTTTTGAAATATTTCAGCGAGCTGGGTATTTTTTTTTGGATTAGGTGGATTTTAAAACATCTGATTCATTGTAAATTTATCTTGCTCGCATTTTTAAAATTGTTTTAATCATCAGTATTATTTTGTGTTGAATTCGAGTTTCTATTACTTTCAAGTTTTCTACAACATATTTAAAGCTTGCAAACATGAATGTCAAATATTTTTATTCTGTTTTTAATGCTTTCTTGCTGCAATTACAAATGACAATTAGTAAATACTACTGCATGATTCATGTATGTAGTCACAATATTTCACAACTGCCTAATATTTCACCGGAGTTGGGCTGTATCAAAAATACATATATTTGAAATACATTTTCAAAATACATTTTTATTTTGTATTTTAAACTGAAAAATTTAAAGTATTTTGGTAATGTATCGAAAATACATTTTCAGAGTACTTTGTATTTTCAAAATACTCAAAAATACATTTCTGCAGATTTCAAACTATTGTGTTTAAACCGCAGATGATGGTTCGCAAAAGTGGAAACGACTAATGTGTATTCTGTATTTTGTCTAGTCATTGAATGCATTTCTAGGAGTCAATCTAAACAGACTTTTGCAATCTTGCCGAATTAATGAAATGTTTAGTATCTGTGGTGGACTCTGAAAAGTATAGTTTCTTCCATTGTTATAGTTTCTTGCATTAGTAATGCTTGCATTGTTTCTATGGACCACTTACTACTGGACAAAATCTAACTAAAACTGATAATATTTGGGAAACAGTTCAAGAGTTTCTACAATTATGACAGGTGACCACAGGTCATGACCAAAGAGTTCGAAAACTTTTTCATAACCACTGCCATTTAAAAATTTGTTTCGATAACAGTGCAGTTATAACCAGAATGACCAAGGATTTTCTCAATTAATGTTATGTGGTCACATGATACACAGAACATGTGTTTTGATTGAAATGCTGTCTAGAATCGTGCAGAATAACCATGCTGTTTTTTCTCTGGTGAGTGACCGGATAACTGATAAACATTGTTAACGGAAATAACCATTCAGTTAACATTTCAAACACACCCTTAACATGTTGTTGTTGTTGAGACCCAGACCGTCCGACCTACCAGAAAGGTGTAAGGTAACCGTTTAGACGGCCGGGAAGTGCCACCCAATTTAGACCGGAACTGAGTCGGGAAGGCATCCACAGGGACCGTACCCTCCTTCCCCTATCACCAACCTCTCGGAAGGACATACGGACCCACATGTTTAACGTGATCGTACTCCGCATGAACACGGCGGCACATTGAACTCCGCATGAACATGGCGGCACAATGTGTAACACCCTTGACATGTGCAAAAGTTATACAATAAAAACAATGCACAACTCATTGATTGTTTCAAAGCTGGACCAAGTCTTGTTTAACATAAATGATAACAGAAACTGAATACCGCAACAAAATTACTTACATCTACAAAGAAAGCTTGTTGAATAAATGTTTGTTCAAAAGTACATACAAAATTAGTTAAAATATATTTCTACATATGTGTATGCCTGCATTGTGTAACTATTTATTACCAGGCATTGGGTGGTTTGTGTAAAAAGATGCTAGTATGAATTGTTATAAAGATTGGCAAATAATTGATCAGTTACACATGCAATATAATTTTTACATATAGACATCTTTATAAATTCTTGGCTAGAAAAGCACTGGAAAGCTTGCTGATATTTTATAAACAGCAAAAACTTCATTGTGTTCATCTAGCCTTTCCGAGGTTTAACAAAATATGCAGTTTTTTAGTGTTGGATGTTGGAAACCCAGACCACACGACAGACCCGAAGGTTTACTGTAGCTAAGTGTGTGGCCGGGAACTTTATTATAGATTCAAGTAATTACAACACAAATTAAAATTGAATCACAACACAAGAAGTTACAACAAGGCAAGCAAAGATACAAAAAACACAAAACACACAAAAACATAAACAGCAAAACAACGAGACATACAAAACAACATAAAAAAAACGAGACAAACAAATATGCAAACAGCACGACAAGGGGCAACCCAGGAACAGCTAGAGGGATCACCAGGGGGAAGAGGGGAGAGTGAACGGTCACACACAGACTCAAATCATCTAACTCTGTTAGAAAAGTCTCCAGCAAGGAGAATACAGTTCTTGAGTTTATTAATCAACGCAGGTGATCGGCAAACCCCAGTAAACCAAGCTGCACGAGAAGAGGGAGCAGGTTTAACAAGATGAAAAATTTTTGAGTGTGGGCAGGAGTGTACAAAGTGATCAACGTCACCAAAAGAATTACAGGGGCAGTTTGAAGATGATTTGAATTTAAAGAATTTTAGGTAGTCCAAGAAGGGGCCATGGCCAGTAACAAAGTATACAAGGTATTTATTAAAAATTTGGAAAGAGGGATTGACTACCGGGAGGAAAAGTGAGATTCGCGAGGGATCGTGGGTCCGAGGAGAGATGTAGTTGTCTAAATGAGTTTGCCAGGATTTAAGGAGTTCTGATTTACAAAAGGAGGACAAAAAGGAATAAGGGAGGGGGACGGAAAGGGGGAACCAGAGAGGAAAGGGAGGAACCAGAGCAGTTTTTTAGTGTGCACTTTTATACACGATTGATAAGAGTTTGATATTTTTATAAATAATACTTGAATTTGATATAAAACATTCTTGAAATGATGTTAGATTATTGTTAAAAGGAAATCTGCGTTGTTATACATATTAAAATATAACACTTACTTGATACTTAGTTGAAATATATCCAACATCATAATAACCATAATAGCATTATAGCGTAAAGAAAGAAAATAGGCTATAACAAGGCCACCTAGAATAAGTTAGATAGCCTGTTTTAGATAGCCTTGGACGGAGGCGGAGCCGTAGAAAGTAGTCATTTCTTTACCCCTTTCAATATATACTGCGGGGACTAGTCTCTCGTCAAAACTCGTATTTTGAATGAGTTTCGATAATTATACATACGTAAATAGAAAAAGATATTCATCCGTAATACGATGAAGACAAAAAAAAAATTAAATCTCCTTGATTTAGAACACATAAATGGGAATAGAGCTGTTTCAACCACGTGGCACTCTCTTAGTAACGAGTCTTAGCAACGCTTGCTGGTAGTCAAACAACTCATGGATAGGCCATTGTTATACACGTTGTACGTTGCTTCAAAAATATTAATTTAAACTTTAAGTAATAATTATGTCATCTAAATGTTTTCAGGATATGGATGATCGAGCTAGAGGTCGATATTTACTAAAAATTGCATCAATAGGAAACAAAGATCCTTATTCAATGTGTAAAAGTGAATTTACAACATGTGCATCAGATTTTCCAAAACTTAGTTATTTCGATATGGGGAACTACTTAGTTTTCGGGAAAAGTGCATATACGTCCGACGAATTTAAGGCATTTAAAAGTCTAGAAGCTTTTAATCAGTTTGCTTGTGGCTGGGTGAAAGATGTACACACAGTCAAGATCTCAGGATTATGCCTCGTAATTGGAAAGGTAAGAGTACATGCTAGTTTTTATTTATTTTGATCATGATTTTTAGATTGATATTGTATTTTTTCATATTTTATACATTTATTGTAAAAATATAACATTTATAATAAATTGTATAATCAAATTATATAACTAGAAAAGTTTACACTTTTTTTTAAGATTTATTAAACTTAAATTGAAAAGCATACTGTGCCATATAATGTACTCACCATGAATAAAATGCTCACCAGTGGCTTATCCTGACTCCAAAAAGTGTGTGTGTGTGGGGGTAGCAAATGTTTAACATTTGCTTATGCCAGGGTTATTTTAAATGAAAAATACGCATAGCATTAAAAAGTCTTGAAAAGTGTGTGTGTGTGGGGGGGGGGGCAACTGTTTAAAATTTGCTTATGCCAGGGTTATTTTAAATGAAAAATACGCATAACATTAAAAAGTCTTGAAAAGTGTGTGTGTGTGTGTGGGGGGGGGGGGGTTCACTGCAAACTTTCCTGTGCTTCAAATTCTTAGTATTCCAATCTTCTCTGTTGATTCTTAAAGGCCATTCTTTGCTTCTTTTAACAGACAAGTCCTTGATTTTATTCCCTTTATTTTCAATTATTCGAGGGAATGAAAAAAATGATACAATTAATTACGGCACAAATCGCCATTATCAAATTCAATTACTTTATCTTAAAGAAATTATGATTATATATGATATCGGCTGGATATAGTTTTAATAAAACGACTTTTTAAAAAAAAATTCACACCAAAACGTATCCCGCCGCTCTTCACTAAGATGTCTTTTTGACTCATTTCCTCTAATTAATACAGCAGGGAGTCTGAAAAAAGATTTGCTGTCTCGATCAGAACGATTTCCGCATTTGAAAACACCACAAGCGGTAGGCATAATGACAAATATAAAATTTTGTAGCACTATACATGCCAGTATATCTACAATTGACTCAAACGCAAAGCATGCAATATATGACTACCAGCAACGGTTGCTAGGTGGTAGCTTGGCGATGTGACGTCAGGTGAAAAAGCTCTATTTATGAAAAAATTCAAGTTTTGTAACTCCATAGCCTAACTTTCTGGCACTGCACTCTTTTGTTGCCAATGGACTGGCAACAGTGTGGGTCAACCAATCAATTGTTACTGTAGTTATTCAAATGTTTTTAGTGTTTTTACAAGTTTCTGTATTTTTATATGGGTTTTAACAAAGTATATCCATATTTACCAACAATTTTATCAACACGCTTCCATTCTTTTAATTGCGAAAGTTGACAAACTAATTTTACGTAATTTCATACTTTACATATTTTCGATGCAATATTTCTAACTGTTCCTCAATATCGGTCAGTGTATATATTTCATATCATTGTTATTCAATTTTAATGTATTTTGTTGAATAGCATGTAATTTAATTCAAAGTTCATTACTTTGCAGTAACGCTTTATTTATTTTTTTATAAATTTCTTAAACTTAGATTTCCTTTGTTTAATAGGTATGAGGTAAACAATAAGTATGACTGCATATTGTGAAACAAAAAATTAGAATAGGTAGTAACTTTTTTATTTATTTGGAAAAAATGTGTAACTTCTTTTGAACATTTGAATTTACAAACACATTAGCATAGCACTTTTCCTATTGTATCTAAATTGTTAATGTTGTGGGCTTCAAAATAATCACGCAAACTTTGGATACTTTCCACAACAATTTTTTATGTTATACTTCCTCGCTTTAAAGCAATCTTGGTTTCTTTAGATTTGGATTCATCAGACTACTGTACACAAATGGAATTACAGCTACTGTAGCAATAATGGAATTAGTAGGTACTTGTCTCCTGTTAAACCTGAAATTAGGTCCTCATCACAGATCAAATAAAGACTGCAATTTGGCAATTAAATGAAACAACTAACTGACCAACATACCTCTCTCCATTCTGTTTTAGGTAAATCTGGATTATAGCTCACCACACTTATTTTTTCAAAGTACAAATTGCTCCAATTTATCGCATTCTCCCGTGTTTTGAACAACAGGTTACCAGATTACAACATAAAATTGGAACACTTGGCGAGTGAGCTAAAAGTGTGATGGGTTATTCAAACTGCCCAGAAATTTACTAATTGCATTTCTCCCATATTATTATATGTAGCTACATAGATTAAGTATAATCATACTTATTGATTTTACAAAAAATCCGTGATAAAGTGGCTATTAAACTAAAACTGTGTATTGGCCACTTGCTGCTAAGTGAAAATTCGAATTTTCTGATCTGTCTCTTGTACTTCTGTTTCAGTGCAATCATCACATGCAGTACCTATAATAATCAAAAACGATCTCATAGTAAAACTAATTCTTCTCGTAACCTATTCCATATTGAACTATCTTCCTAAAGCATTGAAAATAAAGGATTGCTAGATTTATCTTAAAATCCCATCATGTTTCTAGCAGTTTTTCTGTTTACGGAGAATATAATGCTAAGCATCAACTAAAATTCACAGGCAACCATCATGTGTTGAAAACCCAGACCACACGACAGACCCGAAGGTTTACTGTAGCTAAGTGTGTGGCCGGACAATGTGTTTAGTCTCACGGTATCTGGGAATGAATCTATGTTACCAAACTAATTATTACTCATGGGATTTTGCTTTTACTTCTAGAAAATAAGTTTTTTTCTTTTCTCTCTCTCTCTCTCTCTCTCTCCCCCCCCCCCCCCCCCCCCCACACACACACGAAAAACTTTACAATATTTGATGTAAAAGTATCTAATTGTCCGTTATACATTTAACATTAAAGTGTTGTAGATACAAGGTGACAGAAAATAATTTGTAATAACTAATACTTCACTACATCCAAGCTTGCTATAAGTTGACTCTACATATGTCGTTTACATTCTATAGCTCTACCTATGAATAAGCTAGTAATTATTTTACTGGACGATTTTTAGGGGGTTTTCTGACATTTTGCTAATATCAAATATATTTACAAATTTGAGATTTTTTTCCTATTGCTGAATTTTTGTTATAATTTTTAAATTACTGTTTAGCTGTGCAAATTTTAGGGTTTTTTATTTTTCCTGAAATTTTGCGACAAATTATATCATGTCTTTGGGCATTTTAGATAACAAAGAAGATTTGTTTTGTTTCCATCCACATTCCTATGTTCAAAGATTAGGATTAACTAAAATGTGAATTTTGTTCATACAAAGTGAATATAAAAGAATTTCATATCTGCAAAGTTTTGATACATTTCTGAAAAAGGTCATTTCCTATCTACATAAAGTCACCATCTGTTGTCTGTCTATACCTGCTGTGTGTCAACAGACAGTGAATTAATAAGAAAATCTGCATATCTATAATAATAAAGGAAGATGTCTATTTGTGTTGTCTGTAGCGGAAAATCTAAGCATCATGTGGCCATGAAATGTCGTACATAGTTACTTCAGGACCTGTGACGATGTGTCTCGGTGTGGTTGTTTTTAAATTCTAATTAGTTGTTTTATGTTTAGCATGATTTATACACAACTGGAAATTTTATTACAGAGTTTTGTTTTCATCTTGACACATCAGGAAGATCGAAAAATTCTCTTTCAAATAAATTTTGAACAGAATCCATACTATTAATGGATCAAATTTTGTGAATTTAAAATAGATATAAATATATATATATATACATACTTTTTGTGTGCTGAAGGGTGTTATCTCACGCAATAAGAAGCCACAAAGTTTTCTCAGAGTTTCTATCTTAATACTATTGGCATAGCAGTTTTGTTATGGTTGTTATAAATTAGCGTATTGTTAAAATGTACCTTGGTTTTTGAGAATTTGGTATGAGTTTCAGTAGGATTTTAATCAAAGATTTGCATCTTAAAACCTAGGCAAAGCCAGGTACATTTTCTAGTGTTTAATATAATGTAGCAAAATGCTGTTTACGTAAATGAAAATCTTGATCTTATGGCATTGATAACACTGCTGGAATTTGCATGGTTTATAAATGTATCAGTTTAAAAAATCATAATATTATGCTTATTGAACTACATAGTAGGTAGTTATTTGTATTACATAACTGGTAGACTTTTTTTTCTTTTTTGTGGAAAATGTTAGTGTAAGTAGCAGTAACATTTCACAATTTTCCCCGCAACTGCCCCACATTTTTTTTTTTTTTCATAATAAAATTACTACTCTTATAACCTAGTGTGTATAGATTTAACAGTTGATATACATTTAATTAATTGTTTATTCTCTTACAAGCAGAGTATTTTTGTTTTCAGATTAGTTTTTAGAAAATGGTTTATTATCAATATTACCAAATTAATTGGAGTATTTTTCAGTTGTGTTTGTTTACTATGATCATTTTGTACTGGGTGGTTTTAGGAAATAAAATATATTCTTCAAATCATTTTATTTCAAAATTTAGTATCAACTGTTATGAGATGTTAAAAAATTAAAAATTTATCATTATTTATTATATTTTTTCTGCAGATATGTCTGAAACTTTTTGTACCACTAATTTGTCGAAGGAGGAGACGTTCAAAATTCTTCAGGTAGAAGGAAAGCAATTAGCTCAAGAAGGAAAACTTGTAGAGGCTCTTAAAAAATTTGAACTTGCCAAACGCATTTGTCCTGCTCCAAAAGTGCTACAGAGAATTGAGAAATTAAACGTTTGTGTGTTTTTTCTATTTATTTATTTTGTCATACATTTCATAGCTAGTTGTTATTTTCTGTGATAATTTATACAACTATCAGGTTAAAAAGTGAAATTTCACAAAAAAAACCTTTGACATTGTTTGCTTTTATTAATCAATAAACATAAAGATATTTGAAATGTATAAAAATATTTAAATTCTGTACATCTTATAGAATCAGATAATAAATCAAAAAATCTTTTTTTTTTGTCATAGACCAAAATTAAGTTTCATAGCTTTAGGTCTATGACAAAAAAAATCTAAAGTTATGTAAACCAAATTAAAATATCGCTAAAACTATCAGTTTAAAAAAAAATATTTTCCTATGAAGGAAAGTAAATAACAATGCTACTTTTTATTATATCATTTTATGGCTTGTAAGGTGTCGCTAAAAAAAAAATTCGTTATTTTATTTCATACTTTAATATAGAGCTTAAATATTGAAACATTTTCAAAAACAAGATTTTTTGCTCATCCACAACTGAAAAGGAGAGAGGAGATATACAGACAAAATTTGACATGGCAACACTTATATATTGTGGGAAACCCGAAAATTTCATTTTGTTATTCCAATCCCTTGATAAAATACAGTGTCATAGATTTATGAACCAGGTACTGTTTATAAGGTTTTTTTTCTTTTAGATTGGACAATGGATGAAACCAGAATTTTTAAAATATACTACATACAACTATGCACACATTAAAATCCTAGATTTTAATTTATCAGGGGATTGGAATAAGAAAATCAAAATGAAACTTTCGAGTTTTCAACGGCATACAAAGAGGTGTTGCCCTCAAATTTTGTTTGTGTACCCCTTCCCCCATTTCAGCTGCATAGCTGCCAACTCTCCCAGTTTTACCAGGAGACTCCCGGTTTTTCGCTATGTCTCCCGGGTAAGTCACTCAATCTCCCAGTTTTCACTCAGCTGCCCTTATTTTCCCCTTTCTAGGCAGAAATCACGCGAATGCAAATCATGACTTTCAATTGTTTTCCGCCGTGCAGTTTTCTGCTACCGCGGTGTAGAAATGGATCGTGATTGACGTTTGTATTTTTGTATTTGCATGTACAGGTTACAAAAGTAAAAGAATCAGAAATAGATCACGAATATTCCGAAAATATCACGAAATGAGAAACGAAGTCACAAATTTTGAAATTGAAGTTTTCCCGATTCTTTTCTCTAAAAATCCGTTTCCCAGCTATCGCGTAATCGGCGCTCACAAACAGTGATTATTCTCACAGTGTCATGAGAGAGATGACCAATGATTATCTGTGGGAAAAACACAAAACACATTTGCATCGACTAAAATGTTGTTAAATTATTTTGTTTTATATACAAAACTATTGTTAAACATATCATTAATGAGATGGAAAGCCTTTTTTGCAGCAGTATCGCTAAAAACGATGCTTGTGTGCGATCCTCCTTATATTTCGTTTTATTATGAAACTATTTTTCCACTTTTGCAATCCGTCAGCATCGTCAAATTATTTCATAATTATTTCGTATTTTATACAGAAAAACTATTGTTCAACCGTAATATTAATGAAATGAAAGGCTATTTTGCAGCAGTATCGCGAAAAACGGCATTTGTGGGTGATTCTCCATATATTTCATTTAATTGTGAAAATAATTTCCACTTTTGCAATCTGTTCGCATCGTCAAATTTTTTTTTTATTCGTATTTTATACAGAAAAACTATTGTTTAAACGTATTATTAATGAAATGAAAGGCTATTTTGCAACAGTATCACGTAAACCGGCATTTGTGCACGATTCTCCTTTTATTTTGTTTAATTGTGAAGATAATTTCCACATTTGCAATCTTGTCTGCATCGTCTAAAATGGGCTGATCAAAATCTCCCGGTTTTTTATATTTTCGTACAAAAATCTCCCAGTTTTTCATATTTGGAGGTTGGCAGCTATGCAGTTGTGGACGACCAAAGAAGCTTGCTTTTGAAATTTTTCAATATTTCATCTCATCTATATTAAGACTAGAAAGATGGAGGAATTTTTGGAGGAATCGTTTCTCAATGTTTGTTATGCGGTCTAAATGACAGCTTCCGTCTTCCTAATGTTAAAGAAGGGAAGGAATAAAGAACTACAAAATTTCTTTAATAACACCTTAAAAATAGCCATAAAATGACATAATAAAAAATTGCATTGTTATTTTATTTTTCCTTCATAGGAAATTTTTTTTTAAAAACTGGTAATTTTAGCAATATTTTAATTAGGTTTTCATAACTCTAAAAATTTTGTCATAAATCTAAAGCTAAGGTGACCAATTTTTTTACAATGAAAAGGAGGACGAAAAAATTTAAGAAAAAAGTACAACGTAAATAAATGAAACATTTTATTAATTCAAACAAAAATACACTAATTATGCTTACATCCATTTTAATTATTTACTTAAACGAGTATTTTTCCATTGAATGAATATTTTTTGTCAATATATCATTTTCTAACAGTAACAATACATTGGAAATTTCGGAGCAAGAAATATCCTTCATATTGAATTTTGCCGTAAGTGCTGCAGCTAGAGTATCAACATTCAATCTTGATTTCTCACTTGTCCAAAAATCGTTACCAATTGAAAAAGAATTGAAATAATTTCGTATTTCCGTTAGAATTAAACACGAAGTATAATATAAAGTAAACAAAGTGAAGTGCGCAATGGTGCGAGACACGTGAAGTTCTCCTATGCACTGCGTATGCGTTTCATAATTGCGTCTTTCCGAACTGTACTATCATATGACGCGTAACAGTTTGGCGCGGCATCTCTGAATACAGAGATTGACAGATTAGTTTTAAAATATCGAAAAGGAGGACAGGTAGGAGGATACTTTTCGAGGAAGGACAGAACCTACAAAAGAAGGACTGTCCTCCCTAAAGGAGGACGATTGGTCACCTTACTAAAGCTATAGAACTTACTTTATCTGATTCTATAAGTTGTGCTGATTTTAAATCTTACGACATATTTCAAATATATTTATATATTTATTGGTTAATAAAATACAAGCAATTTTATAAATGCTGTTTTTTGTAAAATTTCGCTTTTTAACACACTGCAGTTTAAAAAAATTTCAAAATAAATTTTTTTAAATGGTTCGTTTTTAACTTCTTATGTATACAGGTTTCAATTTATAAAATATGAAAATAAACAAAAATACTTGAGTAACCTAAAACATAATAATTTAATGGAATTCTGTGGAATAACTGAAAATCAAAATTATATAATTCTTAGTGAATTGATGGAAATTATAATTGAAATAATTCATTTAAAATTTAATCACATGAAAAGGAATTTAAGATTTAAAAGTGAAAATTTTTATTTTTTTAAGTTTTTGATTGTAATGTGGAACTTATTCATATTTTAAATAATACAGTTGCTTTAAAGATTAAAACAAATTAAGCTTTTGATTTTAACAAGGAATAACTAGCTATTCACATCTCGAGGAATAAAGTTTGGAAAATGCTGGTTTAAAAGATTCAATTTTTTTTTAACTTTTGATTTTAATGTGGACCTGCTTGCTGCATGTTGAGGAACACAGTTTGGAATAAAAATGCTTTAAATGATTAAAATATTTTTATGCTTTTGATTTTAATGTAAAACAGCTATTCCTATCTTAAAGAACATAGTTTGGGAAATACTACCTTAAAGGATTAAAAAATTTTCTAATCTCAATAGTTCTCTAATTCTGTCACCCAGTTTACTAAAATATTAAATTTAATTAACATTTTTTAGCAATTATAACTGTTTTTACTATTCCTTCATAGATTATGTCATTATTCATCAGTATTTAAAAACATTAGAAAATATAGAAAATATTCATAAGGGATAAAATTTTAATAGATGTGAGATATTTTTGTATTTATGAAGGTGTTTTTTTAACACTTTCCAACATAGTTGTAAATTGATGACTTTGTTTATTCTGTCTGTCCATTCACACGATAACTGCTGTAAAAATGGCTTTATCAAAATGAAATTTTAGTATTTTGTTGAGACGGTCTGTGGGTCATATTGGAATGTAAAGGAATAATATCCACCCAATTAGTTTCGGATTTAACCCGGGTTGAAAGGATGAAATACATTGAACCCTATAGGACCTATTTTTTTCAAACATTTTCAAAGAAGAGTTAAAATTCACAAATTGCTTAGAAAATTTTAAGAAATATTCAAATTGTTACAAAAATATGTAAAAAGATTTCATCAAAATATGTTAAGTAGTTAGTTCTTTAAATAAAAATTGTTTCTTGATTATCTCCATTATTTTAAATTTAAACCCACATCTAATTGCCCCTGTAACTCTTATAGAATGCCGACCACTATGTATTTTCTTGTCCCTTTTCAAAAGATTTTTACTTAGTTAAACCTGCTCATTTTCATCGTGCGGCTTGGTTTTCCAAGGTCTGCCAGAATAATACTTTGATTAATAAACTCAAAAACTGTATTCTCATTGCCAGAGATGTCTCAAACCGTGTCTAGTGAGGAGCCTGTGAATGCTTCCTGCTTTCAACTTTTGGTGATCAATATTGTCTGCACTGTTCCTGGGTTGTGTTGTTTTTCCTTTCTTGTTGCATTCTGTTTTCCATGTTTTATTTTGCGCTGTTTGTGTTTTTGTTGTTTTGTTTTTACATTTGCGTTGTTTGTGTTATTCTTGAATTGTTTTGTTATTTGTTGATTGTTTTTAGTGAATTTCTATTTTAATTGCTTTTTGTGAACATGTTCACAAATCTCATTCTGTTTTACATATGCAGCCTCTCACCTTTTGGTGAAACTTCTAAATTAATTCATTAATTAATTATACTCAAGTAAAAAAGAAATGTAATATCTCATATCATGTTAATTCTTCATACTTTTACTCTTTTAAATCGATGTATTATATCTATCTACTGCTGTTAACTCTCTGATGCTTTGCTTCACTGTATGTATCATATGTAGAAAGCCCAGACCACACGACCAACCCGAAGGCTTATGGTTGCTGTTTGTGTGGCCGGGTATGTATCATATGTAAATTTTTAGATCTAAAATAAACTGCTGGCTGGGGGATTGCTGGGATGGGGGCAGTTGTGGCTGTGGTGTGCCTCGCGTGGGATCGGTGTGCCTTGTTTTCCGGCCACCCATTTTTGCTGCTCTATATCTCCGGATGAGTTGGACGGCCTGGATTTTCGACCCATATTATATGAAGAGATCATGTGACTCATTGCAAAATAAAATATGGCATCCATTTTTTCTTTCGTTTAGTGAAAACTGTGATTTTTAAGGAACGATTATATTTATATTTAGTGTTGCACCCCTTCCAAAATTGCTTTATTTTTGCATATTGTTTGTGTATTAATTCTGTGCGTATGCAATTACAATATTTTTTATTTTAAATGATCACTAAACTTTGATTGTTCCTACAATGAAGCCTAATTTTAACGTATGCAGAATGTAAACAAATCAAGCAATTGTAAGCTAAGTTGTATAAGAATTGCTGAATTTTTTTTAACTCAAAATTATTTAGCTCTGGAGTCTTGAATATAAGTGATATAAATAAAATAGTCATTGATTTTACATAGAGAAGCAGGCAATTTTATAGCATTGCCTTTTTCGATGACATTTAGTTTCCAAGTAAAATAAATTGTTGTAGTACTGTGAAAATTTAAAAAATATCACCGCTGAATGTATCGCAGTTTAGAGATGTTTAAGTAAAATTGTATTTCAACTGGAAAGTGTTTCATAATCAATGCGTTATGCATGATTAATCTTTCTTGTTTCTTTTTCAGGCGTATTTGAATTCTTTTGGGAATAATCAGTCTAGATCTGCAGTTTCAACGAATTCTGATGTATCCTGTAATGAGTCTTTAACTAAAAGTCAAATCACTTCATGCAGTAAAAGTAGTGATTCAGATGTTAAGGATAAAAATTTTATGGCATCTAAAGTTTTGAATGATATTGGAAATGTGGAGGTATGTATTTATATATATATTTCAAATAAAGTATTGGAATTAAAATATTAACTTTTATATATAAAGTTTTATTTCAAAATATTTATTAAATTTATTTTATTTTTTACAATTTTGGTTTATTATTGAGTAAAATGTTTAAGAAATTATCAACAATTTAAAATTAATTTAGTAATATTTATAGATTTTAACATATTTGAACTCAAGTCAATATTTATTTTAATTTTTGTGCTTTCTATATTAGTAAGTTATTGAACATACTACTATCATTCCTTAAGAAGAAAAATGACACTTTAAATATATCTTATTTTAATTATGCAATCAATGCCATTCAACTTACTATGAAATTTTAAATGTAAAAATTTATATTTCAAGCCATGAAGTTTGAAATTTAATAACATTGTTATATCATGATTATATACATAATGTATTTTAACAATTCAATGCTATATGACTGAATGTTAATACAGGGTTCTTGTGGTCCTCAAAAATCCTTAATTTTTATTTGGTTTTCAAGGCCCTTAAAAATGTTTTAATTTGGAACAAGGTCCTTTAAAATCTTTGAATATTTTTTCTTTTTTTTTTAATTTCTCATTCTCGCAGTGCAGCTCAAAACTGTTTTTCACTAATCATCTCATTTTACCCCAAAATTCAGTAATGGTGACTGGATAGGGTTGACTCACCATGATTTTTTCTTTTATTTCAAGCTTTTCAAAACTTCCAACAGATGGCAAAACATTGTGCAGATGTAAGCTATTGTGTATCAAAATTTGGTGGTAGTTCTTAGTCTGGTGTTCAGACTAGATTGGATTTTGTGTTTTCATGATCAAAAATTAAAGTTTTTAGTTCCTATTTGTAAGCTTTTTTGTAAATAATTTTGTTCAAACATAAGATTTCAAATTTATATGCTAAAAGTTCAGAACCTTAACTACATAATTGCTATTTTATTCTTTTTCAATCAATAACTAATTTAAGTTCTCTAAAATCAAAATCACTACCAAAGGAGGCTTGACCCATGATATGGAAGGGAGGCTTGACCCATGGTTCAAACCTTCCTCCTATAATTATAATGAATGCATATGAGTATTAAATATAAGTTTAGTTATTTTTAAGAAATATTTGCATAATTTTAACATAATTTAATTTCATGAACATCCAATATAAGGATCAAATATTCTTTGACAAAGAAATGTGCAGATATTATTTTATAATATATTCTTTGGTAGCTATGATTTCAGAACTATATTTAGAAAAATACAAGCTTACTTTAATTTAAATGTATCTACATATAAACAAATATTCATTTTAAAACTGTCTTATGTTCTACAATGCTCAACCTTTTATATCTGTAAAAAGAAGACTGCATTTTTTAATTGTACCCCTTTACTATAATCTCTAAAACACCACTTCACAGTAAAAACCTTTCCCTAACATACAAGAAACAAGAACCTCTTTCCAAAAGAGTTATGAAATCTCAAAACTGTTTGTGGCACCATAAGACCAAAGCTGTACTTTCAGGTTTAGGGTACCCTACTGAAAGATCTTGAATTATAGTTAGGTTTTCAGATTTTTCACTATGTGACCAATAAACAAACAAACATGGTTAGAGCGTGGGATAAAAGAGATGGAAACGGCAGATGAGTCAATAGTTGTTACTATCTGTTGCCTACGGAAACCCCTTTTCTGAGCTATTTTTCATTTCAGAAGACACGTTTTATTGAATAGATGCCTGGCCGAAGTCCATTTCAACATTTGGACAATTGTGTGAGGGGATTTGTTTTAGGCCCATGTACAGCTGGGTGGTCATACTGACCATCGCTGCTGAAACTTGTAGATGCATCCACTGTGCAAAGGATTTGGAGAAGATGGATTGAAGAAGGGTATGCAAATCGTCGCAGTGGTACAGGTCCATCCAGACGTACATTAACATGCGTTGATCAATGTATGCGGTAGCGGCCCCACAAACTACGACTGTCGACATTCTGCAGAATTTGCAGGGTTCATTGGGTGTTCCAATATCAGCGAGAATTGTTTCTTGACGATTGACCAAAAGCTGCTTGCACTCAAACCATTCTTTATGAAGACTGCCATTGGCGACAAGACACCGATGTGAGAGATTGCAATGGTGTCGAACCCAAGCCTCTTGGATGACTGAATGAGACAGGGTAGTGTTCAGTGACAAGTTTCTGTTCTTTTTGTCGTATGACAGTTGCCGTTTGAAAGTCTGGAGGTGACGTGGAAACAGATCCGATCCTGCTACGATTGTTGAACGCCTTACTACTCGACAATGCGCCATCATAGTTTGGCTTCTATAGCCGGTCACTTCTGGTTCGTATCAGTGGCACAATGATGGCAGGACGATATGTGGATGAGGTGCTGTGGCTAATTGCACTGCTCTACCTTCAGCTGTTGGAAAAAGCTGTTTACCAGCAAGATAATGCACTATTGCACATGGCAACTATCAGCAGACAAGGATTGCAAGGTATCCAGATACTTCCCTGGCTTCCACTGTCTCCAGATCTCTCACTCATGGAGCATGTATGGGATGTGATTGATTGTCGTTTGACTGCCCTCCCCCCTTCAAACAGAGGACGACCTGGGGAAGATGGTTGAAGACCTATGGTCATCCATCCCTCAGGAAACTATCCACATGCTTTTTGCATCTGTTCCTCAAAAGATTGCTGCTTGTATCACCTCAAGAGGTAGTCCTACTGCCTACTGATCACCCTGTCTATGTCATTCTTGTATTGCATTATCCTTCTGGAATTAACATGAGTTATTTATACATACCATTTCTATTTGTGTGTCCTTTATCATCATACTCTATTTGCTCTTTCATGGTGTTGCATTTTCTGTGTTAGGTAGTGTATATTTGTGCACTTATATCATTTTATCTACTCAGAGACTGAAGATGTATCTGTCACATCAGCAAATAATATTATGAAGTTGCCAAATCCAGTATCATTAAGGGGAACTACACAAGTTGCACTAAGAATTTATTTTCATTTTTCTGATTATAAGTGCTGTTAACTGCTCAAGCTAGTCTTATTCTATTTTAGCATTTAAGTAGATTAAAACAAGTGGGTCAACCCTCCCTTAATGTGGGTCAGACCTCCCATATGTTGAAGACCCAGACCGTCCGACTCGTCCAAAGGACTAAGAGCAGCTAGACCTCCCATATGTGAGGAACCTTGACCCACAAATTGCTCTTTTTTTAAATTATTTTTCTATTTTGGTGTGAAACATACTTTAGTTGCGGTTTTATTTTGATAATAAATTGTATGGTCTTTAACAAAAATGTATTAAATATGTCTGTGGATACAAAACTTTTTTTTTTTGAATTAGATATTTAAAAAGTGGGTCAACCCTTTTCAGTCTTCCTTATTTATTTTGCTGCATCGAGACCAGAACATATTCTTGTTCTACTGCTGTAGTTTCAAACAACTTGATGCTGCAAAGATTAATGCTTTATTTTGCCTTCAGAATGTCGTCGAATGAATAAGTCTTCAATTTCTTATCTGAAATTATAATTTTTTTGTGTCCAGTTCTAATTTACCCATCTACATTCTCCGCATAGAGCAACATTTTATTACTTAATATGGACACAGAGACTTTCATTGCTAATTGAGAATTCTGATTTTATATGCAATTTCAAATTATATAGTCATGATTGCTTTGTTTTAATTTTCTATTTTTAAATTCTCATCATTTTTATTTGTTATTTATTCATTGATGTCTATTTACTTGACATTGTTTCATTTTGTTGTCTGTTTTAATGCTTACAAAATAGTAAATCATGATGCTTTTTTGCCCAGATTACTTTTCTGTAGTTATAACTTATTAGTAATTGTCTCTATTTTTGTTTGCTAATGTCATAATAGTTTAATTTTTAGTTTGAACTGGGTGTCACAATTTATCTCTATAGTTTCTTTGGATTATCATAACTATTTATAATATATATATATATTGTTACGGCATATCCTCCAGAATCGTGGGTATGCGTGAAGGATAAAAGATCCAAATTTCTGGATAATTAACATGTTTATTAACAAGCACAGCGTAAATAGGAATAATATACAGTCCAACAGCACTTCAGTTCTTCATTAATTTCACAAAATAACTGATATTTTCAAAATATCAACAAAAGTAATTTTCCCAAGCAGCCGCTACTAATCTCAAGACATTGAGAAAAATCACAGTCCAATGCAGCTTGTATTAGTCAACTGAACTTCGACTGAGTAGTGATTCCTTTTATAGACTCCATAGAAACTTCTGGAAATCTTTCCTATCATCTAGAATAATCGTTATTTCAAGGTGCTTCTCAAAAATTCAGGAAGTCGTCAAATTGGACCAAATCTGCAACCCTTCCTTGGACTCCGAATTCTTCTGGCAACCCTATGTTAACGTCATGGCTTGTGCGGGTGTTTTCGCCTGCTGGCCTTCGAAAGCGACGAATTTTAGAAAGGGGGAAAATAGGCTCAGGATGAAAGGGGATATTACACATTTGCAACAATATATATATATATACATATATATATTGAAAAATAAAAAATAGAGAAAAATTTTAACAAGTGACAATGCAAAAGGAGGTAACAGAGTCCAATATCCAGCTTCACTTGTATGTATATTTTTAATATGTGACTCTGCAATATACGGTATTTTGGGGTGCTTAATCCCCATACCAATCGGTCCAACAAATGAAACCTGGTGAAATTAATTTGTTTGATCATTCTCTAGTCCAGCCATACTCAACCTGTGGCCCACCGAGCTTTAGTGAATGACCGGTAAAGGCAGTAAAAAAAACTTAATAAGTCATAGGCACTAAATTATTTAAAAGTTTATGGGTAAAATCTATCAATCAGTCGGAAAGAGGGCACATGCTGCATACAATGCGATGAACCTATCGCCTGAATTCCGATTTCCTAGCATCCTTGTCATTTGAATCTGCAGGCTGTAGATCACAATGAGTTTGTTTTTGTTTTGCTTGAGTCGTGTGGGTGCGAATTGCGTGAGCTTTTTTTATAATTGTAAGAATTGTTAGTGATGACAAATCACAGTGAACTAGCAACTGTTTTATGTGTGAAACTGTAATTTTTAATCATCCATCATGTCAGGAGTGTCTTCTAAATACAAATGAAAAATATGTGATGAAAATAGATTGTTTCAAGACGATTGGGAAGCTGACTATTTTGTAATGCAAAACAAACATGGTTCAGCAATTTGTTTGATCTGTCGTGAAAGCGCTATATTAAAATAATATAATATTGCTCATTATTTTACCATTAAACACTAATCGTTCAATGAGGCTTTTCCTCAGAGATCTCTCATAAGGCGTGAGAAATTTACTTGCAACAGCAACAAAATGTTATGTCAGTGGCAATGTCACAAGATGCAACGATAACAAAGGCATTGTATGAAATTTGTTATATACTTGGTAAATATACTCTTTTGCAAAAAAAAAAGCAAAGCACCATGAAGAAAGTGACTGTTTTTATTGAAATTAAATATGCATACAGCTCATACACAGGTAATGGAATGATTACAAAATCAAGGCACAGGCAGGACCCATCAATGGTTAGCAATTGCACATTGAAGTTTCAAATCAGTAATTAGTGAAACCCCCCTTGGTGGCAATGCATGCTTGTATACGTCTAGGTAAGGAGTGAAAAAGTATCCTAATGCCATCCTGCGATACATTCTGCCAGGCATTTCTCAATTGTTGCTCCACATCTGTTACATTTTGGGATGCCCAAATTGGGCGGCCTAGCATGGCCCATAAATTCTCGATTGGCGAAAGGTCTGATGACCTTGTTGGCCAAGGAACAGTATCAACAGCATGGAAACAGGCGAAAATTTTGACAGAATGTCACCAACCTGGAGACTTTTTTATATGTTGCCAAAGTGAGGAGAATGTCACCAAATTGATAAAAACAACACCAAATAGTAGGCAATGATTTGCAAACTTTGATTTCTGTCTTATGATAGGCATATCTTTTAGTACATATGAAATGCTCTTCTCTCCATTTATCTAACATTTGACGAACTTGAAAAATAATCTAGCGGGATATTGGCACGTTGGTGATATTTCGCCCTCAGATTGGCGAATGTATAGGCAGTTATTAAAAATGATGCCTAATTGATGAATTATTATTAAAATATTTTAATATATAGATTATATTGCTTATTGAGGATGCTATCAATATTAATAATTGTTAATTTAAAGTTGTGTGAAATATAAGTTAATTGGCTACTTTTAAACAATATTACATATTGTCATCCGGAAAAGCGCCAAATGTACAATCCAACGATAAAAACACTACTGTAGATCTTTTCATAATTTTTTCCCCTATAAAGGAAGTAAATTCATTGCATTATATAAGGAAAGTCATGTGCTGCCCATATCAGATTTTTTTTCTTATAGGACACAGTTTTAAATTCCTAATCATTTATGAGATTTCTGAATTTTCTATATTTTGTAGGTTTTGTAAATCCTTTTCTTTATTTTTAGGGGTTTGTGACTCCTATTTCTTCCTATTTTTAGGGGTTTATCATTCTTATTTTTTGGATTTGACACTCCTATTTTCTTTATTATTTTCTGGAAAATTTGGCTGCTGTCCCTGCCTAGCATATCCGATACATGCTCAATTGGTGAAAGGTCTGGTGACCTTTCTGGTCAAGGAACAGTATCAACAGTATGGAGCCAGTTCACAGATATGCAAGCCATATGTGGCATGGCCTTATTTTGTTAGAAAATGGCCCCAGAATGATGTGACGTAAAGGGTAAAACAAACTACCGCAGGATTTCATCAACATATCATCGAGCTATTAAAGTTGCACGCAGGATGACTAGGGGTGACCTGCTGTCGTAAGAGATAGCACCCCACACCAGGGGTAATGGCTGTGTGCCTGTGTAAAACAAAGGCTGATTGGGACTGCTGCCCCTGGCATCTCCACACACTTACCCAATGGTCATCTGCTGAAATACTGATGTGTGCTTCATTGCTGAACACTATGTAATGCCAGTCTGCTAGCAACCATATTGCTCGGTTACGACAGCACTCCAAACGACTTTGTGGGATTATGGGCAGACGTCTTAAAAGCCGCCGTGAGCGTAACCTCATCTCAGCCAAGCACCGTGAGATGGTGGGAGGTACCAACGGTGGTATGGAAGTGGCTGTAGCATGTTGTATGGCAGACAATGATGCCATTGGGCCAGTTCAGGCCTATCACACAATCATCCGATCTTGCTTCGCATTCGTGCACCTTGGCCTTCCAGAGCCTTCATTCCGCCGATGAATTCCTTTCAGCAAACGTTGCTGCCAGCACGTGTGCATAGCAGTGTCTGTTCAGTGCAGGTAGCGGCCTATTGCTCAGTATGACCAGCCAGCTTCACACATCCTGGCTATACAACCATGGTCGAATTCGTCTAATTGCTTATTAGGTCTTCGGCAATGTTGTAATGGCATTATTGGCAACGCAGATAACGAACAAAGATAAACTGTCCACATTTTTAACTTGTTTTATAAGATGCTAGTTGTGCAGTAGAAACGCATGCAATGACCGAAGTTAACACTCATTGACCCTGCAAATTTAATCATTTGCATACTTGGTATAAAGGAGTTTGCATGTGAGATTTTGAGATGATCGGATTATTTTAGTAGGTGTGCTTCTTCCCCCCCCCCCCCCCCCCCCCCAATTGCTTCCAATGTACTGTTTGACAAATTTAGTAACAATACTCAAATAATTTCAGAAATAAAAGAAATCCAGCTCTCAGATTTTACCTGTATTAGACATATTGAAGATATCGCAAAGCATATTTGTAATAATGTAATTGAAGACTTGTCAAACTGCAGGTTTTTTAGTTTGGTTTTTGATTCCAGCACGGATATTTCAGCAACATCACAATGTTCGGTTTTTGTAAGATATTGTACTGAACAGAACTCAATTCGCGAAGATTTTTTGAAATTTCTTCCAATAAAGGGTTGAACCAGAGGCACAGATTAACTCAATAGTATTTGCGCTTTTCTTGAGCAGAACACGATAGATATAAAAAATTAGTTTTTGTGTGTGCCAATGGCTGTTCTTCAATGACTGGATCCGAAAATGGATTTATTTCTCTACTGAAACAGAAATATAATTTGACAAATCTAATAACATTTCATTGCATTATTCACCAAGAAAACTTGACTGCATGTATTGGTAATCCTAAAGTAGAAACTGTGATGAAAACTGTCATAAGTATAGTGAATTATATCCGAACACGAAAATTGAACCACAGAAAATTAAAAAGTTGTTGGGGCAAAGTGGGTAGTCAATATATCTACATTCTTCTACATACCTTGGTGCGTTAGCTTAGCAGAGAAAAAGTTTTGGAAAGGTTTTTTTTCTTTGTGATAAGAAATAATGTTGTTTTTACAGCAAAGCAATAAAATTTACAGTGAACAGCAAAATGATGGATGGTGGTATATTCTAGCTTTTCTGTGCGACATTACAAAGAAGCTTAACAGTTTCAATAGTGATTTACAGGGTGAAAATAAGATAACTTCACAGATGGCGAATAAAATATTTGCTTTCGAAGAAAAATTAAACATTTATTACGAAAAAATACAAAACCAAATACTGCAAAATTTTCCAACCATGACAAAAGCTAAACAGGATGGTATTGATATTTCTATAGGAAAACTATACGGTCATTTCAAATTATGTTACTGCACTATCTGAAGAACTTAAAAGTAGATTTCAGGATTTAAGGAAAATCAAGAATATGCTGTTGCTCATAGAAAATCCCTGGCACTTGCAACCGGCAGTAATATCAAAACTGGCTGGTGTATTAGGATGTAATTACGAAGAACTATTTGATGAATTTATTGTTATGATAAACAATACACACCTGGAAGTTATTTTTGAAGAAAGGTAGGAGGAAAAGGAGTACATTGAATTTTGAAAAATAGTGCCTGAACAATATAAGACTGTACAAAAATGTGTCCAAATTTTGCTCATGTTTGCATCAACGTATCTTCATGAATCGTCCTACTCCAAAATGAAATATGTAAAGAATATACATAAAACTGGCTTACTGATTCTCATCTGGATGACGTTTTAAGAGTATCATGTAGCACTTACAAGTCTGATCTAAATAAGATTGTTAAAATGAGTTCACAATATCAATGGTCTCGATAGTTTTATTCCTTGATAAATAAATACTTGGATGTATTTGTGTTTTTTCATTAATCCTTATGTTGCGACCCGTGTGAAATAGCTGTCACATGTATGGCCTGAGAAAAAAGAAGGTTGAGTATGGCTGCTCTAGTAGTCAAAATGATTGCATTGACATATAGTTAGTTATAATGCACGTATAATAGCATAGAGTGTCAATGAAACTGTTGATGAAGCTGATAGACTTTGGTAAGCCAAAGAATATATTAAAATTATTCTCTGCCAAATAAGACATGAAAAACTTAGAGCTAATTAAATTGTTATTTTCAGCTTATCGTAAAAAATTTCGCAGATGCCTTGAGTGCATATACTCTGCACGGGTACAGCTAGTACATTATATTATACTATGTATGTAGAGAAAGTATAAACTATAGAAGAGGAAACAATTGCTGCATTTATAATAAAATAACTCTGTGCATAATCTAAGTAATTTTTAAATTCATGTTATGATTCTTATTAATATAGAAAATATTGCCATACAGAGGCATTCAGATTTAGATGTTACCTTATTAAAATTTGTTGGTGGCAAAAATTTGCCATACTATTGTTTTTACAAAAGATTTTGCTTTGAAACATCTGCCTTAGATAGAGCTCATATGATTTTAGATTTAGCATCAAATCAGGAGATGGGAGGAGGATTTCCACTAATTATTTTCATTTCCAGTTCAAACATTTTTCATACTTGAAACATCTATTTCTCAAGATTCACAGTGAGTTTTGATATCAACTGATAAGGATTCATCATCAAATTCTGAGAAAGGTAGGGCAGTTCACGAAAAAATTTTAATTCCAGTTTCTTTCGTATTCTGGTCATTTTCCTAATTATTTTTCCACTTTTGGTTAAAAAAGTTTTTTTTAAACATCTGTTTCTCAAGATTGGCTCTAAAAATAGCATAGATTAGTGTTTCCCAGATGGTCGCAACCCGACATTTGGCCACAAAAGCAAACTGTTGAATACCCTATAAAAAAACTCAAAAGTCTAGGTGTTTCGTTTTTTCACCAATCTTTAAAATACAAGTAAATAACATTGAAGCTGGATTATTGAATAGATAAATCAATTAATCGAGATGGATGATACATTCTGTCCACGTTGTTTTGCAATCTTGCACATTTCCAACAGAATACCACCGATAGATTTTTGGCTGTCTTGTCGTTAGGAATACCCAGTTGTAGCAGAAAAAGTGATACAATTTCTAATGCTTTTTGTCATGACTTAACGTGTGAAACAGACTTTTCAACACTGGTTTCCCTAAAATATAATATAGAAACTGATTGGAAGTCGAGCCGAATCTAAGAGTGAAGTTATCTTTTTCTCCAAACCTGAAGTTTCTAATGGCATCACATTTCTTATTAATAAATTATTTGGTTTTACTTTGATTTCTTTACATTTTTGTAAGAGTAATATATGAAAACTATGAATATTCAAACCTTTTATTTTACCTATAGCAGTATAAGCGATAGAAATATTAGTGGGTCGCTAAAGATAAAAATAACACGGCCATCGAAAAAAAGGTTTAGGAAGTGCTGGTATAGATGATGGCAGATATGAATTTAGTATTAAATTATGGAGGAGAGGGATTCAATAAAGATATCCACCACTTCTGGTTCAAAAAGTTTCACTGAAACATTTTTTTTCTCAGTAATACAGATAGAGCTTAAATGCTGATCACTGATATGGATTCAGCATCAAATTCCAGAGGGGGTGGGAGTGTTCGCTAAGGATTTTTATTTCTGGTTCTGAAGATGCCACTTCCAGATTTTTAAAAAATTCATATAATTGGGCAAAATAAGTATGCAAAAGAGAATAAAAGTGCTTAATTTCATCAAAAATGAAGTGTACATTGTACATACTATTTACAACCAAGTGAAGGCTTCTTTATCAATTTCTTGTTACATTTTTAATTCCTAAAGATTATAAAAATTCAGTTATATTTTAACTTTACATTATGTTTTATTGTGTGTAATGTAGAAACATGAATTTGTGAATTGTATAAACTAAAATATTATGTGCTTTTTAGAACTCGCATGTTGTTCATCTGAAGAGTACTGAACTATCTCCGCAAAGCCAGTCTAAGTTTAGACAACTAAAGGCAACTGCTAAAGAGTTATCCTATGAGGGGCAGTATGAGGAAGCTATTAAATGCTTCAGAAAAGCTTTGAAGATTTATGATTGCCCTAAAGTAAAAAGATACATTCAAGAACTTCAGGTATATTTAATCTTATTTCTCATAAATTCCAATTTATATATATATATATATATATATATGTATTTTATTTAGTTTATAGTTTTAAATTAATTGCTCCTAATGAAATAAAATCTTGTTCTAAGTGCTTAAAAGGTGTAAATTGCTTTGGAAGTAACAAGAACTCTAAACAAAAGCAACTGTACTGTAAAAAAAATCTCACCTAGTAATGATAAACATCAGCCAAAAAAAGAAATGAAATCGCATATTTTTGCATAATATGCAAAAATAGTGCAATTCCACCTCTGTGAGAATGAACCATCAGCTCTTTCTACTTATAACTAAGAAAAATGTTAAAACAAAAAAGGTTCTATATACTTTGAAACCTTGTCTCATTAATTAATGAAGTGTGTATAAAGTTCCTTCAGTGCAGCATGGCTACACTAAACAGGGTTCGTACGCCTCCTGGAAATCCTTGAAAACTCCTGGAATTAAGATTTTTCTTATAAGGGCCCTTGAAAACTCCTTATTTTATTTGTTTTGGCTCTAAACTCCTAAAAATCGACATCGCGAACTTTTATTTCATAATATAATCAATAGGTGGCACCACCAAACCAACGATTGTGCACAAATACTGATGTTGGAAATACGGAGATTCTAATCATTACGGATTTTTCGTAATTCTTATGGATTTCTGAACAAAATTACGGACTGCGGAAAAAACCTGTAAAATTACGGAAAATTCCTATTTTTTTTCCCATCCATCCTGCAATTATTGCACCTTAAATTGATAAAACTTGCTTATTTCTATATGTTGGTTTATTATTCATGTAAATATTTTAATTATTTTGACACATTTAGTATGATTGCTCAATTCAATGAATTCTTGGGCGTCCACAAGTATCCTTTTCCATCCATCCTCATCCTCTAAATATTTGTTATTAGATGAACTGAACTAGCCTATTTTCACATTTTGGTTAATTATAAAGGCTAATTTTTTAATTATTTTCTTATAAATAGAGGGATTGCGTAATTCGGGCAGTATGGCGTACATTGCCGAGCATTGACTAGTATCTTTTTTCATCCATCTCCATCCTGTAATTATTGCACATTAAATTAACAAAACTTGTTTATCTTTATGTTTTGGTTTATTATTCTTGTTAATTTTTTAATTATTTTGACATATTCAGTACTATTGCGCAATTCAGGGAATTCTCGTGTAGTCCTGTGAGTCCACAAGTATCCTTTTCTATCCGTCTCCATCCTCTATATATTAATCACTAGATTGACAAAATAGCTAATTTTCACATTTTGGTTATTTATTAAGGTTCATTTTTTTAATTATTACTTTTTAATTTTTTATTTATTTACATAAATAGTGCGATTGCACAATTCAATTAGCTCAGAAGAATTTAATATTATCTGGTGATGAAAGCAATATTATTTGCTCCCCATAATAATGTTGTCTCAAAATGTATATTCTGTATTGTTAGAAACTATGGGGCTGCATTTAAGTGCAGACACATTACATTTTTTTTTATTACTTAAAAAATAAAAACCATGTCAAATGTTCTTTAATAATTTCTTCCAAAAACATGAAAAATAAAGTCTGAGCTAGAGCAGGCTAAAAATAAATAAACAAATACATTTAGTTTAAGTTAAGCATTCTGTTTTCTATTAAGCTAAGCATGTTCTATTAAGGATTTCGGAATTTCTTTTTTGTTTAGTAATGAAGACTAATATATTTATATTCATATTTTGTTTAGTTTAAAAATTTGAACATTTAATAAAAAATTATATATAAAAAATTTTTAAATGCTTGATCAAATATTTTTCTGATTATCATTGCAAACAATTTTTTTATCGCAAATCGAATCACTCTAGTCATTACTGAATGAAAATTTCCTGTCTAGATTACTGAAACTATAAGCAGCCATTATTCATATAAATCTTGTGAAAATGCAAAGCAGCAATATACAGCAGTACAAAGCAAATGTGAGCAGAGGCATTGCTGAAGGAGGAGGATTTGTGGGTCATACCCCTGCTCCCCAAGAACCCATTGAGTTTCAAAGAAATTATATATGGAGAAATGGAAAACAAAATATTTGGTTACCAACCATACCAGCCAAGTTGATGTTGGATTCATTTAAAAAATTATTAAAAGACATGTTTAAGAAAAAATTTGTTAACGGACCCTGTTCCATCACTGATATTTAATCAATTATGGAGTGTAAATTGGCAAACTTTTCCTAGATTGGTGCATTGTAATTCAAGACAAATTTTTGTATGGCCAGAGTGGTGTTGTTGGTTAAGCGATATGGCTGAAAGAGAAACATCTGTAGAATCTTGGTTTTTTCAACACTTTTAATGTGTTGAAAAACTCCCTGGAAAAATGCTCGAATCCTCCTGAAAAACTCCTGGAAATGGGTTCTTGCAAAAGAATATGAACCTTGACTAAAGTATTTCTTGTACAGTGAAAACCAAAATCCTGGCAGAATGCCAAAATATACATTTTTCTTCATTCTCTTTCAGCAGTTTGCTTATTCTAGTTATAATTGGAAACCGTTGATGGTACATTCCCACCTGGATGAAATCATACTTGCCGCTAAAATATGTGATTTCATTTTATGGTTGACATTTTTCATTACTTGTTGCAATTTTTTTACAATACAGTTGTTTTATTCAGAGATATATCTTTTTGTGGTGAATATTTTTTGTTAAAATGAAAGTGAGATTCGTGCTTGCTTACTTTGCTCTGTACTCAACTGGAGTTTACACCTGTTTCAAATATTTATAGGAATGTAATATTTTTGTTAGTGTGTACTTCAAATGCATTGTATCTGAAACTATTTTTAATGCAAAATTCAATCAGAAGATTCAGTTACACAATTTTCCTTTTACAGAGCCTACCACAAACCTGATAATTTTTTTTACAGATTTAACATCTATGTCACTGTATTTTTCTAACCTCATCTTGTTGCTTATGTTTACTGTATTGTACTAATGCAGCAGAGTTAATTCTATGACCTATTGGAAGGGGTAAGGTAACTGAATGACCGAGAGATGGCCATATCCTTCACAACTAGAGCCCCATGCTCCAGTTTTCTCAAAAACTCTGCCTTCTTATTAATACCATAAAAATCAAGGAAATGTAGAGAAACTTGATTAAAAAATTTAAAAACATTTACTTTATACAAAATTGCTTCACATCAAATGTTTTATATACTTCCCCATAATATTAAACTAAAATCACAAATCTGCATGAATGAATGTGATGATTATTGTAATTCTTATCGTATAAAAGCCATATACAATTTGTGCTCCAAAAAATTAAGTTTTCCGTGAAATGAAATTTATGTGTGTATATGTACATACATGTATGTCTATATTGCTTGTATCTGCAGCTGCAAGTCACTAACTGACTCGGTTGATTAAATTTAAAGATTTCTGTTTTATAACATTGATGTTAGCTATCAATAATAGATATTATACTATCCTTTTCTTTCTAAAGAAAATCCAAAGTTATTTGTTTATTTTTCAATATAGCTGGCAATCTCAAATGATGACCAACTGTTAAAAGAGAATGTGACGGAAGTCTTGCCTGTAAATCAAAGCAGCAGTGCTCAGTTACCAGTTAATGAAGAAAGAACTTCAGTAAGTAAAAGAATCTTTCAAGTAATTTTTTTATGCATTCTGAGAATTTGTGTTTTACATGCATCAGACAGATTTCAATATCATGCAGGAAATACTAGACCATTTCAGAAATGTTCCAGTTGCGCTATCTGGTTCAAAACTATTATGCTGTGAACAGAAGTTTAACAGAATGCTGACACAATTTTGTTTCCCTCTGTATTTTTACCCTTCCACCATCATAAAGTCATGCTATTTTTGCTGATGCTACAGTTGTTCAAATCCTTCATTTATCATCCAATTAGTCAATTTTCTGTTGCAATTACATCCACTGTAAAATGTAAAAATAATTCAAAATCAATTCTATTGTACTCAAATCAAAACTTTTTCTTGTTATTTTTGCAAAATTCCCTTCATTGGCAATGGAAATAATTGGGAGTTTTTTTTTTTTTGTACATTATGTTCTTTTAATTATGTTCAATCTATATATTTTTTCAATTTGTTATTATCTGATCTAAAATACATCTGCATGTGATGTTTGCATCTATTTCCATCTGTATTTAGTTTCAAATTATTTCAATTAAAGGTAGATGCAAAACATTCATTTTTCCATATTATGTTTTTTATTAATTCATATTTTCATAAAATATTGATTATTTTTCATGCAGGTCAAGACTACATTCCCTTGTATTGTTCAGATATCTAAAAACATTATATTTCCATCTATGTTTAGTTTAAAATTATTTTAATTTAAACGTACACCATTCATTTCTTTATATTATGTTTCATTATTATTTCATAGTTTCATATTTTTTATTT
The DNA here is from genome assembly GCA_951213105.1 of Amaurobius ferox. NCBI lineage: Eukaryota > Metazoa > Arthropoda > Arachnida > Araneae > Amaurobiidae > Amaurobius > Amaurobius ferox. Next base: position 53,271,827 of record OX578150.1, on the reverse strand, counting down.
GTGATGATTGCATTCCAGATGTGCAATGTTGAAACATCCTATTCCAATTCATCTTACTCTTCATACAATGAATCCTAATTTATATAAACAGAACATTAATATTTGTACAATTTATATAAAAATGAATGATTATTTACTTGAAAAAAAAAATATTTAAAATGAGGAATTGTGCTTTTAGTTATTTTTGTATATTACTGTTAAAAACCAACTATACAGTTAGATTATATTTTATTTATAAATTAAGATGATATGTATATTGTACAGGGGCATAAACAAGTGGGTTTCAAATAGCAAGAGCCCTTGAGTATAAAAAGTCCATTATAATTAACAAAGTGACCGTGGCTACATTAAGTAAGAAATAAAAGTTCCACAGAGAGGACTCCCAAAATCAGTAATAAATCAGATCTTGCCAAAACATTAAATACATTTTTTTTTTATTTGCAGATTTTCTCATTTGGAACAAGTATTTATCTTTTCATCTATTGTGAGTTAACATATTTTGAATGAAAAATATAATTTTTTTTTAGGATGAAAGATGATCCCTATTTATTCTCCCACTTGGTTATATTTTATCAATAAGGGTGCATACAGGTGGTGCTTGAAAATTGAGAAAGTGCTTGAATTTTAGATTAACATTTTCAAGGCCTTGAAAGTACTTAATCCCCATTTTCTTGGTTCAGTCCTTGAAAGTGCTTGTAAAAGGCAGGATTGAAAGTGTTCTGCAGATTCACAGCATTGTGTTTTTTCTGAGAAGTTCTGCTTTCTCTGGAAATTTCCCTAGCAGTTACTCTGTCGCTGAAATTTTCCTAAACAACATTGTTTTTTCCCAAAAATTTCCTCAATAGCTTTAACATTAAACAATAATGTTAATTTGCTATGATATTTCCTTCCAGAATACATGCATTATAGAAGAAATGATGTTCTTGAAAAATAATAGCATGGCACTTGAAAGTTCTTGAAATTTTTTTTAGGAAAGTGTACTCACCCTGATCAGTACAAATTCTGGTATGCCGTATTTACTGCAAGTTTACTTTAAAAGAGCTAAAAAATTAATTTTGTTGGTTTCTGAACCATTAATTTATTCTATGTTTGGCTCGTAAAACTGGTTTCTTTCTGTACTCAACTGTACAAGAAAATTATTTATTTTTTGTTCCAAAATGCTCTAAAAAATTTTTATATATTTCTGCTCCAACTCCAAGGTGGTGCTCCAAAGATCAATTTTTTTTCTCTTCTCCTGACTGCTCTAAAGATCAAATTTTTCTGTTCCAAAGGATGCACCAAAAAGCCCACATCAAATGTTTTATCTATTCTACAGAACCAAACTGACAAAACTGCATGAATGATTACTGTAATTCTTTCCACCTGCATGGAAGCCATGTGTGAAGAGTACAGTTTGCACTTCAAAAAATAAAGATTTCAGTGAAATGAAATTTGTGTGTGCATATGTACATGAATGTCTACAGCGTGTCTAGGAAAGTATATCAGGGGAAATTTTTCAGGAACAGAGGGTTATCCTTATTTTTGTAGTTGACTCTTTTTCTCTATCTCTAAAAGGTAGCAAGATAGCTCTCTCTCCCCCCCCCCCCCCCCTAAAAAAAAGAGAGGATAGCATCAAAAGTTATCTCATAGTGGTGTAGTGCCATAGGTATTTATGCAGCTGCTTTAAGAAATAAGGATAGCTTCTCATTTTTGAGACATTTCCCCCGATACACACTTCCCTAGACACCCTGTATATTGTTTGTTCATATATGCAGCCTGCAAGTCAATAGCTGACTCAAGTGTAGCTTTTGATTCATAAAACGTTGAAAACCACTGCTTTATAATATAGCTATCAGTAATAGGTGTTATACTCTTCCTTTCTTTTGAAGAAAATCATAAATTTTCTGTTTATTTTTCAATGTAGTTGTCAAAGTCAAATGATCATCAACTGTTAAAAGAGAATATGACGGAAGTCAATGATATGCCTGTGAATCAACCCAGCATTGCTCAACTGCATCTTCAGGAGGAAAAACTTTCAGTAAGATAAATTGATAGTATTTATATATATATATGTATATATATATATATATATAAAATATAATATATATATATATATATAATAATAATAATAGTTTGAAAGTTCAATGATAGAATAGTGAGAAGCTGCAACTCGAAAAACTGTTGGGGGGGAGGGGAAGAGAAGAACATCTTGAAATACTAAAACAATTCTATCTCATTCTATCATTCAAAATATTCTAAGTTCTCAAATTTCTTACTCAAGGTTCTTAAAACCTAAATGTCATCTGAAATACTCTAAAATATCTGAAATTTGCAAAGTTCATCTAACATACATCTGAAAACACTGAAATACACTCTGAAAAAGTTTCTAAAGTTCCTCAAACCTGAAAACATTCTAGAAATAAACTGAATTCTTAAATAAACTGAATGTGGACCTATTGACCAGTTTCCCTACGTGTACAAATATGTACTCCTGTAATTAAATGGAACTTTCCTAAAAATAAAAACATTAAAAGTAAAAGAAAGAACACAGATTTTTAGGTTTTCAAAATCTAACGTTTATTAAAATTTAAACTTCATTTTTAAAAGAATTTTCAAAACTTTTTACATCTCATTAACTAACAAATCTAATAAACAACTTAAATAAATAAATAGAATGGCCGGTCGTATAGTGGTAGAAAAAACGTTAGAATAATAAATTTTAAAGTTAACAATATTAAACTTATTCAATTATTTATCAAAACTAGAATTTGTGAAAAAAAAGAACATAAGTTAGCCAAAAGGGAAATTTAGAACAAAAGTTAAACTTAACCACAGGTTCAGATGACCTAAAGTATAAGTCTAAAGGGGTCTTATTCTACTAACACAATTAAACTTTAAAATAAATAGTCTAAACCGACAGAAGCAAATAAAAATCAGCATTTAAAAGATATCACCCGGATGTAGAGCCGTCATGGAACATGCTGGATGCATCAGATCCCAACAGATGAGACGAAGATGGAAAGGCAAAAGTCCAATCGCTTAATCACGAGGAAAAGCATCCATTCCTGTCCAAAAGAAGGACCGTTCACACGACAGCAAGCTCCTCAACGTCGAAAATTCGATCAGCACCAAACCTCAATCAACGATTTCTTCATCGGAAACAATGGACACTTCTTTACTCATCAGTACTAAACGCCGAGCATATAGTCCAGTAATATCATATGGAAATGCCGACTCAATACGTCATTTAAAGAATGCACACTGACAACGATAAACAACCGCCTAATTGGCGTCAGAGCACTTCTCAAATCCACATGGCAGGCGAGAGCTTGTAGACACAATAATTTCGGATGCTCCCAACTGTTTAGAATAAACCTCGCCTCCACGGCGGGAAAAACAGATTGAAGACGCTACAACTTCATAACAGATCAGACGTTTAATTAACCGGGATAAACATTTTATTTTATATGCAGCGTTAAGAGTACGCACTTAAGTCATAGCAGGAAACAAGAATCGTGGGCTGGACATCGTAAATTAAACACGAACAAACTTAAAAGTCGCGAAAAAAGACATTCCACAGAATGTGTGCCTAACGGCACAGGACAGCTTAATAGCTTACATCCCCTTGTTCTAATCCATAAGCAGAAGAAAAGTTAAAAAGAGCGTAAAAGAGAGATCGAAAAAGTGCGCAATTTGCTTATATACTGCGAAACATCGCTGCCACAGATTGTAAACAAAATTATCGATGAACGATAAAATAATTAATGACAGACGATTTTAATATTACGGTCAACCAATTAAAAACTCGAAACTTTAAAGAAGAGAAAGGGAATTTTAGAGCAGACGAAAATTAAAAAGAAATGAAGTGAAACGATTTGGAAAATACGAATTCGGCAATAATTTAAATATGGACGATTCTGAAATATTTAAAAAGCTGAAAATAGAATAAAACTGTAAAATTGCGATGAATTAACCAATTTTTAACAGAGAGCAATAAATTTGGAATCAAATTAAAGGGAATAAAAAGGGCAATAAATGGAATCACAAATTAGCCAATTTAAATAAATTTAAATTGCTAAAACCTAAAAAGAACGAACTTTCGCCGTTTTTAAAACAAAACCTATGGAATAGAATATATTTGAACAAAGAATATCAAAAACCTAAACAATTGGAAAATGGATAACTAAAAGAGAATGACTATGTAAATAAGACCCCTGAACACATTTAAACTAAAAACAAAATACCTAAAATTGTTAAATATCCAAAAGTATAACCCAACAAAACCTAACTTTCTAACAAACCTACAAAATAAGAGTATAAAACAGCAAACCTTCAATCAAATAAAAAAAATACAAATTTCGAGTCATCAAGTTAATGATAATCAACAAATATCAATTTTATGGAATCAGTAATAGAAAAACATATAAAATCCAAGCCTTAATGCAATACACTTGGAGAAGGGCTAGACCTAAATAATGGAATTGTTCATATATATATATATATATATATATATATATATATATATATATATATGATACATAAATTTTAAGTCTTTCCCAATAACTCGCCCTTTTCTTTCACAGTTATCTTATTCCAAATTCCTATCTCATGCCCAGCACATATTGCAACTACATTAAATTCTATTCCACGCCACTAATATTAACAAGTCTGCAGGTTATGGTCAAGTCTGCAGACTCTTCCTTGATCATACCATATATTGTCACTAAACTTAACCCTATGTAAACGTTCTCATTGAAATTGCATTCCCAATCACATTTTTAAAACCTAAACCGCTAAGATAGCAGTCACATGCCTCATATCCTCCCTCCCCTTCTGATGAGAATGTATTTTTGCAGTTGTGAAAAACTATGCAGACGGCACACAGATTTGGTGAGATCTGGTCGACGATCAGGAGTCGTCCAGAATATTTAATTATCTTTATTCCTAGTAGCATCGAATAAAATAGATTTTTATAACTTAAATTGTATGTTCCCTAAACTATTTAAGTCAAATATTACAGTTTTCTAAGTCAACAGAATATGTGCCGTGGTGTGGAAAATATATTAAAAACTGATTTGAACCATAGATGAATCTGTTAGTATTGATGAAAAAGAAACTTTCATCTCGAAATGTGTTGCAATGAGAAACTCTGTCTGCAGATTTTAGTCTAGTCAGCAAAAAGAGCAGTGGTCTACTTCTGCATCTGTAAGTGTTGGATCATCGAGCGCGGTTGAAAAGAAAGTTCGGGAGTTTTAATAATTAGACGTAACAGTATCTAGAGAGAAAATGTTAATCGTAAGATTGTGTTGTGCCGGTGATATGGTCAAAACTTCATTCAAAACGGACATCAAATTCGCCTTTTCATGTGCTTCAAAAAATTCTCTCGTATATCTGGATATTTTATACCGAAACTTTTCCCACCGATCCTGATCTTCATATTTCCCCAGTGTTTTAACTTGTTCTATAATCAAGAAAATCTTCATTTCATCGAGGTGTGTAGTGCTCCTGCTACTATGAAAGTCTAAACTATTTCTTCCGATTCCATTTTCCTTTCTGCTGACCAACTGCATTTTATTAAGTTATTTTCCCAATTATAATTTCCTTTTTGCTTCTCCAAGATGTTTTACGAAATAATTTACAGTGCTCGTTCGTCATTCTTCACCTTTTAAATCATCTTATTATTCTAGCTGGAACGAAAAGAAGTATATCTTATAATTCTGAAACTATGCTTCTCATTTTTATTATCTGCATTTAACCCAACGAAGTTTCCCTTGTTGTACAAATGTGGAACTCTTTTCGAACCCTTATGACAATAAAAAAAAAAATTCTCCAAGTCAACTGCAGTACCACACTCATTTTAGCAAGTGTGAATGTGAGTCATCTTATAAAAGTTATCAAGGTCGTCGTTTTGCAGAATGTTTTTGAAACTTTGATCAACAGTTCTGCCTTCTCTAAAGCACTTGAAATGCATTTATTCATTTTATTATATTTTGATTATTAGTTGTGATGATTTTTATTATACAATACCCTCATTATTTTTAGAAAATAATACCTGTCAAGGTAAGTCCTGAAACTCAATATAACTTGTTTTTTAGAATAATCCATTGAAATTAAAATTGTATTTTATTCAAAATTCTATAATAATGTTTAATGACTTTAGTACAACTTCAATACCTTTAATAATTTAACTATATTAAGAATATTTTGAAATTTATTTAATTTTATTTATATTACATTATCTATTGTAAAAATACGAAATGCTAGTTTAACTGAGTCACCTGACCTCTTGATACTGGATCTAAGGAAACCCAAACTCCTTGGTTCTCGGCATAATTTTTTCAGTTTTTATTTTTGTCTCTTCCACTTTATAAATAAAGTTTGAAGAACCAGTCACAGTCACATGAAAGTAACTACTGTAAATAAGGAGTATTTTATCAGTGATGATTTTGATTTTATAAATTTTAAAGGAGAGTATTTATGGTATGAAATAAATATTATGTAAATTAAGATATGAGAAATGATGAAAACACATAAGAGGATCAATAACCCTGGCAAAGCTATATTAAGGTAAACAAAAAGTAACTACTCTGTGTTGCGAGTAAACTTTTTCTTTTATCAAAACTTTTACTTACCCCTTGTCATTGGTACTGGGATGAGGATATACCAATCACAAGTGAGAATAAGCCCTTTTTAACTGCCAGTGTTATTGGATCAATATAGGAATAGAAACTTGGATGGAAATAATTTAAAGAAAATAAATATGAGTTGTGAAGAAAATAATTATGAGTTGTGAAAGAATAAATGAAGAATAAGTAAGGAATTAAGATAGGTGATAATATAGAGTTATTGAGAAGTAATGAATAATATATGAAAATAGAGACTTACTTTACGAGTTCCCCTAATCAAGAAACTCTACATTTTTTTTAACATAAACTAACTCATCACACTTCACAGAATAAAATAATAATTCACAGTTATCTTATTATTCCAAATTCCTATCTCATGTCCAGCACATATTGCAACTACATTAAATTCTATCCCACGCCACTAATATTAACAAGTCTGCAGATGCTTCCTCGATCATACCACATATGGTCCTTAAACTTTACCCTATGTAAACGTTCTCATTGAAATTGCATTCCCAATCACATTTTTAAATGAACTGCTAAGATAGCAGTCACATGCCTCATATCCTCCCTCTCCCTCTGATGAGAATGTACTTTGCACTTGTGAAGAACTACGCAGATAGCACACAGATTTGGTGAGATCTGGTCGATGATCAGGAGTAGTCCAGAACATGTAATTATCTTTATTCCTAGTAGCATCGAATAAAATAGATTTTTATAACTTAAATTGTATATTCCCTAGACTATTCAAGTCAAAATAAAATTCATATATATATATGTGTGTGTGTAATAACGACTATTCAAGTCAAATATTACACACACACACGCATTCTGTTATTCTAAGTCTTCGGACGAGTCGGTTGGTCTGGGATTTCGACACACACACACGCATATATATATATATATATATATATGTGTGTGTGTGTGTGTATTCCTGTTTATAACGCTCACATATACTTTTAAACTGCATTTTACAAATTTTAGGTATATTCGCCGTATAACGCGCATCCATTTTTTACCGGAAAACCCTGAAAAGTACATGTGCAATACTCTTATCTTTTGATATCATTTATTCAAAGGACTTCGTCAAGCGTTTGAGCAATAGTATACTTCTAGAAATACAACTCTAAAGCGCAAGCAAAGAGGGGGAGACAAATAGACACCATGGTACAGGGTTATTCCGCTCATTTATACAGACTTTGTTTCCTCCTTCCTTTCGTGTGACGTATGGGGAGAACGATTTATCTTGGAACAAAGGCGTTCACGCCTGTGACTTTTTTCGCTCTCTTTGAAATCATCAATACAGTTAGTAGTATTTTTTTAGGCCTAAATATGGGTCATGCAAAACGAAGCAACACAGTGCTGGTTTTAAAATCAAAGTGATTAAATTTGCAAAAGAGAATGAAAATCGTGCTACAGCGAGGATGTTTGGTGTTGGTGAAAGCTCCATATGTGAGTGGAGAAAAAATGAAATAACAATCATTAATATGCCAAGGAGTAAATGTGCTTTACGTAAATGAGTAACAAAATGGCCTATCCTAGAAAAAATCATTGTGAACTGGGTCCTAGAAAATCGCCAGAATGGATTAATCATAACAAGAAACAGTGTACGTTTGTTTGCCTTAAAGTGGGCAAAAAAGAATGCAAGTGAAAGTGAAATTTTTAAAGCAACTTTGAGTTGGTGTGGTCAATTTATGGCGCGAAGTAATTTAGTTTTGCATGAAAAAACAAAAGTTTCACAAATGCTTCCTAAGGGCCAACGGCCGTACCGTGCTGAAAACACCGGTTCTCGTTAGATCACCGAAGTCAAGCAGCATCGGGCGCGGTTAGTACTTGGTGGGTGACCACCTCGGAACACCGCGTGCTGTTGGCCATCTCGGGTGCGGTATCCCCGTGGTTTGCGCGCTAGATTTGCACGCTACCACAAAATGCCGCCGTGTTCATGCGGAGTACAATCACGTTAAACATGTGGGTCCGTAAGTCCTTCCGAGAGGTTGGTGGTAGGGGAAGGAGGGTACGGTCCCTGTGGATGCCTCCCCCACTGGGTTCCGGTCTAAATTGGGTGGCACTTCCCGGCCGTCCATACAGTTACCTTACACCTTTCTGGTAGGTCGGACGGTCTGGGTCTCAACAACATCAACAAATGCTTCCTAACGATTTGGACAACAAGCTAATAAGTTTTCAGAAGATGTCATAGACCTACGAAGGCAAAAAAATTATTTACTGTCACATATTGGTAATATGGATGAAACTCCAGTAATTGGTAATATGGATGAAACTCCAGTAATTGGTAATATGGATGAAACTCCAGATATGATAGGAAATAAAACTTTAGATGTGAAAGGAACAAAAACAATTTGCATAAAAACAGGTCATGAAAAATCTCACTTCACCATAGTGCTTTCCTGTTTAGTGGGCGGTACTAAATTAAAACCTATGGTTATTTTTAAAAGGAAAACAATGCCAAAGTCTAAATTCCCAAAAGGTATTTTCATTCATGTGCACGAGAAAGGATAGATGAACGAAAATGGAGTAAAATTGTGGATAAAAAATGTTTGGCAAAAGCGTCCAGGTGCCTTAAAGAATCCAGAAAGTTTTTTAGTTTGGGACATGTTCAAATCTCATCCAACGGATAATACAAAGAAATTGTTGACAGAGAGCACAGACATGGCAGTTATTCCAGGTGGATTAACACCGTTAGTTCAGCCTTTAGATGTGTGTATCAATAAACCATTCAAAGCAAATTTAAAACGTCTTTGGAATATGTGGATGTTAGAAGTGAAAAAACATTTACAAAAAGAGGCCAAATGCATCATGCCAGTCTAGAAATAATGTGTGAGTGGATAATAAAAGCATGGAATGAAATCAAACCTGACATAATTCAAAAGTCATTTTAAAAATGTAGTATATCTAATAATCTAGATGGAACGGAAGATAATTATTTATATATGGATCAGAGTAACAGTGACAGTGAAGATGAAACAGAATTCAATGATGTGCCTGAAGATATAACGGAAGACGAATATGACAAACTTTTCATGTTATCCAATAATGAAAGTTCATAAGGTATGTCATTTCTTTGGAATAAAAGTTTTTAGATATATGTACAAATCTTTTTTTTCATTCTCATCATTTCTTTAGTTTTGCAGCTATCATTTTTATATCCGGCGCATAACGCACACTCGTAATTTCCGACCTTATTTTTTGCGTTATAAGTGCGTGTAATACGCTGGAATATACGGTATATATATATATATATAATAGTTTGAAAGTCCAATGAAAGAAAAGTGAGAAGCTGTAATTCGAAAAACCTAACTTTCTAGCAAGCCTACAAAATAAAAGTATAAATCAGCACATCTTCAATCAAATGGAAAAAAAATACAAATTTCGAATCATCAGGTTGAAGAAAATCCTCAAAAATCAATGGTATGGAATCGATAAAAGAAATCCAAGATTTAATGCTATACACTTGGACAAGGGCTAGGCCTAAATAATGGATATGTTTACTTCTCCAAAACTCTTCATCAGGTCCAAGTATTTTGTCGAAGCAAACACAAGAAATGTATGTTTCTGAAGAAATAGATAGATTATATCTATAAACTATTTCTACTTGGACAACATACATAAAGAAGAAAAAATAAAAGGAAACAAAAATACCTGGAGAAAAACACTACAAATGCACGAAACTGTCGAACCTGGCAACCCAGAATGAAGAGACCAGTGTTGCCATTCGCAAAGGAAAAAGAAATAATCTACTGTTGTCATTCGTAAGAAATACATAACAGTGATGCGAAAAGGCAAGAAAAGGTGATAATATACAATCTGAGCTACTAAAAAGTGAGACTAATAATAGAAAGGCTAATGTATAAGAGGATGTAAAACTAAAAGTATTATTAATACAAGAGAATGGAGATGTCAGGCTAATATATATAAAAAAAAACTATATATATTTATATATATATATATTTAAATATATCAGTAGTTTATGCATAATTTTCGATTAAAATCCTTCAATTTTTATTTATAAATCCATTATGTTATTAGCTGCTTTGCGCAATATCATGATGAAAGTTTTATATTCTGTATTATTTTGTGTCTTATATTCTGTTTTCTACATACTGACTTCTATTACATCTTTTAATTGTACATTTATATTTATTATTTACTTCTGAATTCAACCATCTTTCTTTTGATTTTCATACTTGCAAAAAAATTTTTAAAAAGGTAAAACCTGTTGTAAAGCTGCATTTGCGCTTATTACAGAGTTTATTCTCTTTTTAATTTTAATTTTAATTTTATTTTGTTTATTATTATTATTATTATCGCTAACGCATTTCTATAGTTTAACTACGAGCCCATCTATGTCTTAATATGGCCCTCTTTGGATATTGTTTTTATTTATCTAACCCTTTCATTCCTTCTATTGATTGATTATGGTATGTCTTCACATTTCGCATTTTGGAGTATTTTGGTTTGAGTTCTCTCATCGCTTTTATGATTTTTTCTACGGGTTATTGCTCTTTTTGGTAGATTTCACACTCGATTCTTCACTCGTTATATATGTGTATAGTGCTGACATCTCTCGGCAGGCATTAGAGTTTATTGTGTTTTTTGTGTTATTTATTTCTGTATCTTTTAGTTAACCCGGACGTCAATATCTTTTATTGCTTATTTTTACATTTTAATCTAGACATGTATTTCCACTATATGTGGCCCTCTTTTGCCCGCAGTTGTAGAGATTCAGTCAGACACATACGTATTAACGGTTTTGTATATCTTCCATTCCGGATCAATATGATTATTTGTCCACACTTCGCTCTTTTATGAATATTTCGTATGAAAATCTCTCTTTTCTACTATGCTTGTTTTGTTACTCTCCAAAATTTCGATTCAATTCTTATGGTATTAGTTAAAATTTGAAATTCGTACCTGACAAAATAGTTTTTGAAGGGGTTTATATTGGGAATTTTAATTAGAATTCGTGATGTAAATTTTCTTCATTACCTAGTGTCCGGTCTATTATTATTATGAATTGGGATAATTATAGATCGACAAACATTGACCAATTAAGCGTTATAGACGATTTGGAAGAATACCATACCTTCTCTCAATCCAAAACATATTCCTTCAATAGATGCAACAATCTTAGGTGCAAAACTTGTCCTTTTGCTGACCCATTACAAATTAATAATAATTCCACTTCACAAAAATTCTGCAAAGTTTTTAATTGCATATACAAACTTAATTGTACTATTTGTAACTTATCTTATATTGGCCAAACCAGCAACCCTTTACATCTTAGAATGAATGTACACAGGGATCATATTAAAAAATTTGACCATAAAGTCTTTAATGATCTCCCTACTAAAAATCAATTTGAATATCAGCACTTTGCTACACACGGATTTAAAAATGTATCCCTTCATATTTTAGATATTAAAATTTCACTCACGGATAGATTAGTATTTGAAAATTATTACATTAAAAAATATAAAACTCTCTTCCCCTTTGGCTTAAATCAAATTTATAATAATAATAATGTTGTTAACAATAGTTTTGAATACAATTCTCATAAATCTTCAGTATATAAACATCTTTTTCATTATTCAAAGTCATCAACTCCTAGTAAAAAGCGATATAAGCGTGGCAAAGGAAAAAGTAACTTAAGTAAAACTATTGATTACAAAGCAGACATTTTGAAATTACAATATAATTATTCTCAAACTTTCAATTTTCTACCTGTTAGAACATGGTTATATAAAGTCAGAAAAAACAAATTAAGTATTGTTTATACTAATTTTTTAAAATTAAAATTAACTCATGAGCATTTTAAACATTTATTTTTTGATTTGCTTCTTTCTCGTACAAATTTCTTAAATTGCCACCTACTCCATACACCAAATCCACATACTAAAATAGCTTACTGTGTTATTTCTTTTAAACACCCTATTCTTAATTCTCTTAACTTCAATAATTTATTTGCAAAACATCAGCACTTGTTACCAGTAAATGATATCAAAATACAAAAATCATTTAAATATAATTTACCAATTGGTAGAACTATTTATAATTACAATGAAGTTTCCAGGACATTAAACTCCGATGATCTTACATCATGTGTATGCAGCAATCAAAATCTTGCCCCATTTGTCAACTCCACTCATGGTCACATTATTACTGGGGATCTCAGTATAGTTCAGGATGATATACTTAGGGATATTATGAATAAAGGGTCTAAATTTCGCATTCCATTCTGCCATCACCCTAAACAACTTCTTCAGTCTCTTTCATTTGATTTTGATAAATTCATATATCAACTTGCTTGTTCACATTCTATTCCTATTGAAGCATTCAATCTATGGAAGTATACTACCTTATATCTACTTAAAAATTTTATTATAAACATTAAATTAACGAAGCCTAGGTATCATTATAAACAACTCCTTTCTGCTATCAAAGAACTACAACAACATTTTGTCATAACTTATGTAGATAAAGCTTCTAATAATTATGCCATCATTTGTAAAAAATATTATGTTTCTCTGTTACAGAATTACTTAAAAAATAATCAAATTTTTAAACCCATTAATAATCAGTCTATCCAAATCAAAACTAAAATGCTAAAATTATATACACAATTAAATATTAATTGTAAGTATTTTAAATTTCCTTATGTTACTTTGGTTCCTAAATTCCACAAATCACCTCTCAGTTTTAGAACAGTCACTTGTGGACATAATACCTTTACCACTACAGCTAGTAAGTACTTGCTTAACTGTTTAAATCGAATTAATGAATCTCTTAAATTCAGGAATTCAGGATATTTCGTTTTGAACAATAGTTTTGATTTAGTTAATCACCTTAGCAAGTTTCCACAAATTCTTGGTTTCCAAACCTTTGATTTTAAAGACCTATTTAATAATATTGTCATTAAAGATTTACATAAAGTTATTATCTCTCTTTATCATGACTATATATCATCCAATCATGTTGCTTTTAATGTCAAAAATTTTCCTATGCTCTTGCACTTTGTGTTATACAACAATTATATTATCCAAGGTAATAACATTTATTTACAAACATCTGGTGTACCACAAGGTGGCTGTAGTAGTAGTATACTCGCTAACTTATATCTTTATTATCATGAATGTCATTTTAACTCTAATTCATATATTATATATAGATATGTTGACGACTTAATTTGTATTATCATTGATAATTCCTATCCCATTAATATTGATTTTTACCCGTCTAACCTAGAATTAATTCCTAATGAGCCATGCGTTAGTCAAACTGTTAATTTTTTAGACCTAAAATTAGATACCCTCAATAATCATGTTATCACCAATCTATATGATAAAAAAGATTCTTACAACTTCTCTATCATAAAGCTGCTATCATATCAATCTTGTAATTCTATTCAATTGTTTAGAAACATCATTCTAAACCAGCTATTTCGAATACATCGTCTTTCTGATCCTCAGTTTCACTTTCTACACATCAATAAACTTAAACGCATTTGTCAAAATTACCAATATCCGGAAGTATTTGTAAATAATATTATTAATAATTTCAAATATACCACGTAATAATTTTACACATGCATTATTTATCTATGATTGGTTAACTCTTTTTTGAAAATTCACCCTTTCTTATCAACTCACTTACCACTTGGCCTGAGTCTAATACTGTTTACTATTTTCGAATGACTATTTTCCTCATGTCCTGAGTCCTATACTGATTACTATTTTTGAAAGTCTCCATACATATTATGAATCGTTCAATTGTATTCATTCCGGTGCCCACTCGCATTGACGAAGTGAGGTGAAATGCTCAGTCACTAGTTTATCTTACACGTGGTGGTGCTATGCTCGTTTTTTCCCATTTCTGTACAAGGAGGTATTGTTTTTCAGAATTGTATAATTCAATTGATTTATTTTCTCCTTCCACTAGCCAGTAGACAGTTCCAATGGTGTTTATAGTTAAATACTATCGCCATTGTCAGAAACTGGCTATTATATCGGTTTTAATTCGAATTGTATGGCTGTCCTGATGAGAATGCAATTTCGAACTAACCGCCATTTTTTGTGTAGTTTCAATTGCTTGTTCTCTATTCTTAATCTCTTATCCTGAGCTGTTTATTATTGCCTATTCTCATATTGCCGAGTTTTATTTTTATTTACTTTTATATACTTTAATTGTGATTTTTGAATCCTATTATTCTTCTCATCCCCCTTTCCATTATAGTGATATGTTACCTTCTATCCTTATCCTTAGTCTTGGCCTATAGTTACTCATTTGTAACAGATATGCTAGAGATGGGTTTTTTTGTACATACAGTAGTTTATGCATAATTTTCGATTAAAATCCTTCAATTTTTATTTATATATATATATATATATATATCATACCAGAAAAGTATAAAAATGAAAGAAAGCAATATATCAAAGAATGGCTGGGGGGGGGGGGTTGTGACCCCCACTCCCCGGTTAAGCCAGCTTTGCGTCTAGACAACACTCCCGGAAGCCGATATATTGCACAAATATGAATACTGAAGTATCAAAAAAACTTTTAAAAAGGAGGTTACAAAACATGAAAGTGTTGAAGGCCCAGACCACACGACCAACCCAGGGGTTTATGGTAACAAGTTGTGTGGCCGGTAAAAAAAACATGAAAGTGTGGAGTACCCAGAAGACTCGTATTAAAACTGTACTATTAGTTTAACTCTCACAAAAATAAAGGCAATAAGAAACAAACATATAGATTTTTACCAAAGTAGATACTGTACCATAACCCAGATGTACTATTCACCATGACGAATCCAGCATCAATCCATCTGCTTGTTATTATCTATTGTATATAAGAGTGTACTCATTCATAACCTGTGTAAAGATGGCTCAGACTCCCTAACGTAATCAACACACGGGAGGTTCGGCATCCAAATATATGTGATAGCTATCAGTTACGGTTATACTATAAAATTTGCATATAATGTTACACAGGAAACGCTTCGGAAAACCCTGTGCAATAGCACCATGGAGGAAGTTAATATCGCTATTGTAACGATCATTAACATTACAGTTGATTCTTTTGCTTCGCAAAAGATGGTTCAAAATTATGTTTCTGTACACATTCTTATGTAAGCATGAATACCAAGGAACAATGAAATTTATATTAAATTTAAAATCTGTACGTTTATCGTAGAGACGAAATCCAGTTGATCCATCAGGAAGTTTGTACAAAGACAAATCAAGAAAATTAAGACTTTCATCAGGGTTGTATGGTGTGTGGGGAGTGGGGGTCAGAACCCCCCCCCCCCAGCCATTCTTTGATATATTGCTTTCTTTCATTTTTATACTTTTCTGGTATGATATTAAAATCCACATTGTAGTGCAGCATAGCGCCTTATTCGTGTGATTTCAGGAATTTTTTAATTTTCATTCTTTTATACATATTTATATATATATATATATATATATATATATATATATATATATATATATATATATATATATATAAGCCAAAAGGAATAAAATAAAAACCGAGTAGAACCAAAAGAGGCCGTGGGGGCGTTGTGACCCCCACTGCCCGGTTAAAGCATGCTTAAAGAGCCACGGCAACACTCCCGGTAAGCCGGTACTACTTAAGGAAGGTCACTCAGACCAAAGTATACACCGAAAGGACAAAATCCATATTACATAAAATGAGCCCGATACAAAAAGAAAACTGTTATGATGAAAACTTTACCTATAGCATGACAAAAAGTAAGTAGTACATCAGAACGAGACCATTACCAATGATCATGATCTACAAAAACCCTACACCCCAACATACACGTATTATCATATTCAACCAGATATTACAATTGATTGCATCCAATATTATATGCCCAAAACATTGTTGCCAACTAGTCCAGTATAATTCAATAAACAAGAGCGACTTAAATGATCATCGATATTGTAAAAGTTCGATACTATGCCCCGAAGAAAACGAAAAGGATGGCCGACTTTTATAGCTCCATAAAAAAATTATTTACACAAGTTTATTGGTCCTCCAAATTAGAATTCAATCTCCTACTTCTAATTAAAAAGTTTCTTACAATGTTACTGAAAACATGTATGTTGATATTTGATAACCAAGGTATCAACTTTGGTCATCACCTTCATCATCAAATATCGACAGATATGTTTTCAGTAACATTGTAAGAAACTTTTTAATTAGAAGTAGGAGATTGAATTCTAATTTGGAGGATCAATATACTTGTGTAAATAATTTTTTTACAGGGGCTATAAAAGTCGGCTATCCTTTTTGTTTTCTTCGGGGCATAGTATCGAACTTTTACAATATGGATGATCATTTAAGTCGCTCTTGTTTATTGAATTATACTGGATTTGTTGGCAACGTTGTTTTGGGTATATAATACTGGATGCAATCAATTGTAATATCTGGTTGAATATGATAATACATGTATGTTGGGGTGTAGGGGTTTTGTAGATCGTGATCATTGGTAATGGTCTCGTTCTGATGTACTACTTAACTTTACCTATAGCATGACAAAAAGTTTCATCATAACAGTTTTCTTTTTGTATCGGGCTCATTTCATGTAATACGGATTTTGTCCTTTCGGTGTATACTTTGGTCTGAGTGACCTTCCATGGGTAGTACTGGCTTACCGGGAGAGTTGCCGCGACTCTTTAAGCATGCTTTACCCGGGAAGTGGGGGGTCACAACGCCCCCACGGCCTCTTTTGGTTCTACTCTGTTTTTATTTTATTCCTTTTGGCATTTATATTATACATCGTTATATGTTAAGGCTGCTTTGCACCTGATATTTCATAGTATTTTTTGTATTCTATGATATCTATACATATCCCTTAATTTATTTCATACATTTGGTTTTATTTATGTATATTATATTCTTAAAATTATTTCATACATTTGATATTTTATATATATATGTTATCAGTATCATGCATCTAATAGACTATTAGAATTCGACAATCAAGTTTTTGTTTGTAATTATTTGCATAGAAAAGTTTGTGATATGTGTCATATTGAAATTGTTTGCCAGGAATATTTTCTTTTCATATAAAGCTTATAAAAAAGCTATTTACCCAGCAGTTTTTTTATTGGTGATTTTATGCTTTGAATTTATAAATTAGTTTTAAGATTTTTAAAATTACTTTAATAAAAATATCTACTAATATTTTTCCTAAAGTTAGTTTTTAATTTATTTATATATTTAAAATAAGATTGGCAGCTATGTGGTCATAAAGTTGCAACTCATCTGCAAACATGGCATGGTGTAGAGTTTGAAAGTAAAAACAAGCTGGTCACAATTAAACCAATATATAAATCCATGTTTATTATTCTTTTTATGTTCAAGGATTTTTCATTTACCAAGGGTTTTTTTTTTTTAGAGAGCGACTTCTTGGCTTTTGTGCGTAAAGAATTTTCTAATAGTCTCTGTATTGCTGATTTTTTTAAGCTTGGAAATTTTTTTATTGATTAACAACACTGACTGTTCACTGACAAATATTAAAAAATGAATGCATGAAGTAGATAAATAGTAATTTAATGTTTTAAATTACCAATTTAGTGTAATTTTAAGTAAATATTGATTTCCTGTAGGGTTTGCATATACCTTAAAAGTACTTTTAGAATCTTGTATTTTGAGAGATTGTGTAGAATTATGAATGGCTTTACACTGTCCTCGAAAGAGGTGATGAAACATCCTACGCGCGTCACACTGGAAATCTTATCAGACAAAACTCTCTCTCCTCTCCCCCCCCCCCCCCCCTCCCCCCAAAAAAATCTATAAAAAGAAAACCATTCACTTAGGTTCTGACAGGTTATTTTATTTGTTGGGTGATTACTGATGTTTAGATTTGCAGTGCATGACATCGCTTTCTCCATGAATACTGTTGAAGGCCCAGACCACACGACCAACCCAGGGGTTTATGGTAACAAATTGTGTGGCCGGCCATGAAATTTGTTACCATACCATTGGCCATGAATACTGTTGTAGTAACACATGTTTGAAATAACATCAAGGCATATATTATTTCATCAAGGCGTGTTGTGTTTGTTCTAGCCAGTTTTAAAGGCCGTGGCTGTGGTAGAGTTGTCTCTAATACTTATGATAGATTTTTAATAAATATTCTGCTTTAAGGAATTCTTTGATTTAGTTTTTATTTATTGATGTAATATGAAGATACTGGGAAAGTGTATATTTCTGGCTGCAAAGAGAAATATATAAAGAATGGCTGTCTCCAACGAGTGATATGAGAAAAGCAGATACAAAATATGCATGACAGACATGTTGTGTAAATTACACAATCAATAGCTTTGAATTTCCAAAATTTCAATTTCCAAAATTTCAATCATGTCTTTATTTTGTACCACTTCCGGTACAGCTTAATACCTATTTTAAAATAGAGGGATATTAGAAAAATAGCAGTCCATACCTTGGAATTTTAAAATTTTGCCAATGCCAATTGTTTGTACCACATAAATTTTGTTTATGCCACTTCTGATATAGTTATTCTCATTTCAATTAGAAGCTGATAAAACACAGCCCCCACCCCTCCTCGGAATTTCACAAATTTGCTGATGCCATTTGTTTGTACCAGACTGTTCGTTTTGTTTGTACTGCTTCTGATACATAGCTATTCCCAGTAAAATGCTGGTTTAACATTTCTCACTCTCCTCTCATCTCTAAATTTCCAAATTAAACAGCTGAAGATATCTATTTTGCATTCAAGCCATCTATTGAAAACTGTTAAATTTAATGGAATTGTCAGTGAATGACCCTAACAGTTAACCGGAATTTTTTAGAATATTTCAAAAAGAAATGAACCAAAAACATTGAAAAAGATATTGCAGAAATTGCATTATAAAAGATATTGATGCTGCTTTCTTAGAGAAATCACCATCAGCTTAAATCTGATGGTGATTTCTCTAAGAAAGCAGGGATGACAAAGAATAGTTTTTACATGAAATCAAATGCACCAAGGAAGAGTGCTTGAGACAAATGGCCAGAAATTGAAGACTTAATCATTGAAATCAATAGCAAAACTAATGAAATGCTTTAAAATATCAAAAATCTTTTGCACTTCTTTCATGCTCTTGTATTTTTGTATATATGTCATATTTTCTTTTTGCAAGAATATTTATTTATTTGCATATATAATTAATGTTGATAATAATGCTTGTAAATGTCGTTTTCAAATTTTGATAAAGTCCTTAATTTTGAAATCTCAAAATGAGCATAAACCCTGTACTGTATTATTTTACAAGATACGTCTTATTTTGGTAGCGAAAAAAACATAAAAATATATTTAGTATGAAAAATGTTTTTACTCTTAATATTCATGGTATTTTATGTATGAGTATATATATATATATATTTACGAGGTAGAGTCAATAAGTTCCCGGAATGGTCGCCTACATTCACGCAGGTGTTCGTTGGAGGGGAAATATCTTTTTTGGAGGTTGGCAGCACTAATAAGGAAAACACACAGCCATCTGGAATTCATTTCCGGTACTGTTGGCATTAGCTGCAGATCATTTCTGACAAAGTGAGTTTTTCATTCGTCGGATTTTAAAATGTCATCTTTAGAGCAGCATGCAAACATCAAATTCTGCGTTTTACTCGAGAAATCACCTTCTGAGATGCTCGAGATGCTAAAGAAAGCATGCGGAAACAATGCCATGAAAAAAAACGGCTGTGTACGAGTGGCATAAGCGTTTTCGTGAAGGTCGCACAAACATCGAAGATGACCTTCGGACTGGGCGGCCCTCCTCTTCCACCGCAGATAAGAATGTTAAGCGCATTCGAGAAATCGTGTGTGCGGACAGACAAATGACCATTGATGCTATTGCCTCTGAACTTGGAATTTCACATGGGAGTGTTCACAGCATTCTTTATGATAATTTGAACATGCATCGTGTTTGTTTGCACATGGTTCCAAAAATGTTATCACCTGAACAAAAAGAAGTGAGAGTGAACATGTCCAGGTATTTGATTGACATGGCTGATGAAGATGACAGTTTCTTGAAGAAAATCGTGACAGGTGATGAGATATGGTGCTTTCTTTACGACCCTCAGACAAAACGTCAGTCAAGTGAATGGAAAGCAAAAACATCACCAGGGAAGGAAAAATTTCGGTTGGACAAAAGACGAGGGAAAGTTATGTTGGAGGTGTTTTTTGATTACAAGGGTGTCATTCACTATGAATTTATTCCTCAAGGCCAAACTGTCAATAAAAAACTTTACCTGGAGATCCTTAAACGACTACGAGATGCAATCAGACGAAAACGGCCTGAAAAATGGGCAACAAACAATTGGTTTCTTTTACACAACAATGCTCCACCACATCGCGCTGTGATTGTGAAAAAGTACCTTGCCAGAAACAGTGTTACCACTCTGGAACACCCTCCTTATTCTCCCGACCTAGCACCAGCAGATTTTTACCTGTTTCCACGGCTGAAAATGAAATTGAAGGGACACCATTTTGTGAATTCAGATGAGGTGATCGAAAATGCAACGAAGCAACTGAAGGACCTCTCAAGAAATGGATTTCAGGAGTGTTTTGAACAGTTATACGAACGCTGGAACAAGTGTGTGGATGCAGGAGGACAATACTTTGAAGGCCAATAAGGTAAAATTATTGTTCTATTTTTTAATAATTTGTAATTGACCTGTTCCGGGAACTTTTTGACCCTACCTCGTATATATATGTGTGTGTATATGTGTGTATATATATATATATAATTATAATATAATAAATTATTTATTCTTTTCCTCATTTATTTAAATTATTCCTTTTCATTGAAGGCAACTATGACACCAAAAGCTACTGGTGATGAAGAAAAACTTGCTCAAGTTCAAATTCTTTATGAAGATGCCCGTGACTTTGCTGTAAATGGGAATTTAGTTGAATCTTTGAAATTACTTAAAAAAGCTCATGCTATTTATGAAACAAAAAAAGTTGAAAAACAGATGATAAAACTTGAGGTGTGTATAATTTGCATTTCTTTGTTCCCGTCTCTTATAAAACAAAATATTGTTTTCCTACAGATTTTCATATGTAATATATTGACAAAAGACAAAAATGTTTCAGTAGAATGAATGGAGTAGATGTTTGGTATTTTCCTTGAATGAAGTTCATGTTTGGTAAAAGTAGAAAGGAGAAATCCTTCATGAAAATAATTCATTGTTCCAAATACTCTGTCAACCGTTTGAAGAATGTCTGACTGAATATCTGATAATTGTCAATTTTGTGTTCCTTGAACTTACTACAAAAAATATTTTTTGTAGTATTTGTTTAGAATATAATCTGTTTTACATATTTTTCAACAAAAAAGTATTTTTCAATAATATGAAATGTAATTTTGACTTCATAAAAATTAAAATGTGCCATTTCTGTCAATGTCCCCCTAGTGATGAGTTTTCATTTTCATTTTTTAATTAGTTACACCAGTAAAAAACATAAATATAGTAACCCCTCATTATATCGCGCCTCAATATATCTAAGATTCGGATATATCACACTTCTGCTATGTCTCCCATTTTTCTTTTCTTTCTGATTTTTCGTTTACATTCTTTTGCTTCCCCAAGACTGGAGTGTTACAACATGAGTCGTCGGTGGGGCGGGAGTGAATGAGGTTTTTATTATTGTACTTTCATTCCTAAATTTGTATTACATATGTTCATAAAAGTATAATTTTTATCATATCGCCCGATATATCGCACATTTTGCCATGTCTCCCGGCAAGCGCGATATAACAAGAGGCTACTGTACTTGGAAATAAATGGATGAGGCTTAAGAAATTATGATTTTAACTTTAAAAAAAGCTCATATTTTTAAAAATTTTAACCACATTATTATGAGAGATTGCTGGTAAGTGTTTGTCTCTAAGAATCGGTGACATCACAATGTTGCCCGAAAAATCAGCGTTTTGATCCATCATATGGTGACAGCAGTAATTTTAAGTTAGTTACTATTTAAGATTTTGTTCCACATCTGTTTGATGTTTTGGAACTTTGGTATTAACAGGCAAGTGAAAAACTCAATTTTATTACTAATTTTTTTAAGTATATTTATTACCAACCATTTTTATTACACAGTTATATGAATGAAAATTTAAAGTACTAGGTCTTCTGTTAGTGCATAAAAGCGAATTATGCATAGTGCATACATTGTTTTTATATGTTAGTTTCAATTTTGGTGCAGAACATAAACAAACCCAAATGTCATTTCTGACATAGGAACATAATAAAAGTGCATTAAAATTCCATTAATCATGTTAAACAGCTCTGTCATCTATTAGAAATTTTATCAAAAGTTTAGTTTTCAGAAAATATAAAGTTAATATACATATATATATATACATTAGTAAGCTGAAAACTGACAATTATATATTCATCCATCCATTTATCTATGTGATTAATGCTGCATAACTCAAAATCTGAAGTATTTCCATTAAATTCTGCATTTCGATATACTACACAGGCCTCGCAAATGGTCCCTTTTCCCCCTAGAGGTCCCTTTTTTTCGTAATTGGTTCCTAAAAGTCCCTTTTTTCATTATCAGGTCCCTTTTTCCTCTTTTTTGCTGGGAAAATATGTATTTTCTTTTTAATAGCCGAAATTCTCGGAAATTTCTGGCGTCATTGAAATGCCCTAATGAATGGCAATCGTGGAAGTACACATATTTACTTTTCTATGAGGCAGACATTTATCTAAATGTGTAGAATTGCACACGAGTAGTGTCTCCCGTCCTTTTTTTTTTGGATGCTCCATGCTGGGGGTAATAGAATAAATAAAGCTTGTCACACAAAAACATCTGTGTTCTTGTTTTTGTTTCTGAAATGCTAGTTCTAATATGAAGTTCTAGATACATAAATGAAGTATGTTGTTTACGTTTAGAATTGACTTGGATGTACGTTTTGATGGTCAGAGGTCGTAATTATCCTGAAATTCCTGAAACAAATATTTGTGTCCAGAAATATCCATATTTTTTACGTACTATCCCGAAATTCCTAAAATTTTACTTATCTCAAAAGCTTACATGCCGATTACTATGGATTCCCCGTAGTTTCTATGAGAAACATCCTCTTCTCATAAATGGATGATATGAAGGTGGGTGGATCCAGGAGAGCACAGCAACCAGAGGTCTATTGTACTACCCCAGAAATGAAGGTCCTTAAGAAAAGAGACCAGTAGCCGAGGCAAAAATCAGCAGGCACTTGACAGCATACAACGCCCAGGGCTCGATCACATGTCGACCCATGTGTTCGAACCTATGGGCAGAGAACACCTCACATTCACATAGTATGTGTGTGGCAGTTTCTTCACTATAATTGCAGCCTCTGCATAGCGAATCCTTAGTGACCCCCTTAATATTTAGGTGTCTTTTAAGGGTGCAGTGCCCAGTAAGTAGCCCAACAGCCCTTCTGATGCCAGTTCTACTGAGCTTGAATAATTTCTTTTGATGCATGCTACGGCATTTCCAGTTTAGTTCTTTCGCCTGCCTTTGACTCTTAGTATTACGACAGTTCTCGCGCTGAAGATGCCATAGACAATTCTTCTAGTCAGTTCATTAGGAATACCCAAAGCCGGCTCGGGACCAACAAAAGGTGTACTTGAACCTTTTCTAGCCAATTCATCAGCCATTTCATTACCTGGAATGCCTGAATGTCCAGGCACCCAGTAGAGTATGACTTGATTGTTGCTAGCAATTTTACAAAGTGCATTATAGCACTCCCAGACAAGGGATGATGTCATAGTAGACTTCCCTAAAGCCATAAGAACAGCCTATCAGAGCAGATAAGTATTTGGTTGCTCCTGTAATTTCTGACAGAGCAAATTCTATAACACATTAGAATGGCAAAGACCTCGGCCTGAAAGATAGTAGCGTAGCTGCCAAGAGGGTAAAGTAATTTTGTACCATCATCCAGACGGCATACTCCAGCACCAGTACCTAGCTTAGAGCCATCAGTATACCATACAATATATTTCTTTTTATTGTAGATAGGAGTCCTTTTCGAGTTATCCTGTGAAGGGACCTGAATTTCATAAGGCTTGTCAAATGTATATTTGACAAGAATACCATCAGATTGCATATGGAAATAAGAATGATTTATGACATTACTATTTAGACCACTCCAAGATAAATACTTTGAGTAATCTTTCCAGTGTTTCAGATATTTAAGTCTGTTCATGCATATAAGAGCCTCAACTTCAATTATGCATGTAGAGTGGGTGCAATCCAAGCAAATGTTCAAGAGTTGCAGTTGGAGTGGTTTTCATGCATCCAGAGATCGCAATACACACTATTCTTTGAAGCCTAATTAAGTCTAATTTAGCAGTTTCACATTTAATTCTAGACCACCATATAATGAAGCCATAGGTAATGATGGGACAGATTACTATAGAGTAAGTCCAACGGATAGCTTTGGGATTCAGTCCCCAAGTTTTCCCAATAGCATTTCTACATGACCAGAAAATTCTTCTAGCTTTAGTTATGCAGTATTCAAAGTGTCTCTTCCAATTGAGACCCATATCAAAGTAGATTCCTAGGAATTTTACCTCCTTGGAGCAAATAAACTTCTGACCAAAGAGGCAAATGTCTAAGATTAAAAATATGTTTTCTTGTAAACGCTACCATAGCAGTCTTCTGCGGATTAACAGAGAGGCCTGCATTTTTGCACCATGACTCAACACTCCTAAGAGCAGTGGACATCATGTCAGAGACAGTATTACCAAATTTGCCTCTAGCAATGATTACAACATCATCAGCATATCCGACACAGGATACATCAGAACTAGTTATGTTCTCCAAAAGAGAGTCTACAACTAAATACTAAAGAATTGGTGAAAGAACACCTCTCTGCAGACAGCCTGCCAAAGCATGCACCGTCATATTATCACCAAGTAAGGATGCACAGATGTATCTATTAGATAACAAATTCTTGATCCAACAAGAGATTGTTGTGCTTAGATTCAGAGATTTTTATTTTTTAAGATTTTTAATGTTCAAAATTTATAATTTCCCCCCTTCCATTCAAAATTCTAAATTAATTTGTTTATTGAGTATTTCGGCGATTTATCTTGTATTAACGTTTATTTATCATCCCTTTCATGCATTTTTATATTCTGAATTATGCACGCTATGTATCTACAAACACTAAATGTATCCATAGCGTCCTTTACTAATTCGCCTGTGTCTCTGTAATTTTCCTTTTCGGCCTTACACCTTCACATTCGAGCAGCAATTATATTCATCTGAAAGCGAAAAATAACGCTTCTTTTAAGCTTGGATTTGGCCATTTCACGGCTTATCAGTAGAGACGATGTTTATTCCAGATGTGTTTGGGTGCTGAGGAGCATTCTGTAGGATTGACGTAACGGAGCAATGAACTTTGGCGGGAAAACATGGTAGCTAGCTTGGCGGCATTTTCATGCTGCGCGGTTTGTTGCGAAGCTTCATTTTTTTAATTCCCTGGGATATACATAGGCTCTCTGTGTGCGGCGCATGTTTTCAATCGCCAAGATTGGTGGCTCTTGGGAAGCAGAAATTTGGTTGGCATGCTTTTAGTTCAAAGCTGAGCAGCAGAGCAGAAAGGTTGGAAGAAAATTTTGGGGGCGCGGCCGGGCCTCACGCTGAGGGGCCGCGGTTGCCGTAAGAATGTTTTTTATTCAATTCCAAGCAGCAGACGAGTGAGGTTGATAAAATTTCTAAGGACCTGGGGCTCGTGCTGAGCGCCCGGGGGCACCGGTAGCTTATGAATTTGGATACTGAGTATCTTGGCATTCCTGAAACTGACTACAGTGTATTAGTAAAAATGCCTGCCTCTGAGTTCCAGCGCATTTGCAGGGATTCTCGTCAAAGTGACAATTCTGTTTCAATTGCCTGTACTAAATATGGTGTTCGTCTTTCTGCAAGTGGTCTCCAAATATATTAACCATCTGCAAATATTAATCATCTGTGACATCCCTTTTTAGTGTCTAACCAACAGGATGTGAGAAGCCTTGTGCCTAATGTTTCCAATAGTTTTCAGCAAGTTTTTAGTGGTCAACATGTGACATGAAAAGCCTTGTGCTCAATGTTCCCAATAGTTTTCAGCAAGTTTTTAGTGGTCAACATATGATGTGAGAAGCCTTGTGCTTACTGTTTTCCAAATGTTGAAAAGAAAAAGGGATCCTTTAATTTGAAATGTGGTCTAGAGTTGCCAATAATATGTGTCTTAACAGGAAATGGATCTAGTGTTTTTGCCCATAATAAGTGTCTCCTATGGTTGAGTATTTATATTGTGTAATGTAATGAATTCGTAGTTTTAAATATTTTTATTTAAAAATTATAACAATTTAGAAGATGATTTTTTTGTTCATAAATTAAAGTATTAATAAAGAAAGTTTCATTTAAAATAAAATTGGTTTAGTTTTCTTTTTTTGTTGGCTGTGCTGTTTAATTATGTGAATGTGTAAAGGTAAGTAGTAATTTTTAGAAGTTGTAAGGTGTTGAAATGTTTCTAAAAATGTAAACAAAGTCGAGCACAGACCAAACAACAGTAGGGAAATGTAAAAAAATTAATGAGGCAATTTTAATATATAAGAAAAGTAACTTTATTAAATTCTATACGATCTGGCCAAATCAAAAATATAAATATAATCATAAAGTAATTTAAATAAATATAATAATCTTTGAAAAATAGAATCATTAAAAGTAAAATAAATCTTAGAACTAAATTATGAAAAATAAATAATAAGCATTTGTTTTAGACACACAATCGCCATATCAACACCTTTCCTATCCAGAGAATGTAGGATGGTGTCAATGGGCACTTTATCAAAAGCACCTTCATTGTCAAGAAAAATAGCTAAAGCAATTTCCTTAGCATTTAAGTTTCTCTCCAATATAAAGGAGAGACTGTAAAGGGCAGTATCTGTAGATTTACCTGGTTGATAGGCATGTTGAGAGTTAGACAGCGGCATTGAGGCCAGAATCTCTTCCCTAATATACCTATCAATAAGCTTTTCAATAGTCTTTAGAAGAAAAGACGTAAAATTCCTAGGAATCTACATTGATATGGGTCTCAATTGGAAGAGGCAGTTTGAATACTACATAACTAAAGCTAGAAGAATTTTCTGGTCATGTAGAAATGCTATTGGAAAAACCTGGGGATTGAATCCCATGGCTATCCGTTGGATTTACTCTATGTTAATCTGTCCCATCATTACCTATTACTCCATTATATGGTGGTCTAGAATTAGATTTAATTAGGCTTCAAAGGATGGTGTGTATTACGATCTCTGGATGTATGAAAACTACTCCTACTGCAACTCTTGAACTTTTGCTTCGATTGCACCCGCTCTACATGCATATTGAAGCTAAGACTCTCATAGCATGAACAGACTTAAATATCTGAAACACTGGAAAGATTTCTCAAAGTATTTATCTTGGAGTAATGTAAACAGTAATGTTATAAATCATCCTTATTTCCATATGCCATCTGATGGTATTTTTGTCAGATATACATTTGAGAAGCCATGTGAAATTCAGGTCCTTTCACGTGATAACTGAAAGAGGACTCCTACCTACAATAAGAAGAAATGTATTGTATGGTATACTGATGGCTCTAAGCTAGGCACTAGTACTGGTGCTGGAGTATGCTGTCTGGATGATGGTACAAAATTATTTTACCCTCTTGACAGCTATGCTACTGTCTTTCTGGCTAAGGTCTTTGATATTCTAATCTGTTGTAGAATTTGCTCTGACAGAAATTACAGGAGCAACCAAATACTTATCTGCTCTGATAGGCTGTTCTTATGGCTTTATGGAAGTCTACTATGACATCATCCCTTGTCTGGGAGTGCTATAATGCACTTTGTAAAATTGCTGGCAACAATCAAGTCGTAGTCTACTGGGTGCCTGGTCATTTAGGCATTCCATGTAATGAAATAGCTGATGAATTGGCTAGAAAAGGTTAAAGTACACTTTTTGTTGGTCCCAAGCCAGCTTTGGGTGTTCCTAATGAACTGACTAGAAGAATTGTCTATGACACCTTCAGAAAGCTTCAGTGAGAGAACTGGCGTAATACTAAGTGCCAAAGGCAGGCAAAAGAACTAAACTGTAAGTGCCCTAGTATGCGTAAAAAGGAATTATTCTAGCCCAGTAGAACTGGCACGAAAGAATTAATAGTGTCCCCATGGACGCTGTTCAGTTGTATACGGACGGCAGTAAACTGGATGATGACAGTTCGGGCAGTGGCATTTATATTAAACTTCGGGATCAGGAATTAAAAATCAAGAGAAGAAATCCGGACTTCTGCTCGGTCTTCCGAAGCGAGCTCATTGCAATTCTTGAGGGTCTGGACTCCATCATGTCGCTTTCGTGGTTTATTGATATCTGGATCTTTTCGGATAGTAGGAGTGCCATTCAGCACCTAGCCGACTGGTATGGTGTCAGGGACAGTGCTAGTGCAGACATCCTAAGGAAACTAAAACAACTCTCCCTTTCCCATCAGATCCACTTTCAGTGGATTCCGTCTCATGTCGATGTTGCTGGAAATGAGATTGCGGACAGTTTAGCCAAAGCAGGTGCTGAAGAGGCCATCACGACTGTCGCTCCTCTTACTTATTTGGAGCTCTTTTCTAAATGTAGGGCAAAAGACAAGGCCGTCTGGATGGTACCACCGGTACACACATGGTACCAGAGAAGAAGCCCAGGCGGGTCTTTGGTTTGGGGCAGCAGTAGACGAGATCAAACTACACTTACTCGCTTCCTCAGTGGTCATCTGTCATCCATGAGTTTTATTGGTGGTAGTAAGCATTTCGAAATCAGCACTAAGTGTTCTACTGCTCAAGCCTCCCCTGACCACATTTTATCCTGTCTGGGGCTCACCAGGCAGGACCTGGCTCAAGACCCCCTTTTGGTGTTGGACTTTCTGAGAGTGAACGGGCTTATGGACCTGATCTAGCAATGCTGGTCTTGGGGATGAGAAACAACAACAGTAACAGAACTGGCATCAGGAGGGCTGTTGGGCTCCTTACTGGGCACTGCATCCCTAAAAGACACCTAAATATTAAGGGTGTCACTAAGGATTCGTTATGCAGAGGCTACAATTATAGCGAAAAAACTGCCACACGCATACTGTGTGAATGTGAGGTGTTCTCCTCCCAATGGTTCGAACACTTGGATCGGCATGTGATCGAGCCCTGGGAGGTATATGTTATTCCTGTCAAGTGCCTGCTGATTTTTGTTTCGGCTACTGGTCTCTTTTCTTAGGGACCTTCTCATTTCTGGGATAGTACAATAGACCTCTGGTCGCTGTTCTGGGCTCTCCTAGAGCCACCCACCTTCATGTCATTCATTATAAGGTAATTTTCACTAGATAAAATTTTTATACATTTTTTGTTCTGAAATTTTATAAAATTTGTGTCCTGAATTTTTATATTCTACCAGTAGAACCCTGGATGTTTTAAGTTGTTGATGTTGTTGAAACCCAGACCGTCCGACCTACCAGAAAGGTGTAAGGTAACTGTTTGGACGGTCGGGAAGTGCCACCCAATTTAGACCGGAACCCAGTGGGGGAGGCATCCACAGGGACCGTACCCTCCTTCCCCTACCACCAACCTCTCGGAAGGACTTTCGGACCCACATGTTTAACGTGATCGTACTCCGCATGAACACGGCGGCAGTTTTGGCAGCGGCTGGAATCGAACCCGGGCCTACCGAGTGCAACTCCAGCGCGCTAACCAATGGGCTACCGCGCCCCTGGATGTTTTAAGTGTAAGGATGTTTTAAGTGTAATTTTTTGTATATATTTTTATAAAACATAATCATTTTTCTGAAAAATTACCAATTTTTTTTCTAATATTGCTATTTATTATCAAAACATCCTTACTCTGATTGCGTGTATTTCTAGCAATATTTTGCAAAATTATCATAGAATTCCATCAATCCACCCTCCCCTTGAAAGCGACCCGCTTCCCTTTTTCATTCAGTTTGAAATTCTGAAAATACCATCCCCCCTAAGCATCAGAAAAAATGAAAAGAATTCGTCAGCAAATTTGATGAAAATACAAGTATAGCTTCTTTTAACCTAAAATTCCGAGTAAGCCTGTACTTTGCATTTTTTTTTTTATCTCATTTGAAGGAGTGGATCAACAGAATTTTACATGTTTCTTTTAGCAAAAAATGTCCAATAATTGCGTCCCCCTGCATTTTCTAGGATGCATTTGAGGGACGGATCGATGGAATTTTATGGTAATATAGAGATACCAACAATTATGGATTTTCCGTAATTACGAATTTCTGGACAAAATTACGGACTACGGAAAACAAATGTAAAATTACAGAAAACACCTATTATTTTTTATCTTTCATTTTTGCATAAATAGTGAAAATTGCGCAATTCAATTTGCCCAGGAAAATATTTTGGGGAATTTAACAGTTTATCCAGAAGAATTTAATATAATCTGGTGATAAAAACAATCTTACTTATTCCCCATAATAATGCTGTGACAAAATATATATTCAGTATTGTTGTTAGAAAATATGGGGCTGAATTTAAGTTAAATTTGAGTACAGACTTATTAAATGTTTTATTACTTCAAGAAGTAAAGAACATGATCAATTTCTGTGTTTTTTATGTTTTTGGAAGAAATTAGCGAAGTCTGAGCTAGAGCAAGCAAAAAAAAAATTAAAACTAAACTAAATTTAGCTTAAGCTAAGCATATTCTGTTTTTTCTTTAAGGATTTTGAAATTTCTTTTTTGTCCAATATTGAAGAATATGTATTCATATTATGTTTTGTTTAGTTATAATGGTAATTTAATTTGAACATTTCTTGATTTGTCAGCTGTGCTGGTTCATGACTAACACAAATTTGTTGCACGGGACTGCCGGAACATGCGATTCGTGTGAGCACAGGTTCTTGTCTAACAATATGGACACTGTGCAGGCACCAATTTTTCATAATATTATATGTGATTTTATAGAGCTTTTAATTGGGAATTTTAGGAATTTTATTTGTTTGTTTAAATCAAGTTTTTATTTTTCTCTTCCGTTTATTAGCAAGTATGTGGTACTTTGAAATTGAAGCCAACATTTATTTTCTAACAATCATTATATATATATATATGTGTGTGTTCAAAAAAATATCTTTGTTATTAATATATGACAACAAACAATTAAAAACTATTATTAACATTTAAATGTATCTTGTCACTGTCAGTCCATTCTCACCTCATTAACGAATGAGAAAATATTAAAAAGCAATTTAATACTCTTTTGCAAATTTAATAAATTCTAAAATGATATAAACTCAATAACTGCAATTGTTAATGAACACAACTGCTCAAGACTAAAAAAATATTCTATATACAAATAGCTTTTTTCAATGATAAATTTATTCACAGCAAAAAATTCTATTTATCAGTACTGTATAACATTAGCTTCATGCCTTCAAGTACCCTTTCTTGAGTAGCAGTACTCTGCCCTTTTTTTATTCTTGGAAACTTTTAGGATGCAATCATCCATATATGATATCATCACTTCTTTTTTTTTCTCCCCCAGGTGGACCTGTTTTGGGTCCTTTTCTAAATTGAAAATGGCCTCGTTTTGGTCTCTTGTTGTTGAAAATGGTCCCTTTTTTTTTTCTAGGAATATAGTAAAAATTTCTTGTGAACCCTGACTACATAAAACTGGTATAGGCTACTTTTTTAAGTCAGTTGCAAGGCTCCTGCAATCCTTGAAAACTGTGTGATATTTATTTTTATTTTCATTGATCCTTGAAAGCATTTAAATTTTATAAAAGGCCTTGAAAGTTTTTGATTTTTGCTTTCCTTATACACATAGTATAATGTATAGTGAAAGTATGAGATCAAAAATTTGAATTCGAGTTTTCGATGGAACATGGAAGAGTATCTTACAAGCATCCCTGAACTTGAATCAAATGTTTTTAAGGTGGTGTGTGTATCCATGAGTCTATGGAGATAATATATCATGAAAAAATTGAGTGTTTCGAACAAAATTTGGTACAAAAATTACAATCGGCAAATACTGGAATCCTAACATAATTAAATGTTCAGAAGATCTTCAATTTTCAAATGAAATTTTGAAAATATCCTCAAAAAGTCAGAACCTTTAATAATGCTTATTAGAAAACTTATTATAAACATATATTTTAGAATACTACCGGTAACGGTTTTTAAGATATTGAAATATTTTTTTCAAAAAAATTCATTAAAAAAATCATATAAAATAAAAAAATGTATTACCCATTGTGAAATATGTTCACTTTTCATATGTAATGTTATGCAACAAACTTATTAATGTCATTTCCGAGGATCTAGTTTGTTCCATTCATGAGAAAAGATACTTTATAATAGTTTTGTATTTTGATGCCTAACAATTCGTCAACAGTAATTTATATATAAGAAATGTTCTTCTCTCCATTCGCCTGTAATGTTTGGCAATCAATTTGGTAACTCATTTATCAAAATATCACCAACATGGGAATACTTCACCTCAGGTTGACAAAAATATCGTTAAAATTGCAAAATTCATACAAAAGAAAACAAAAATGACACCAAATTGATGAATTAATTATTAAAATATTTTAATATTTTAACTATATTGCTTATTGCAGATGCTATTGATATTGATAATTATTAATTTTGAAATTAATTAGTAAAATACACTTTGTGAGAGGGATAAAGAGTCAAGATTGTGAGAGGGCAAATTCAAACCAAGGTGCGGCGTAGGATTAAAAAAAAAAAAGAAATACTTCTGAGTTTCAGCCTGAAAAAAATATAGAGAATTAAAAATAATAATTTTTCAATTAATCATTTAGCATCTCTGACGATTTATTTAGACACTATACCAAAGTAGCACACCTTTCACTGAAACATGTTTGCAATTCCAAAATTCATCTCCAAGCTGATCTCAATGATATGTTGTACTCACTTCTATAAATGGGAGAAGCACTTAAAGTTTTACTCTCAATTTCATAATATGAAACCTCATCTCAGTATATTATAAATGGCATGTTTAATCATGGGTGTTCAAAAAACATGTGAAATTTATATTCTCAAATTTAACTTTTCTTCCCAGCTGAAGCATCAAGGGATGTTCCCCCGCCCCTGTGGAGCCAGTCACTATTGACCCTCACTGATATTTTCCTATTTATCATAGATTGGCATTTCTTGAAATGGCGCATAAATATTTTTATATTACTGAATTTGCAATAAACTTAACATTTTTTATTGTTGTTTCTAGGCACTCCTTGCTGCTGAAACGAGTGAACCTGAATCTGATGATATGATAAATATTACTAAGGATTTTGCAGTGTTTCATGAAATTCACAAGAAGTTGTATCCTTACCAGAGAGAAGGTGTTGCATGGATGTGGAAACTAAACAAAATGGGGAAAGGAGGTGTTCTCGGCGATGATATGGGGTATTTAGAGATATTTTCTTTTATATTTATGATTGCAATGTAATAACAAAAAGTGTATGCTAGATTACTTTGTTAAAGTTTCATATTGTATTGTTGTTCAATAATTTATCTTGTCCTATAAAAATAAAAATAAGTTTAAAAGTAGTTTTCTCTATAGATTTTTGAATCTAAATAAAACATTCTGTTCTTTGCAAACTACTTTACAAAAGATTTGGCATACATAATTTGCACATATATGTTAAAATAGACCTATGATATAAATTTGTTTCTGTAGTTTGTTCAGGCTTGAAATTTGATTTTAACAATTTCAGCACTCTGTACGTGTATCTTTAAGTATATTTAATTCCAAGGTTTGATGTAAGCTTTATCATATTGCAAATCAAATTTGCATAAAGAGCAACAGAAAACATTGTGACAATTCGCAGTAACTGAGATAAATCTTCCATAGTGATGATAGTTTTCCTTCACAAATTTGTTTTCAGAATTGTAATATTGTGTTATAAAAATATTCTTATTTTACTAATAAGAAATGTGGATTTTAAATCCCCCTCCCCTCCAGTTTTTGAAAATCTATACCAAAATTTTTGTTAAAGGGGGAATGTTCCCCCTAAATTTCAAGTGCTATTTTAAACTCTGATACATTGCAAAATTTTCACTTGAGATGCTTGATTATATAAAATATAAAATATTTAATAATATGTTTTGGTATTCAATAATATGTTTATAGTAATGGCATTTTTCACATTTATAATAAGTTATATTTTTAGATTCTTAGTAATGTTTAGAAGTTTGAGTTTATAGTTATGTTTTCATTTAATTGCTTTATAACTATATTTTTACTATATTTCATATTATATTTGCATATTTTTATATATTTTTATAAAATAATTCATAAGATTTGCAAGTTGGACTAATTATAGATGTAAAGCAAAGTTGATCTAATTCAATTATTTTGCCGTGTTAAGCTTAATTGTAAAAGCTGCCCTGGCTGGACTAGCAGGCAATTCAAGCTACACACGAGCTCATTGAAACTCTACTTCCTTCACTTGCTGATCATGAACAGGTTACAGAAAAGTTGTCAATATCACAAAAATTTGCATTTATACTTAGTCATCGTTATATTTCATTTTTGCAGTTTGTTTGCATCCACTAATATTTCTATTTTTATTTTGCTTTTTATGCAGAGAAGTTATTTTTTAAACATGTTATAAATGAAATAGGGATGTCAGGAATAATGTGTTTGCTATTTCCCACTTCTCATTGCAAACATAAAAAACTAAACTATATTTTTTATTAAAGTTCACTCGCTTTGTGGCTATTTTTCATTATCATAGTAGTATGAATTAAATTCTTTTAAAGAGAATGGATGTTACGAGTACCAGGAGTTGTTTTTGTTATAGCCAACATGTCTAAAAGTTCATTTCATACTTTCATCATATCACATTCATCTATAAAATAGAAGGTAATTTCTCTCTCTCTTTCTATATATACTCGTATATATATACACACACACACACACATATATCATAGCTACCAAGTGCTTTGATTTACCCGGAATTTCTCCGTTTTTTATAGCTTGCTCCGGAAATCCGATTTTCACGAAAAAACTCAGATTTTTCAAAGCAAATAATTTTTTTAAATGTGCATATTTCCCCTATTTTCTAAATTCCCTTAAACGCATGGTTTTGTGAAGAGAAAGATACGGCAAAAAGATCCCACGCACTCTCCCAATGCATTCGAACTTTTCGTAGACTCCCAGTTTTTCTCTATATCTCCTGGGTAAGTCGTTCAATCTCCCAGTTTTCACTCAGCTGCCCTTATTTTCTCCCATTTTAGGCAGAAATAACGTGAATGCAAGTCGTGACTTTCAGTTGTTTTTTGCGTGTCAATTTCTGTTATCACAGTGTAGAAATGGATTGCGAGTAACGTTTATATTTTTGTATTTGTATCTATAGGTTACAAAAGCCAAAAAATTGGAAATAGATCACGGATGTTCCGAAAATGTCACAAATTTTGATATCTAAGTTTTTCCGTTCTTTCATCTAAAAATCCATTTCCCAGCTATCTCAAATGGCGATTATTCCCACAGCTTCACAAGAAAAAGAGATTACCAATGATTACCTAATTAATGTGGGAGAAACTCATTTGCATCGACTAAAATTATATTAAATCATTTTGTTTTATATACAAAACTATTTTTCAAACATATTATTCATGAAATGAAAGTCTTGCATCAGTTTCATTAAAAACGGCATTTGTGCTTGATCCGCCTTATATTTCGTTTTATTGTGAAACTATTTTTCCACTTTTGCAACCTATTTGCATAGTCAACATTTTGTATGATTATTTCACATTTTATGCAGAAAAACTATTGTTCAAACGTATTATTAATGAAATGAAAGGATATTTTGCAGCTTTTTCGCGAAAAACGGCATTTGTGTGTGATCCTCCTTATATTTCGTTTAACTGTGAAAATAATTTCCACTTTTGCAATCTGTCTGCATCGTCAAACTTTTTTATAATTATTTTGTATTTTATACAAAAAAACTATTGTTCAAATGCATTATTAATGAAATGAAAGGCTATTGTGTAGTAGTATAGCGGAAAAACGGCATTTGTGCACGATCCTCATTATATTTCGTTTAATTGTGAAAATAATTATCACTTTTGGAATCTGTCTGCATCTTCTAAAATTTTTATAATTAATTCGTGTTTTATACAGAAAAACTATTTTTCAAACTTATTATTAATGAAATGAAGAACTATTTTCTGAATAACAATATTAAAATAATAATTTGGGTACTTAAGAAATACAGCCATTTCGAAAACATAAATTAGAATTTTATGCATTTGTATTTACATTTACATATTTTAGAGTTTAAATTAAAAATTAACAATAGTTGCGACCCATCTCTCCGGTTAAAGCTTTTTTCCAGCATTGCAAACGCTTCTGGTAGCTGATATTCCCTACACCATTTTCTTTATGACGCTTTCAATACCACAAAAACAAATTACATACAAACATATACATTTTCTACCGATTTAAAAACTTGTAAATCCATAAAACTTTTCAACTATACTTCTAAAACAATCCATGAAACATAATATAAAATCCACATCAACTAATGTAAAATACTAATGTTTTAAATTACTTCACTAGTGGTTATTTAATACTCTAAAATCAATATATTCAAGTCCAAATGGGCCAAAGTCGTGTTACTAAAAGTTCATAGCTCAAAATCTCAGAACTCTTTAGGAAATATGCATAACACTTTTCTCACAGTCACATTACCCAAGCAGCTTCATAGCCTTCTATTCAGGCCATTCCCATAATAAACTAATGTTTGAAATCTAAGACAAAGTAGTTACTTTTAAAAATTGAATACAAGGCCTATTGGCAATATTTATCACCATTTAAATGTAAATACACAAAAATACACAATATTTCAGACTCTTCGTATAATGTTTCCTATACTTGCACCCTGAAGTAAATGATAAATGTTCGTCCGAATATCCAGAAAACTTCTATGATCACGCTAATACAATTTACATTTTGTCTGAAACGTGTAGAAAAACATATCATAATAACATGACTGCTGATACACTGGCTATGAAATACCTGTGTAGCCATATAGAGCTACCAGATTTTAAATCCATAATTTCGCTGTACACGCATCACACTCTGCATATTACAATACCGCTGTTAAGCGATATATGAATAGTCGGATGTTTTTTTTACTTCAAAAAATCTCAATTATGGTCACAGTTAAACCATTATAATTGGATACTAATCAGAAAATCTAATGGATAACCCTCTTTGATTGCCTCTATCAGAAAGTGGAGATCACAAATGTATCTGTCGTTATTGGTGGAATTCAACAACTTGTGGCATGTCATCTGATTTATAATCAGATTTCTGAATATGTCTTGGTGTAAACAAGTCCATGATGTCAAATATTTAATATTGAATTTAAAGGTGTTACGCTTATCGCACATTCGATAACTCTGTGATGTCGTAGGTCTCATTATAGTGAGATCCAAAAAATCTAGACTTTGATCTTCATTACATGCTGTTTCTATTAAATTTAAACATGGAGGATAAAAATCAAACTTCATTGTATAATTACAATCCTCAAATCCACATAGGAGATTGTCCACGTAACGAAGGAATAATACCTCATTTAAAATATGTGTCCCCCTTTCATATTTATTTAAGTAAATATCTGCCAGAATAGAAGAGCAGTTACCACTCATTGGGATCTCCTTAATCTGCTTATAAAAGTTTTCTCCATTAAAAAGAACTGTTCTGAATAAAACCAGTTTCACTAAAGCCTTGACCTTTCCTATAGCAATATAAAGTTGTAAATCACAACTATGGTAAGATTCTATAAGGATGTTGTATAGATCCTCAATGCTTATATTATTAAATAGGTTAGCAAAGTCATAACTCTTATATATTCTGATGTTAGGCAGTTCCTTTAGCTTTTTAACCATTTCAAGGCTATTTTTAATAAAGTAGCTGCTTTGGTTATAGAGTTTCCGTAGAACCAATTTTAAATGACCCAATAACGATTTATTAGCCCTGGTTAAATATGTTTTAAAACTGATGGTAACAGATCGGAATTTCACGGGATTCTTATGTAGCTTTGGTATTAGAGCTAAATAGGAAAATTTGAATTTTCTCACACATAAGCCTGTCTTTTTGTATAATGCCTTAATTCGCATACTGATTTCTAAATGAGGTTGATTGAATAAAACCAGTACAGTTACATACTAGTATCTTCATATGCTTGTCTTACATAGTACAATTTACAGGTCATAGCAAAATTAGACATTACTTTGTCAACGTAAGTAATTACATACAGATGTTTTAGTTCCTCCAGCTCTTTTTCAGTATATCCTGGTTCTATCCCCATTGTATTTCTGCGTTCGTTCCAGCGATACTATGAAATACATTCATTTACCACAGAGACCTTCCATTCTTCAAAAGTCTCTGTGAGCAAACTGAATTTTACAGCTGCTTTTTGAATGTATTGTGAAATATCCTATTCCATGCCTCATTTAATGGATACACCACACTTAAAATGGTACTTAGTACCTAATTCAAAATATTCTTTATTCGATTTTATAAGACCCAGATCACCTGTTACTATATGTCCATGATGTGCATCACGATAAGTTGATGTATTGCATTTGCAGCCATCATTACTATATGTACGTAAATTACAACATGTAAAATTATAATTAAATAACCTTCTACGCAGAGGTTTATCATATTTAAAAGCCACTGTTAACTTCAAATCATTAACAGGCAAAGTATGTGCAAAAAGTTTTTATATCCTATTAAATTGAATAAAATCATATCGTTTATGAATGTATCTCATGGCTAGATATTCGTTTTCGTTAATTGGCTTTTTTATTTTAACATCCTCCAAACCTGTACCATATATCTTGGCACTTAATTTAATATAATCCAACATTATAGTCATGGATTTAGACCGATTGCCTTCCATACTTTCTACATATATTTTTTTGTAATGACACCAAACCCTACTCAAAAACGTCACTCTAACTCCGTAAATTATGTTCTTTAACCATGGCTCGGTAATATCATTTCCACTCAAAACCTTATTAAATATTTTCTACTGTTTTTTTAATGCTCATTTTTCCCTTGTACCCTCCTTGTTTACTACTACATCTCTCCCTTAAGCCCCACTCAACCATACTGTCCGTTTTCTCGTTAGCATAATATTCCCTGTTATAATTATTACCATACAAAATAGTATTTAGACCATACGGATAAACAGATCTTCGTTGTGCTATATGTCTATTTTCCAACCATAATCTCAATTTGATATCTACCACGATATCCAAAATAGTTACTTTCATTGCTTCTACTCCGTGTTTTGCAAAGTGTTTTATTTCCAAAGACATTTTGTTATCGTAATTATTAATACATCTATATATCATGCTTCGGTGTAAATTAATCCTTATATTTAGACAGTTTTTTGTTTGCCCTATATACTCCTTTTCACAAATATCACATGCGATAGAGTACACGCATTGATAAGTTTTGCTGAATTTTTTTAATTTCCCTCATTGGAAATCTGCAACATGTTTGCTTTAGGACACAACTTACATTTACTTACTACTTAGTTACTTGTCCTATTTTAGTATTTATATGATTATACACATGTAAATAACTGTATGGTACTTTACAAGTAGTGTATTAACTTATTTTGTACTTTTAACTTATTAAATAATTCACTAAATTTTAATCCATGTTTCATATTTTATAATATATATATATATATATATATATATATATTATAAAATGTAAACATTTCTTGTATGGTTATTTGATAATCATAAGGATATTGAAAACTAACTTTTCTTGCAAGCCTCTTAATAGTACCTCTTATGGCAGATTTGCTTTTAAAAATAGCCCTTATACTAATAAAAAATTGCTAGAAGTTTCAAAGTAAAATTATAATAATATATATATATATATATTTAATTTAAATCTTTTTTAATATTTTATAAATGTCTTCAAATGTAAGTAAATAAATTTAAATATAGTGTAATAAGTTCTGAAAAACACAAGGAAAATCACATTGAATTTAATTTAACTTTTTTTATAAGTTATACATAAATTTTGGAATAATGCAATTCTCTAAATATTCAACAATATAAAATTATAAAAAATAAATCAGTATAACTTATTAGTAAAACTACATAAACAAAATCACCAACAAAATTTAATGAATTTTCTATTCTAGTTGTATTGAATTTAAACTCTTATTTTTTCTATAAAAAGAAAGATATTCAATATTATTTTAATTTTATATACTAGGGGGCTCCCTAGTATATAAAATTCCCCCTGCTCGCTATGCTTGCCAATCCTCATAACTCACTTTGCAACCATTTTAGTGCCACTTGCTGCACAGGTGTAATACGACCATTGGGGACCGTCACTTATTAACCGACATTCACCAGTCCTAGAACTTACTTCGTGAACTATTTCAGTCCGACCGGCTCACACAACTGCCTATGTATCTTGTGCTCACTGTCGCTTTCACCCCCTTGTTCACCAGCACCCATGACTCCCTTCGAGATCACTTTAGTGCCACCTGCTACGCAGGCATAATATGCGTGCTGTGGCAGGTGTAATGTGCCCATTGTGCTCCACCCTGTCTTACTACTCTCACCAGCCTCCGTAATTCACTTCGCAAGCATTTTAGTGCTACCTGCTGTGCAGGTGTAATATGCCCGTTGAGGACTGTCACTTATTAACTGACATTCACCAGCCCTGGAATTCACTTCGCGATCTATTTCAACCAGGCCGGCTCACACGACTTCCTACGTGTCCTGTGCTCCCTGACGCTTTCACCCCTTGCTCGCCAGCATCCGTGACTTACTTCGTGAGTTGGTAGGCTTTGTCTCCTACTTGCTAAGCTCGCTTTGCGAGCACTTTAGTACCGCCTGCTTTGTAGGCGTAATACGCCTGTTGGTTCCACCCCTTGTTAATAGACATTCACTAGCCCTGGAGATTGCTTTGCAAGAAATTTTTATCTGGACGACACACATGACTGCTTACTTGCTCGCTGACACTAACTGACTTGTTAAAGTTATTGAAAACACAGAAGAAAATGAGAAAAGTCATAAGATTTTAATGCGCTAGGATTAGCCGTTTTGGAGGAATCGTTTCTCAAAGTAGTTATGCGGTCAAAATGACCCCTTCCATCATTCTATTGTTAATCAGAGCTCACCGTAGGCATGATGCACCCATTGGTACTTCGCCCCCTTATTACCTGACGCTGACCTTAACTCATTTTGCAAACAATTTCATCAAGCTTAACTGTATGTTTTGTCATTTGTTCGTAATACACTGACAAAATATCATGTTATTCGTTCAGTATAGGAAGATTTACAACAATGAAACACATTATGATTGTGAAATATAGCGATTAAATTGTAATGTTCATGACAATAATAGTTTCAAATCTTCACCCTTAAAGAAGAAAAATTTGCATAAAAAATTGAATAACTCCTTAATTAAATCAAAATTTAAACAAGAAAGATCAGTCATGCATAAAGCATTCATTGATTATGAAACACTTCCCAACTTCAATGCAATTTTATTTAAACATCTCTAAAATGCGATACATTTCTCGGTAATATTTTTAAACTTATTATAATACTACTATAATTTATTATATTTGAAAACTTCATCGAAAACAAATGAAATTTATTCAAATGACGTCATCGAAATATAACACGCCTGGCTCTCTGTATAAAAGCAGCATTTCATTCATAAGCATTTTCCCAATCATTTCATTCATCACAATACTATAATAATTTATTTTATTTAAAAACTTAGGACCATGGAGGTACAAGTAATTAAACTCTATGCTTAAAACTTCATCGAAATAATCGTCCTTTACTCTGTAAAATCAATGAATATTTCATTCATATTAGCTATATTGCAGACTCCATGAGCTAAATAATTTTGCATTAAAGAAATACAGCAATTCTTATACAACTCATTCTACATATTTTACTATTTACATTTTCCATAAGTGAAAATTTGGCTTCGTTGTAGAAATAATCAAAGTTGGATGATCATTTAAACTTACATATAGTGTAATTGTGTTGTTTCAGTATGTAGATGTACAGAATTTAAGCAAAAATAAAGCGGTTTTAGGACGGGTACAACACTAAATATGAATTAAAAAAAACTTTAAAAATCACGATTTTGACTCAAGATGGATGCCATATTTTATTTTGAAGTGGGTCACGTGATCGCTTCATATAAAAGGTGTAATTATTATTTTAATTTTTATTTAAAAAACTACTGAATATATTTTGCTGAAATTTTTTTTATATATTTTATAAGATAATTGGAATATTTCCTAAAACTTTCGAAGCAATTTGTGAATTTTGAATCCGCTTAAAAATGTTTGAAAAATTAGGTCCCATAGGGTTCAATGTATTTCATTTTTTTAACCCGAGTTCAATCCAAAACTAATTGGGTGATATTATTCATTTCTATTTCCATAGGTCCCACAGACCGTCTGAACAACATACTAAAATTTCATTTTGATGAAGTCATTTTTATGGCAGTTATCGTGCTAATGGACAGACAGACAAAATGAACAAAGTCGTAAACACTTTTCATTTTTGTTGTAAAGTGTTAAAAAAGGGACTCCGTCTTGCAAAAATTCAAGTATGTAGGTACATGCCACTAAAAATTCGAGTTCTTGCTATTGCTAGTCTGTCCAGGATGCAAACTCCCAGCTCAAAAACTTTTTGTTTGACTTTGACATAAAGAGATTAACTCACACATTAAAGAATATTTCACAATAAAAGAAAAAGCTTCTAATCAGTAGTATCTTTTTTTTTCTTTCTTTCTTTTTTGTATAAGCTGTTTTATTTCTGTCTGCTTTTCCAGAATTTTTCAATTCTTCGCTTCACACTTTAAGACATGTAGTAAAAATTTAAGGATATTTTGTAATTTGTGTGCTCTATTTAATAATTGTGAAGTTTATTGACTATAACAAAAAATAAAGGTAAATTAAA
Source organism: Amaurobius ferox (assembly GCA_951213105.1). Lineage (NCBI taxonomy): Eukaryota > Metazoa > Arthropoda > Arachnida > Araneae > Amaurobiidae > Amaurobius > Amaurobius ferox. The sequence continues at coordinate 53,228,176 of OX578150.1, read as the reverse complement.
ATAAGTTTTCTAAATAACATTGCTTTTCACCAAAGTTTGTATGATATTTCAACCAAATTTCAGACTCATGTATTCTCAAAGTCAGAACTAAAGTAGGTAGGAAATTCAAAATTTCAGAATTTTCACAGTTTTAATTGATAAACTTAAGCCAATTTTCATTAGTCGGTGGGTTTCATTTTTGAAGGGGGAAAAAACTGTACTATTTGACATCTCATGGAATGACCCTAATATAGAATTACATAATTTTTTTTTTTACTTTTTACCACAAAGGGTTTAACTTGACATTAATATTTCATCATTTAATTTATCAATAGCCTTTTTTTTTACGCATGAACTTAATCTACCCAGGCCCTGTTTTTTTTTTTTTAAATTGAGTCCATTCTAATACATTCCAGGAGAAATGCAGCCCAACCTTATCCATGGGCTATTCACTACCCAAGAAAGACAACTGGATGAAAACATATTATTAATATCATTAAATTAAGTTTTACAAAGCCTTATTTTAAGTACAGATAATATCCCAGAAAACTTTTGCACATAAGGCAGTTTCTTTTTGTTTAGTTTTGTAATCAATATTATATTTAGAAATCGACCCATACCACGGTAGCCCACCAGGCATTTGCCCGATGTCCAGCTGGCTGTATCTGCCTTTGGAAAGTTGGCAACTATGTAATTATTAACTGTATTAATAATTACATTTTAGTTATAATTGTTTATGGCAATCATAGTTGTGAAATAATGATCCTAAGTAATTAAAATCCTGGGAAAATTATTAAAACAATTCATGACAATAACGGAGAAGGAAAACTATTTCTAACTCTCTTAATATCTTAACTATCATAATAACTAATTACGCCATTGTTTGTTTACATTCAAAAGTACTTTAAATGTATTGTTGGTGGTGTGTTTGTTGGAAAGCAAAATCTGTTCTTGTGACATAGTTATAAGCTCTACCCACTCTTTTACAGTAACTAATTTCAAGTGTACTAACTAGCTTTCTAATCTAGTCTAGAATCATATATCTATAAACTTTAATATTTACAGTGCTTCAATAATTCAGTCAGTCCTCGGCCATCTTTGTGACATTTCTGCCTGCGACCAATCTAAGAAGGTGTAAGTTAGGTTGAGTCATTAAATATTTGCTCATACTGATAGTGCAAAATTTTATTCATTAATATTTAATTAACAAAAGCTTAAATCAAAATTCTAAGCCCATCTTGCACATCTATGGGTTCATATTAATCTAATGTAAAATTTCAGAACTGTGTGCATCGCTGACTAGTTCTGAAATTGTGGTGTAAAAATGTTTTTTATTTTTATTTTTTATTTTATTTATTTATTTATTTTTTCTAATATAGAGAGGCAGACATTCTAGCTATGCATTTAGTTTAAATGGAAAAAAATAATTGAAGCTGAATAAGCTATGCTTTTTCCTATGAGTTTAAATAGAAAAACAGAAATGTACAACACAGGAGTGATCACTTATATAGTTCATTCTTGGTTCTGGTATATTTAACAAGATATTGGCCCATACTATAATTGTAAAATGTTAATGTTCTCAAAGTTTAAAAAAATGAGTATTAATGATATTTTACTAATATATACCTTATCTGTAGATTAGGCAAGACATTTCAAGTAATCGCTTTTATCTCGGGGATGATTGATGCAGATCTAGTGAAGCATGTATTAGTCATCATGCCTGTTTCTTTGCTTCCTAACTGGGAAAGAGAATTTCAAAAATGGTAAGCATCTTTCTTCAATGCTGTACAAGGTGCTCGCTGTTGAATGCAGTATTCTCGTCATAAAATGCTTAATATTTTAAGTACTGATCATTAGACTGGAAATTCAAATTTTCACTTAGTAACAAGTTATGCAGCTTAAGTTTAGTGGCCATTCTATAGTGAATTTTTTGTAAAATCGATAAATATGGTTATATACACTATAAAGTATATATGTAATATAAAGAAGAATATATATGTAATATAAAGAAGAATATATATGTAATATTAAGAAGAAATATGTTAAGAGAAGAAACATCCAGTTAGTAAACTTCTGGACAGTTTTCCCATTTAAAGAATGGGGAAGGGGAGTGGTGGCCAGTTAATAAATTCATTTGATTGCCTCACTGCATTGTTTTATCAGCCTGTGACGAGTGCCTAATTCTAGTAATATTCTAAATATTGTTTTTGAAATATTCTATAAAATATTAATGTATTTTAATTTCCCTAAAACAGTAGTATAAGAGTCCCTATTTTCACTATATAAAATTATCTGTAGGCAAATCTTAAGAACAAAACATCCTAGTCCTGTTTGTAAACCAAATTATAAAAAGTTTGAAGTTTGATGAATACACTAAAATGTAAACAATACTTAAATGGTAGCAAAGGATATATCCCTACTATTTTTATCATATTGCAAGAATAAAGTAAATACATTAGAAAATATGAATTTCAAAAATGTTTACCAAAATGAAACAGATGACTTAAGAAATTGAAAATATCAATAATTCCTGAAATCATATATCCCAAGACTAGCTGATATAACCTAATCAAAATGTAATACTGTTCCTTTATAAGAGTTATTTTTATATCAATTTCTTCGTTATCTAAACTGGATAAATTGAATGAAAATGGTCTGCCATATAAACACATTTGATTTAATTCTCTTGCAACATGATCTAATTTTCTTCAAATAAAGTTTTGGGGAGGGGAGGGGGAATCATCTGCACAATGTTATTTCTATGGAAAGTTTAATTTTGTGGTTTTTGTTAATACTCTGGTCTTGGAAATTCCAAACATGGATGAGATTATCTCCAGTGAAGTAAAGAATAACAATACCAAATGTGGAGAAAATTTGTCAAAAACTAGGTTTGTTTAAAACAGACAGACTTTAAATTGTATTTGTAAGGATGCAAGTTTCACAAATGCTATTCCATTATTTTTATTCTATATAAAATGTTTTTTCTCACTATACTTCTATTTAAAAATTTTAGTCATGTTCTCTTTTCTGTAATATTTTATACAATATAAATTTGAAACTGTTTAAATAGGTGCCCAGGTATCTCTGTACATGTGTTTCATGGAACTTCCAAAAAAGAGCGAGAGCGAAATTTACTCAGAGTGCAGCGTAGAGGTCATGTTTTGCTTACAAGTTATGGCATGGTGGTTAGTAATGTGAATCAATTGTCACGGATGGATGATAGGGAATTCATATGGGTTTGTAATTTTTATTTCATTAAACTAGTAGTACAATTTTTTGTTATGTTTTTGAGTTTATAGTTGGGGATAATAAAGGTGATACATTTCCTGTATTAGTATTAACCAAAGTTCACCAAAATGTGTAATTAAGTGTATGATAGGCATTGGAATACTTGTTTACCCTTCCAAATATTAAAAGTTATCATTAATATTTTTTCCATATCTTTATCTTGCCATATGCTATTCCATTATTTAATGCAAAAATTTGTATTTAACATTGGTAAATTTTACTTTTGCATCTTAATATGTTATACAGTTTCTTTCTCTTAACATGCTTATGTGATAAATTTTAATTACTTATTGTATATATAATTTTATAAAGTTACCATTTACCAATAAAATATATTTATACTGTTAAATTGAGAACAGAAAAAAATAACTAGAATGTGACTCCACTCGACGTTCTCATACCAGAATCCTTTTTTAAGTATTTTGTAGGGGTGTTTTTTTCTCCCCAGAATTTTACCAGAAAATTGGAATTGTTGGTCCAATAAGTATAGCAAGTTACCCTTCACTTTAAAAAGCTTGAAAAAAAAAAACTTTCGATTGATACCATACTTGACAATGTATCTCCCAGGTGGTGTAACTTTCCCACAAGAGGGATATTACATCACTAGCAAAAACATTGTATTGCAGCTATTTTTTACAACAATGATTGACACTTTTAAATCTTGTGATAATTGTGTCATAAATTACCCTTTTTATGCATGATTATATCAAATTTTGTCCTGTGCTGTCATGTTAAAAAAATATAACAAGTTTTCACTCAAATTAAAAAAATTACCTAGTTCTAGATTTTTTTTTTATAATAAAGCTGATAAAGTTTCATGAAAATCCATTAATATTTGTGACAGTTAACATGCACACAAAAAAATACTCCACAGACAGGCAGATGGACATTACTCCTAAAACATAAGTTAACATCAAAATCTTGAATTAATTTGCGTAAAAACAATACTTTATACTATTTGACATAGTATGAAAAAGTAAAAATTTTTAAGAATAAAGTTATGTGGATAAAAATCTTTGTTTAAACAAGCATAAAATAAAAATGTAAGTTTATTATTAACCACTTTTAGGGACAAAAGGAGCCCTCTTTATGATGGAACCTGAAATGTTATGAATGGGGTAAAAATACTCCTCAAATATTATTTGTGGCAACTTCTGATATCATCTTATGTGTTTTTCACCATTTCATATTTGGATGCACAAATGTCAAGAAAATATATAATTTTAAACTTCATTTTAAACATAACAATTATAAATGCATATTAATAATTGATATTGCTCTAATTTTTGCTTGCATTATTTTCAGAAAAAATGTCTTTTATATTTTGTTGTGAATCTTTTGATTCTCCCCTGATATTTCGAGCTATTTCTAAAACATATAATTAAAGAACTATTTGCATAATAGCATAATTAAAACAATGTGAAGTACAGTGATCTCTCACTTATGCGCGGACGCAGGGGACAGCGAGAAAAACATGCATAAGTGAAAGACGCTTATAAACGAAAAACCACAAAAGAGAGCTTAACCCCTTGCCTGTGGAGTATATTTCAGGAAAATGTGTCAAAAATGGAAAAAAAATTTTATGCTTCAGTTTTGTGCATTATAACATTTAAAAAGGTTAGAAAAATTTTATTTTATAAAAATATAAATTTTTATATGAAATAACTACTATATTTAATATTTTGACATACATGTGAAAAATTAATGGATTATATTCATATTTTACTCAAAATTGTTTAATTATAGCAAAATAAATCAAATTATATTTTGAATTTCACAAATCATTTCACAGAATCATTTTTCAGAATTTCACAAATCTTTTATAGTATGATATATGCGAAAACATGGCACAGCACACAAGCCTACATCACACTCTTTACAATAAACTCTGTTTATATCCCACCTAATCAAGCTAGCTGATCCCGCCTACTTCCAAAAAAATGTGGACAAGTATCGCCATCTATTGGAAAAACAGTGAATTATATTCTAAAGCATTTGCTAAAGCAAAACGAACTCAATTTGGGATCAACGGAATCGAAACACTGATTTTTCGCTTGCCTGAAGTCAGTTCGGGCATTCCAAATTTGGCGCAGAGGGGTTGCCTGAACTGGATTCGGGTGGCACAGGCAAGGGGTTAAAAGTGAAACGTCAATACATTGTACTAGATTATATTGTTAATTAATACTATGTATACACTACTGAAAAATGTAAATAAGATTAGTTTTAAAATGCAATGAATTTATTTTTTAAGAACACAAAGAAAATGGAAATGCTTACATACTCAAATTTTGTTTTACTCCTATTACTGCTTTCTCACAAAATAATTTACAATCCAGGATTGTTTTTGTTTTCATGAATTTTCAAAAGAGTCTTTTTAAGTTCATCAAGACGTGAAAAAGTTCCTTCACTTCTGGAATTGAACTGAAAATAGTCACACAGAGTTTCTAATGCTTCTAACGCTACTGTGTGAGTTGGAGGAACTTTTGTCGAATCTTCTTCATCATCGCCGTCCACCTCTTCATCTTTGTCCCCACCATTTATTTCAACTGCAATGTCTCCAATTTCCTGCAATTGAGCTGTGATTAAATTTTCATCTATATCAACGAATTCGTTGAAAGTACACATAGCTAGTCCACCAGATACAGTATACCATTCTTCTTCGTTTGTCATTTTCACAATTTTCACTTTCATTTTCTGGCTTCTCACATTCATTTTCTGCTGGAAACGAAAATCTTGCTTTCTTAAAGCAACTTTTAATACACTTGTGAGTGATGTTTCTCCATGATGAGCACAACATATGAATTGCATCAAGGAAAGTAACTTGTTTCAATTCGTCTTTCGTTGCGCATTTTGTTCTAAAGCAGCCAGAAGTCGGCGGATTAAAGTTGTTCTGTAGTGCACTTTCACAGAACGAATGACACTCAAATCCAAAGGTTGAATGCTGCTCGTGCAATTCTCAGGAAAAAACACAGCTTTCATGTTGTTGAAAGTTGGAAGATCTTGTGGGTGAGCAGGTCCATGAATAAGGGAACTCTCTTTCCATTTTTCTTTTTCCATTTTCCTGTCGAATTTGTGAAGGAAATCCAAGAAAATGTGCGATGTCATCCATGCCGTTTTGTTGCTAGTGCAGTTGCAAGGAAGCTTCTTCGCGTTCTTAAAACACCGAGATTTGTTTGATTTACCAATGACGGGAATTTTTCCAAACCATCGGCTTTGCAACACAGCAAGACAGTTAGTCTTTCTTTACTTTTATTCCCACCACGGCATGGTTCTCCCTTGAATGTTAAGGTTCTGTCGGGCATCATTTTATAAAAAAGACCAGTTTCATCACAATTGTAGTTGTTTTTTGGATCGTATCCATTTACTAAAGTAGCTAAGTCTTCTTTCTATTGTTCTACAGTTCCTTTATTGACACTCGCACTTTCCCCAGAAAGGACACGAGTTGCCAAGCCATGTCTATTTTTCCATTTTTCAATCCATCCATGTGATGCAGAAAAGTTTTTCATTTCAAAACTCTTTGACAACTGTACGGCCTTCACCCATAGAAACTCAACGTTAACAGGAATGTTCAAGGCATGAGCTTCTTTAAACCATAGCACCAAAACTTTCTCAAAATCTTCGTACTTTCCGCCTTGAATTCTGCTTCTTTTCTTCGACTGAATTCCACATTCTCGATGAGCTACTATTATCGCCTTCCGATTTTTAAAATTCCTCTCAATGTCGATTCTGGGACATTAAAATGCTGTGCTAAAGCTTTTTTCGAGGTGCAAGGATTTTCTTCGAATTTTTTAATAACATCCATTTTAAACGAGAGCTACAATTTCATTCTTTTCACCATTTTAAAACGTAACCATCCAACCAAACTCTAGATTGTTCTTTTGGTAGCGATCAATGCCATGTGGTACGTACCATACTAACCTCTCTAATTGGCTGCGACTTTTACTGACGTGAATCACAAGAACCCCCCACGTATACCCCTGTGTATAAGGTAAAGGAATGTGTTCCTGGAATCTGAACAATAGGGGAAGGGCGAGGGGATGCATTCTTAGAAGCAGAACAAAAAGGGTAAAATTCTTGTGATAAGCAACACCTGACTACTTGAGGAACCTACTTTTTGAACTGAGAAAATTTTTTTTGGTGACGCGCATAAGTGAGAGGTGCCTTTTTAGTGCGACGCATAAATGAATAAGAGTTATCATTGTTTTCCTATATCCCTGACCGGGACCGCGGAAAAAATGTGCATAAGTGAAAAATATGCATAAAAGAGAATGCGTATAAGTGAGGGATCACTGTGCTTATAATTTTCCCGAAATAGTCATTTCGGGGGGTATAAATTAAAATTTGATCTATGTGCATCTGTACTTGCATGTTCATAACATTAAATATTAATTTATTTTTCATTTTAATAAATATAATTTAAATAGTTATTAATAAACAAAAATATGTAAAACTTGAAATATTTAAAAAATGACCAATTTTGAAAGCAATTAATGAAGAACCCAAAAATTAAGACAGCGTGCAAGCTGCAGATAAATTTTTAAACCCTCAATCTTTATCGCAGATCAGTTGGAAGCGTGTAAGTTCTTGCTAATTAAGTAAAAGGGGTTTTAGTTTTTTAATTATTCCTTTGCACTGTCACCCCTAATTTGAATGTTTAAAATTTTAGATTTTTTCCTTTGTCTCGAAGCTGAGAGGGATTGAATGGTACTAAAGCCGAGATTCTAGCTATAGTGGAAGTGCTCAATAATTTTGATGCATCACCCAATCAATCTGTCGATCATTTCAGTGCATATTGTATAGATTAATTAAATGATAATATGTTAAACAAAAAATGAAATGTAAAAATAAGTTTATAAAAATTTTATGAGCATTTGTTTATTCTTGTGCAGAATTTTTATATATGTAAATTTGTGACAAAAAAAATATGAATTTCTAATGCTTGATGATTTCCCACTGCTACAAATCGTTCAAATTGCAAATTAGTTTGCTATGAAACTGATACAAAATTCATATTAACCTTCTGCGAAACTGATACGAATTTTATCACCTTTACATTTTCAAGTGCTTTAGTATGAAAATGTTCAAGCAATGTCAGACTTTTTTTTATTTTTTCGTATTTTGTTTATTCTTAATTGTTTTTATTTGATTACAGGACTATTGCATATTAGATGAGGGCCACAAGATAAAAAATCCTACTAAGACAACAAAAGCTGTTCATGATATTGCTGCCAAGAATCGTCTAGTGTTAACTGGAACTCCAATACAGAATAGTTTAAGAGTAAGAGTTTCATCTTTCATGATAGGCTAATATTAAAAAAAAATGTGTTAATATTTTCCAACTACTTGGTATATCTCATTATGACTTTTACTCTCGCTATGTCTGTAAGGCTAAATTTATAAATTGTGTATTCAATTCAAATGAAACTTTGGTGTCTTTTATGGGTACTCTGCTCTCCTTTTTGTAACCTTATCTGAAAAGTGAAGGAGCAAGTAACAAATGAAAAAGTTATTTTTGCTAATCATCATCATCATCAATGGCTCGACAGTCCATTGTGGGCACTGGCTTTCCTCAGAAGATTTTTCCAAGCTGTCCCCCTCAGAGCAATGCTTCGCTAATTTTTAATCTTTAACACCTCAAAGTTCTTGTCCACACAATCAATCTATCTCAACTTCGGTCTTCCTTTAGGCCTTTTCCAATCTGTGTGGTCATAAAAGTTTTCTTTGTGATTTCTTTTTATCATTCATTCACATCAAATATCCTGATCATTGCATTCAGTTAATTTTAATGTATTTAATTATGCCAAAATGTATGATTTGTATAGTTCTGAATAATATCTTCTCCAAATATCATTTTCCCGAATTCCACCAAAAATATTGCCCAAAAATTTTCTTTCAATGAAAAGATTCAAAGAACTTTTCATCATGTACTGTGAGAGTCCAAGTTTCTAAAACATAAATTAAGGTAGGTTTACAAGTACTTAATTCATGTAACTGTAATTTTATTCTTCTCCTAATCAAGTATGATCTGAAATTTTTTTTAAAAATGCAAATTTGCAGCTATGATTTGTTTTTGGATTTCTTAACTAATATTATTTTTACAGTTTATTTGAAATTCCAGGTAGTTAAAATGCTTGACAGATTCAAATTTATACAAACCAGCCTTCATTATGAGGGGGATAGACTCACTTGTGTTAAAAGCCATATAATTAGTTTTGTCTGAGTTAATTTTCAGATGCATTTTATTAGCAGTGCTTTCCAAGGCAAGAAAAGCCTCTTTAGTGGTTCTGGCTATAATATTGATGCCATCAGTATATTCAAGAATTTGAATAGATTTGTGATAGACATTTGCATTAGTATATTGATATTAAAATCTCTAATTACTTTCTCCAGGACTAAGTTGAACAGTAGACAAGCAAGTGCATCTCTGTGTAACACCAATTTTAATATCAAAAAGTTTTGAGATTCCCCCTTGGATAGAATTAGTTCCAGTCAATATAAAATCCACAAATCTAATTTTTCGGATATTTTAAACTCTTTCGTAGCCGGTAAAAGACCATCTTTGTCAATAATATCACAGGCAGCTTTAAAATCAATAAAATGCCAATGAGTTTCAATATCAAATTTTTTATATTTTCCCAAGATATGATGTAAAGATTTGTTCTATGGTGGGCCTTCCACTTCTAAATCCATATTGGTATTCTCCAACAGTAGCGTCAACGACAATCTTATCAAATAAAAGATTTGAGAAAATTTTATATTCTGTACACAACAGGCAATTCTTCTATAATTTGAGCAATTCAGTGTATCTCATTTCTTATTCTTATGAACTGCACATATAATACTTAATTTCCAATCTACTGGTAATTCTTCATTAGTACAGATTGAGAATATTACTCTTTAGATTTGCTTTAGCAAAATTAGTTCTGCAGATTTTAGCAGTTATTTTTGCTAATAGAGTCCTAAAATATAGCTCCACCTTTCATTAAATTTCGCACTAAGAATGTTTTTGCATTCTTTATATCCCATATTCATTGATTGTCTAATTGATCTGGATTAAATTTGGCACACAATTAGGTCTGTTTTGCACTTCACATAGATTTTGATCGTATGTGAGGATTGGGATGATGAAGTCATGGGACACTATAATTGATTTACACACTTACATTTTACCAGGTGTAAACAAGTGGGAAACGAGCAAGGAGACAAGGGATATAGAAGAGGTGATGAGTATGGTGTAACAGTTAGCAATAGTCCCTGATAAATTCTCCCTGATCAGCGGGTTTAATAGAAGATCATTTCAAGAAAAATAACTTTTGGATATTAAAAAGTTTGACTGGTAGTCTCAGTATCACTAACAGAATCATGGGCATCATTATACAATTATTATATATCATCAATTAACAGTATCATTATACAGAAGAGGTGATGAGTATGGCATAGCAGTTAACAATAGTCCCTGATAATTTGTCTCTTATCATCAGGGATATCATTTCAAGAAAAATTACTTTAAGATATTTAAATTTTTGCATCTATAGCATGCACTTGGTATGATTTTGGTACATATGTGGAGAAATAATAGTGTAACACTGTGAAATATACCGATTTTCAATTTAAACTTTAGGTTGGCTTGAAATAGGTCACGAAGCGAGTGCTAATGTGTAGGATGCAAAGCAAGTTATGGGGATTGCCGAAACGAAATGTGCAGGGTGCAGAGCCCTCTAGTGCATAAAAAAATTGGAAATTTTTGAGTAATTTTCTGCGATATTTCTCTTTTAGGAATTATGGTCATTGTATGATTTTGTTCATCAAGGAACACTGTTAGGATCACTCAAAACTTTCAAGTTGCAGTATGAGACTCCCATAACTAGGGTAAGTTATTATGAACTAAATTATATTTATTATTTATTTAAAAATGTTTGTGAAAACTAGCTATTTTGTCTAGTCTATTGCTTATGCCTGAATAGTCTTAATATGCTTGTTAAAAATTAAATTGATATTTAAAAATATACTGCCTATTAAAGTTGTTGAAACAAAATTACACATTTGTGATTTGTGTTTGAACTTTTCTCTTCAACATATCAATGTTACTCTTCTGGCTATAAATTTCAATATTTAGTTTCTTGCTATCTATAATAATGAAATTACCTGTATTGTTGTTCACTGAAAAAAAATTATTATATATATAAAATGGAAAGACTGTGTGTCAGCATGTTCCCTATATAAAACTTGCTTTGCACTTTTTAACAAATGTTTTTAAAACTTGGTGTGATTATTCTTTCCGTCCATATTCTTGGATCAAGGATTATCGGGATATTAAAAAAATATGGAACCTTCTTCCTTAGGAAGTAACATTGTGCAGGAGATAATTTTTACAAAATTTTTTGTGAAAAAAATTGTATCAAGTTATTAAGCAATGGAAGTAAATCTAATGTTTATTTGGTAGGCAATTTTTATTTTATTTATATGATTTAAATAATAAAGAAATTGATATAAAAATAAATTTTATAAGTGAACAAACAGTATTATATTTTTGATTTTGTTGTATCAGTTATGGCCTTGGGATATAATATTATGGGAATTATTGATATTTTCAATTTCTTAAGTCATCTGTATTATTTTAGCAAAAATCTTTCAAATTTATGCACTTTCTATTGCATCCCTGCCACTCAAATAGCGGCTGTAAACCCTAAGGTCAGTCGAGTGGTCTGGGTGTTCGACTTTCTATTGCATAGCTGCCAAACCTGTAACGTTTTCAACTTTAGGTGTCCTGATTGAGAACCAATTTTTTCTTAATTTTTCATTAACAAACTAAAATTTCATAACTTTTCCCTTTTCCGCTGCAAAAAACTGTATTTTCACAGGGTGTCTACATGTCCGGAAAATGTAGCGAATTTTGAGATGAGTTTCCCCTTTCTTACATCTAAAAAATCCATATTTCCTGACGATTACAAAATCAATGCTCGCAAGCGATAGTTTTCACTGTGTCAGGAGAAAAATGACTCATGATTATTTTCCTTCCATTTTTAGAATCGATTTGCATTGATTAAAATTTTATAATTATTTTATGCATAGCTGCCAACCGTTCCGAATTTTCCGGATTTGTTCCGAATTTTTACGTCTGTTCCGAAAATCCGAATTTTTTCCACAAAATCCGAATTTTTGAAAATATTCCGGTTTTACCCCATATTTCCCCCTCTGCAACCATAAAAGTTACATATGTACCAACTCTACTGAATTTGGCGGGAGATTCCCGATTTTTGAGTGTTTATCCCGATTTCCCGCTTTTGAAGACGTATCTCCCGATTTTAACGATTTTTTGAAAAAATCCCTACGTTTAGGGATAATATTCCCAAAATTTTCCCTATAAAAGGGATTTTTTAGCTAAGTGGGAAATTTTTCTCTATTTGAACAAAAGTACGCTCATAAGATTACAGATCAGACGTAAAAAACTCTCTGGATTTGGGCCGGAAACTCCGGATGTTTCATTACTTCTCCGGCCTCCGAATTACTAACGAAATTCTCCGGATTTTTTTGTTTGAAATTTATCAATTAACCAGACATGGTATAATTCCTCGGAAACGCCAATTTTCCGCTTTTTTAGCATTGATTTCTACCATTCCCGGGATCGTAGCAACTCTATAATAAAATTAACGTAGATTTACGGCCGTGTGTAATGTAAATTAAGATCTCGATCGCTTATTTTATGAACGTAATAAATATACTTCTTCAAAGGTTGTCTAATTCAGCATAAATCGCTAAAATGTTATTTTGTTCATTAATTTTGCATAAAACTGCGATTGCGCAATTCAGTTTGTTCTCATAAATCGCCGAGAGTGCAATAATATCTTTTTCCATCCATCTCAATCTTCTACATATTACATTTTTGATTGACCAAACTAGCTTATTTTCATATTCTGATTAATTATTATGGTTAATTTCTTAATTATTTTCGCATAAACAGTGCGATTGCGCAATTCAGTTACATCGCGTGAAATGCCGAGATTACGTTAGTATCTTTTCCCATCCATCTCCATTATTTAAATGTTGTATATTAGATCGACTAAATTATCTTATTTTCATATTCTGATTAATTATTATTGTTAATTTCTTAATTATTTTCGCATAAACAGTGCGATTGCGCAATTCAGTTACATCGCATGAAATGCCGAGAGTATGTTAGCATCTTTTCCCATCCATCTCCATCATTTAAATGTTGCATATTAGATCGACTAAACTAGCTTATTTTCATATTCTGATTAATTATTACTGTTAATTTCTTAATTATTTTCGCATAAACAGTGCGATTGCGCAATTCAGTTACATCGCGTGAATTGCCGAGAGTACGTTAGTATCTTTTTCCATCCATCTCCATCATTTAAATGTTGCATATTAGATCGACTAAACTAGTTATTTTCATATTATGGCTAATTATTAAGGTTAATTTTTTAATTATATTTGCATAATACAAATACAAATTTGATGTTCAGTGGGCTAAGTTAGGAAAGCAAAAAGATCCTGTGTATAAACTTTTGTATGGTAAATTGAGTAGTATCATGTTGGGGATACTAACACTCCCCCATAGTAATGCTGCATGTGAGCGAATTTTTAGTCTTGTAAAAAGAAACAAAACTGATTTTAGAAGTTCCATGAGTATTTTGACTTTACAGTCTACTTTAATTGCCAAATAATCAGATAAATGGTGCTTGGTATGAACAAACATGGTGCCACTTTCTTGAAAAAGGCCAAATCTGCTACCTATGTATCAATAAACCAAAAAGATTCTTAATTTGTCTTTGTTTTACTTACTTTGTAATAGTGTATTTAAATTGTGTAATGACATTTTTTTTTCAAATATGAAACTAGTTTTCATGTATGTTTCAAAATTCTTATCTCATGAGGTCTTATTTTTTTTTATTAAGATTAATTATATAGTATATATATATATATATGAGTTTCACCATCTTTCCTTCCGGGGGGGGGGGGGGGGTGCAAAATCACTGTCAATACATAATACATTGGCTAAGAAATACTGACATGCAATTCAATGGGGGGGGGGGGGGAAGCAAGTACTCCCATGTTGGAGATACCCATGTATATATATTTTGTGTGCAACTATTACGTGTCATTTTTCTCGCGTACAGTGTTCCTAATTTTTTATTCTCTGGGTTGGCAGCTATGATTTTATGCTATATAAAAAAACCTGTTTCAGATATATTATTAATGAAATGAAGGGCTATTTTCCAGCAATATCACAAAAAACTGCATTTGTGCAGAATCTTCAGTATATTTTGTAATTGTTAAAATTATTACATGGTATGTACAAAAAAGATGTTTTCAAACCTTTATTAATAAAATGAACTATTTTGCACCAGTATCAGGAAAAGTTGCATTTATACACAATCTTCAGCATATTTCACTTAAATCTGAAAATATTTTCTTATGCAATCTATTTCCATCAACTAAATTTATTTAATTATTGCTATGTGTATACAGTAAAGCTATTTATCAAATATTTATAAGCTATATAAAGAGCTATTTTATAGCAGTATCACCAAAATCTGCATTTGTCACAATTTTCGGTATATTATCCATGACGTCGTGAAAAGCCCTGAAATTGCACTTTGAAAATCATTTAGATACCCTGATTTTATCCTTTGAAAATAGTAAACAAATTCTCTTCAAGTAGCCTAGCAAAAAAATGAAGTAATTAACAAAATTTAGTTAAGTGCTAAATGTTTACTAAACCAAATAAATTTTTGTATAAATAGTGTGATTGCCCAATTCGGTTTGTATCCTTGTGCATTGCAGAGAATCCGCTAGTATTTTTAACACTTTACAACAAAGTTGAAAAGTGTTTATGACTTTGTTCATTCTGTCTGATTGTCTGTCTGTCTGTCCATTAGCATGATAACTGTCGTATAAATGGCTTAATCAAAATGAAATTTTAGTATGTTGTTCAGACGGTCTGTAGGACCTATGGGAATGTAAATGAATAATATCACCCAATTAGTTTCGGATTGAACCTGGGTTGAAAAAATGAAATACATTGAACCCTATGGGACCTAATTTTTCAAACATTTTTTTAAGTGGATTTAAAATTCACAAATTGCTTCGAAAATTTTAGGTAAAATTTAAATTATTCCATAAAATATATAAAAAAAAATTCAAAACATATTCAGTAGTTTTTTAAATTAAAATTAAAATAATAATTACACCCCTTATATGAAGTGGTCACATGACCATGATATGAAAAGATTATGTGACCCACTTCAAAAATAAAATATGGCATCCATCTTGTCTCAAAATCATGATTTTTAAAGTTCTTTTTAATTCATATTGAGTGTTGTATCCGTCCTAAAACCGCTTTATTTTTTGCTTAAATTCTGTGCATCTACGTACTGAAACAACGCAATTGCAATATATTTCAGTTTAAATGATCATCCAAATTTGATTATTTTTACAACGAAACCTATTTTTCACTTACTTAAAATGTAAACAGCAAAATCTGTAGAATGAGTTGTATAAGAATTGCTGTATTTCTTTAACGCAAAATTATTTAGCTCATGGAGTCTGCATAGCTGATATGCATGAAATATTCATTGATTTTACAGAGAAAAGGACAATTTTTTTTTTTAGGAAATTTTAAGCATAGAGTTTAATTACTTGTAGCTCCATGGTCTTAAGTTTTTAAATAAAATAAATTATTATAATATTGTGATGAATGAAATGCTGCTTTTATGGAGAGAACCAGGCATGTTATTTTTTCTATGACGTCATTTGAATGAATTTCAGTTGTTTTCGATGAAGTATTCAAATATAATAAATTATTGTAGTATTATGATAATTTTAAAAATATTACCGAGGAATGTATCGTTTTTTAGAGGTGTTTAAACCAGGCAATTTATATTTCAATGCCGTCATTTGAATGAAGTTCATTTTTTTCGATGAAGGTTTAAGTTTTCAAATATAATAAATTAATGTAGTATTGTGATAAGTTTTCAAATATTACCGAGAAATGTATTGCATTTTAGAGATGCTTAAATAAAATTGCATTGAAGTTGGAAAGTGTTTCATAATCAATACTTTAAGCATGATTGATCTTTCTTGTTTCAATTTGTCTCCGTGCCTTAATTATTGCACATTAGATTAACTAAACTAGCTTATTTTTATATTTTTGTTTATTATAAGGGAATATTTTTAAACTATTGTCACATGAAAAGTGTAAATGGGCAGTTCAGTTTGTATTCTTGCGCTTTGCCGAGAGTCCACAAGTATATTTTTCCATCTATCTCTATCTTCTAAATATTGCATTTCGGATTCACTAAACTAACATATTTCCATATTCTAGTTAATTATTAAGGTTAATTTTTTAATTACTTTCATACAAACAGTGTTGTGCAATTTAGCTTGTATTCCCATGTAGTTCTGAGCATTCACAAGTATCTTTGGCAGAGGACAATCTGAAATAGAGACTGGGGAATATTATTAAAATATCAGAGGTTATTACTGTTTATGTTTTTGCCCCAAAATCCATACTTGCATCATTAGTGGATCAAAAGTAGGGAAAAAGTAAAACATATTCTTTTACCTTTTCTGAAAGAAAAAAAAAAGTAGAATTTGAGTGGGAAATTGTTGAATAGTGCATTACCCCTTCTATCTGATAAATTATAAGTTTTTGGTGTTAATTTGGGATAAAAAGTTTTGAAAATTTGAACTCTTTAAGAAATTTTGCTGTAAAATCAATATTTCCAAATATATTATTAATCAGACTAGGATTCCCTTACATTCCTCATTAGCGAGAACAATATTTTCACCAAATGTTTACATTAAGTTGTGAAGTCGAAACATAAATGGGGAGGGCACTATAGAGTTTTATCTGTGGTTAGTGATCTTGAGAAGGAATTGGTGGGACTAAACATCATAATGAGATTAAAATATAGATAGATATTTTTAAATGTAATATATATATATATTTTATTTGCCTGATATGGTTTAAACAAAAAATCTTATTATATCTATTTCTTAGTCTAGAGAAAAGGATGCAACAGCAGGCGAAAAACGTCTTGGCACCGAGATGGCTGAAAATCTGAAGTCACTTATTAATCCTTACTTTTTGCGAAGGTCCAAAGATGAAATTTGGGGAAATACAAGTAGTAAGAAAAGTAGCTTAGACCAGTTGGAAAATGAAATGGAAAAAATGGTGTAAGTATTTATTTATGCATGTTAGTGAGTTATGAAGAGGTAAAAATAAACAAATGTTCATCTTTAAAAATGTTTTGATCATAGTTGAAAATATTTTGTTAATAATGTGCACGTTTTTATTATTATTATTATTATTATTATATATTATACATATAATAATATGTACTTTTTATTTGAATTGTTTAGAATATCTACATTGCGTGCCAGAAAGAATGATCTTATTTTGTGGACATTTATGTCAGACCCACAAATTGAAATCTACAAAAGCTTTCTTCATTCAGATGCGGTCAAATCGGTAAATAAACTTTACTCACCTTAATTTATTTGCATTTTCTAATTTTTATTTTAATCAAAATTTAGCTTTCAAAGTATCCACTAGCGAAATGGTTAGTATTTTTTAAATTTGACTAACAAATTTTTGGCTTTTAAGTAGCCACTGTGGTTAACTTGATCAAAAAAATTAAAAATATGTTGTAATAAAACTTACAAAACATATAATAACAGTAAAATAAGTTAATTAATGTGCACCTTTGTTATAAAAATGTTAAAAATAGAAAATTTATGTAAGTAATGAAAAAAATTTAATTTTTTTATAAGAAACATATTGTCTTTACTTGTAATGCGTGGAATTGTCAGGGAATTTGGAAAATAGAGTTAAACATCAGGAAAGTATATCAGATCATGTAAAAAGGCACATTTTGATGTAATTAAAAAAATAATTGTAAATATGAAGGAATTGTCCCACAGATTCAGATCAAACATTGTTAGGAAGAACATTCTTCGGTTTTTCTGATGGTGTCAGGATGGAAACTCTGTAATTATAATTTAGGCCACTAAGAAATTGATTTATGTAAATATCAGCCTAAATCGGGGTAAAACATAAAATAACTGAAAAACTAATTTAAAATTTCAAAAATAATGCCAAAGTGGTCTATTTGAGTTTTTAAGTATCATGTACCAAACAGCATGGTCTTACAATGCTTAGATTTCCCGCTACAGACTGTACACATGCGGACATCTTCCTTTATTTTGTAAAATTTTAAATAACTTTTCTGGGTTTGAATATTCAAGATCTCGTTAGTATATACTATAATAGGTTTGATTAAAAGCGTTTTATTAATACTATATCAAGTATTAAATAAAACATTTTTAGCCTACCTTAACAAAAATAGTCTCAATGGTTTCTGACTTTATCAATTTTCTGGAAGTTAGCAATAGCCATGAATCCATTTTGACTAATATCTTCCTGAAATTCAAGGAAAATTCTCAACATTTCAATGGCCTCTTCTTCTTTTGCTGTATAATCTTTAGGTGAATCTGTTTGTTCCTCTATTTTATCATCATCTTCAGAATCTCGTCTCATGATGTCTATGGTTATAACATCTGTTAACATTTCACATGTTGCCAAAAAATCATCCATGTCCAAAAAGTCTTCAAATGCAATATCCAGAATTAGTCTATTCTTGATGATCATCCACTCTTCCAAATTTATTTTATTAGTTTCTACTTCATGCAATGTGGGTCCCCAGAGCTTCACAGGCTCTCAGCATTTGCATACTTTGTGCATACGGTCAAAAAATCCCTGGTTTGGGATGTACTTATTGTAAGACCCATTGAACTTCAACGGTTCCACCTAGATATTTTGATTTTGTTTTTCCAGCTTCCAGTTTGGCAACACCTTTTGTTCTGAGTCACATATGAAAAGTTTCTGTTGACAGACGTTTTTCTGTTTTTACTGATGTGGCTGTTCTGCCTCTCATCTTGGAAGGTCATTTTGCTTCCAAAACCAGTAAATATAATTATATTGTGTTCAGGATTCATATGCCTCTTGAAAATCTTTAGAAATGCCTGGATTTATGTGTTTTTATCTTAGGGCTCTTAATTACTCCTTATTTTATTTGTTTTAGCCATAGACTCCTAGAAATCAGCAATTACTCCTGGAAAATTGCTAGTAATTACATTGTGATCTTTTATTTCTAAATACAATGTAAGAATTAGGAATTCTAACTTCCTTTCATAAAAAAGTCATGAATTTTAGCTTTCTCTCATAAGAATTGCTAAATTTAGCATTCTTTTACGAAAATTGGATTTTTTTTAGCATTATTTCGTAAAATTACAAATTAAAATTCGAATATCACTGTTTTGTAAAAATTGTGATTGCACATTTTAACACTTTTTCATAAATATCAGGAAATTTCTCCATTTTAGAAAGAAAAAATAAAATTTTAACATGTTTTTCTTAAAATTCAAGATAGTTGCCAAAATTGCAAATTTTAATTAATATATATATATATATATATATATATATATATATATATATATATATATATATATATATATATATAAGATAGAAAGTGGAAATTATTAAAGATATTGAAGTGTTATAGCATTTATGCGCAAAGCAGCTACAAATACTATGCACAATATAAATATAAAAAGTATAAATAGCATGTAAAAAATTGGAAAAAAGAAGGAAGGCTTAGCGAGAAGCTTACTTAATGGCGGTAAGGGGTTGTGACCTTACACCCCAGTTGTCAACATGCATGTCATAAATGCCGCGGCATTGCACTCCTGGACGCCAGCCCTGGCTGAAGCCAACCTCCGAAGTGACAATAACAATCATCACAAGACCATTGAAAAAGAAAAGTCCAATGATAATGTGCAGTCCATTACAGGATGGCATACTAGTCCTTCATACTACTATGACCTTTATATATCTGCATGTTATCATTCTGCGGTCCTGTTATTCATAGTATACGAACCTTCATCGACCAAATTGAGATAAAATAGATTTTAACTTTGAACAATATTCATTATTATTATCATAGAAATTATTAATATAATGTTGCATAAAAGAAATAGGATATTGCTGTAGATATGCTTGTTGTAGAAATGCCCTTTCAAAATCAATACGGATGTCGTCATTGTTGATGATTCTCTGTATTCTAGCCAATCCCCCCAAGAATACATTCCTAAAGATATTCAAGTGAAGATTAGAATTCCAATTTATCAGGCCGGTGATAGGTATATTAAAACTTTTTCTTTTATCATAGATAGTAAAATTTACAGGTATGTTACTGAAATCGATGCTTAAATCTAAAAATTCCACTACATTGTTAAGTGTAACTGGATTTTCTTTTAAGATTAAGTTTGGTGGGTAGAAATCAAAATTCATGCTATAATTCTCATCTTCATATCCAATTATCAAATCGTCCACATAACGTAGGTATATGATTTCATTATTAAGATGTGATTGGCTTTCATAATAGTTGAGGTACAAATCTGCAAGTATAGATGAGAACCCCCCCCCCCCCCATGGGGATGCCTTTAATTTGCTGATAGAAAGAAATTCCATTAAAAAGGTAGTTTTCTTTTATGACAATATTTATCAAAGACTTGTATATATATATAAATATATAACTTTCATGCTATGCATATAAATAATCTCAAAATTACCAGCAATTTATATAAATATCCCTTTTATTTAGTAAATGGTATAGTTAAAAAATTTAGATTCGCTGGATTTTCATGAATTCTATTCATAGTATCTTATATTAGCCAGACATCACCTTTCTCTTGTATTAATAATACTTTTATTTTTACATTCTCTTAAACATAAAACTTACTATTATTAGCCTAGCCCCACTTTTTTGTAGCTCTTTCTGTATATGATTACTTTTTCTTACCTTTTCGCATTACTGTTTTTCATTTCTTACAAATGGCAACAGTAGATCATTTCTTTTTTCTTTGCTTTGCGAATGGCAACATTGGTCTTTTCATTCAGGATTCCAGGGTTCGACTGGTTTCTTGCATATGCAGTGTTTGTTCCAGGTATTCATGTTTTCTTTTATTTTTCCTTCTTTATGCATGTTGTCCAAGTAGAAATAGTTTATAGATATAATCTATCTATTTCTTCATAAACATGCATATTTCAGGGATGTATCTAGAGAAATGTGAGTGGTGGTTGATTTTCCAGAACAATTATAATTGAGAATATAAAATTTCAAAACGAGCTTCACGTTAATTCGCACACACAAACAGTATTAGTATTGTATACTTTTATATTAAAGAAAAACATTTGATAAACTTGAATATAACTTTTAAATGTAATTATAATATGTATATTTTTTTTGGATGAGTGGTGGTCGGAAATTCTGAGTGGTGGAAACCCCGACCACCACCGACCACTGTAGATACATCCCTGATATTTTGTGTTTGCTTCGTCAAAATACTTGAACCCAAAGAAGAGTTTTGCGAAGTAAACAAGTCCATTTTTTAAGGCCTAGCCCTTGTCCACTTGTATGCTTTTCTATTATCGTTTCCATACCATTGAAATTTGTTGATTTTCTTTAACTTGATGACTCGTAATTTGTATTTTTTTCCATTTGATTGAAGATTTGCTGTTTTATATTTTTACTAGCAGCATACCCGTTCTTCGTACGGAGTATATAATATAAATAAACTTAAAATACACAATCATGTGCAAATTCCTATAGTATACTAAATGACATGCTTAATCAAAATATTCTGTTAAAATATTTAATACAATGCTCCTAAAAAGAAACTTCAGGATCTCTGTTCTCACTATACAAAATTATCTTCACGGGTAGATCTGAAGAATAAAATATCCTGGCCTTTTTTGCAAGCAAATTTATAAAAAGTATGGAATTGAATCAATATAAGCAAAATAATAGCGTATTGTATGGGGCCCGTACTACTTATGTACGCGAATATTAGAAGATATAACCTGTATTATGACATTACATGTATACATTGAAAATATCAATAAATCCGTAATCTTTAAACCAGTAGGCAATAATTAATTCCAATACGTGCCCAAATGAAAGTGCTAAAATTATATGGAAAGATAAACCCGTACTACTTATAATGTCATAGATTAAAAGATATGTTCTAGTGTTAGTAAAAGATTACCCGTATTATAATATTTAGTTTGAAAAATTTTTGCCAGTATATAACAGATAATTAATAAATTAAAAATATCAATAATCCCCGTGATCTTCATACCGGAAGGCTTGATTCCAATATATGCCAATATACATATTCTACTTATATTCTCTTACATTAGAAGATATACCCGTGCATTTGTAGAAGATTACTCGTACAACGTACAATATATGAGTTTCAACAATTTTTGCCGCAATAAAACAATGCCATAAGAAATTGAAAATATCTATAATCTCTGAATCAATAATCCCCGAAAACATCAATAATAATAATGTTTAAACATGAAGATCGTAATTGATATTATCCAGTCAAACATACGATGGCAATGAAATTTATTTTATATACATATCTTCATCATTAAAATCGGAAAAGATTTAATAAAAATCTTTTTCCTCATAAACACGTTAAATTTAAATCCGTTGTTAAGCGACATGTTATGATTTGCTTCAAATAAATTGGTGGTCAAAATATCGTCTGAATATCTCTAATGAAGGTTTGGCGACATTTTAAAAAATCGCCAAATTTATCGTCAAGTGGGACTGTAGAACTGACAGTCCCACTTGGCGATAAATTGATGAACCATCATCAAAATATTATCCCCTAAAAAAAACACAATTTCGTTTATTTAGGGCAATTTATCAATTTCAAAATATTTTTATGGATTTATAAATATTTTTGTCAATTTGGTGACATTTTAAAAATTCGCTAAATGGGTTACTAAGTAGGGCGGTTGGACTGACAGACAAATGCTAACGAAACACCATTTCAGTACTTTCTTTTAACAAAACAAATTTAATTTCATTGATTTGCGTCACTTTTATCAATTTGGAGACATTTCCACTAATTTGGTAAAGTTTAAGAAAAGTTACCAAGTTAGCGATATCCAGCCAAATTCGTAGCTCTAAATTCGCAGATCTGAATAAAATATCGTGATCCAGTTTGTATATACTAAATGAAAACACTAAAATATTATTAGAAGATATACCCATTCTACTCTTTTTCTGTTTAAACAATTGGATAAATGAATTTATTGGGTAAACAGAATATAAGTTTATTAGCTAAACACAATATATAAGCTTAAAACCTCTTTGCTAAAATACATGAAAGTGATGTATGCAGTTCGCAATTAATATAATTAAAAAAAAATCAAACCGTTCATTTATAAGATATATTTTAATATCCATTTATTTATTATTCAAATCGAAAAAATAATAATAATCATTAACAAACACATTTAATTCCATTTCTTTGTCGATCAACATGATATAAGATAGAATCTTCCTCATAAAATGCGAAATTAAATAACCATTTTAATTTCTTTATACTTCTAATCGTTGAGTAAAAGCTTGTGAAATATAAAACATGGAGGTAGATTTTTCCATTTAAATACATGTTTCATACAATTTATGCTTTCAGATAGTGACTATTTAATGCAAAAATCCTGCATCAAACTCAAAAATAAAGTTTTAATTCTTTTTGACGTTTTAAACACACGATTTTTATACTTTCCGTTTGGATAAACCACGGAGTTGGAGAGTAGAACTCCTATAAAAAAAGTTCCGTTTTTCATTAATATCTCGACAACCCCTGGTCTTAGAAACTCGAAACTTGGGCAAAATTTATGGGGAGCTATTTCAAGGCCACCCACAAAATTTCATTAAATTCGGTTCAGCCGTTCTCTCGTGATGATGAGACAAACGAAAGTTTCGTTTTTTACTAATATCTCGAGAACCACTGGTCGTAGAATTTCCAACCATAGACTAAATTTTAAGTGGGGCTATTTCTAGGCTACCCACAAAATTTCATCAAATTCGGTTCAGCCGTTCTCCCGTGATGACGGGACAAACAGACAGACAGACAGACAGATTTTCATTTTTATTTATATAGATTTTGTGGGTGTTTTAGAAAGTTAGGCTTTTCGAATTGCAGCTTCTCACTTTTCTTTCATTGGACTTTCAATCTAGTATTATTATATATATATATATATATATTTAAATGCTTTTGTAAGAATTACAAATTTTAATGCTTGTTCTTAAAAGTCGCACATTTTAGCATTCTTTTGCAAAAAAAAAAGCTGATTTATTCATTTTTTAATAAAAATCACAAATTTTAATGGTTTTTCAGGTGCTTGAAAGGAAAAATTGTATATATATATATTTTTTTCCAATGTACAAAATAATTTCATTTTATACAAGTTTTAACACTTTAAACGCAACAAAGGTTTATACATCACTAGTATTTAATAAATTTTAGAGTGAGAATTGAAAAAAATTTCCAATTTGATTTTTTTTATGTGTGAATGTGCATTGTAATGTAAATAAATCAAGAGAATTCTTTGTATGGCTGGAGTGGTGTAGCTGGTATAAAACTAAGAAATCTAGCTCTAAATAAGATAAATTTCTACAGAATCTCCGTTTTATTTTTGCTTTTAGTGCTTAGAAAAACTGGAAAAATGCTCGAACCCTCCTGGAAGACTCCTAGAAATGGGTTCTTGCAAAATAATATGAACCTTATGTGTTTTTCTTTAGCAAAGATTTTTGTTTGTTCTTTATGTTACATTCATAAATAAATATATTACAAAACCACTTATGTATTCTAAATTATTTCTATAATTAAATTGTACTTTTTTTTAATTTTTGAGTATATTTATCTCTTAGTTTATACTGTATATTTTAGAATTTAGAAAAATGATGACTATTTGTTGTACCATAAATGACAGGCAAAACACAGGACTTTTTTTAACAATATTTGTAACCAATCATTGACAAATTTGTGAAATATGTAAATTGTATCTTTAAATAATCTGTTAATGTGAACTTTGAGAATAATTTTACTGTTGGAAGTTGTATTTTGTAACTTTTCTTTTTTCAGATCTTAATGTCCAAGCGATCTCCTTTGGTTGAGCTGACAACGTTGAAAAAAATTTGTGATCACCCTCGCCTATTGAGCAGAAGAGCTTGCACTCAGTTGGGACTAGATGGTGACCTTCAGTATGTAGTTTGACTAAGATTTCTTTTTTATCGATATGAGTTGTTCATTATTAACCTTTCTCCGATTTATTATACTTGCATTATAGCCTGTGCATGTGTAACAAGTTTACAAAATATTTGCCACAATACATGATATTATTTTGATGACCTTTATCTGCTGCTAAAAAAAACTAATTATAATCACATAAAAAAAATAATTCAAACCTGTTCTAATTTACTGCAAAATATCTTGATGCTGATAATCGGGAGTGATTCAATTTTTAAAATGTATTTGTTTACTTTTCAATTTCAAAAGTTTACCTATTAGTACTAATTCTTATATATTATTATATATTATTGCCAATTATTACTAATACTTAAATCAGGGCAGAGAACAATTTTTGTTTTTTTTTGTATCTAGGAGCCAGGCTAAAAGCCTAGTTGTCATTTTATGTCATCATAATATATAATCCTAGTGACAGTAAGATTTTTTGCAATCTTAATTTGTTTTCACTTTTTTCACTTTTCAATAACAAAGAATGAAAAATTAGTTCCAGAATTGAGTTCAATTCCATTTGTATACTGTAGCAAGTGGACAAATTGCAAAATTAAAATTTAATAAAGCCGTAGCATTAGAAGCATAATATACCATAAGCTAGCATTATATTTTGTATGGTGTCTTGTAAACAAATTTATGCTTTTGTTTTAATGCAACTTTCGTTTGGAGCTAAAGATCAAATATGTTGGTGTTTACATAGTCTTATACTGATCATGATCGGAAGTGTCATATTTTACCTTATGGGAACTTGTACTCTGATCTCCACAATGAGAATTTTGAATAAACTAAAATTTGGAAAATTGTTCTAGCCTACTTAAAAATTCTAGCATCACGGCCAGATTTCTAGGCACTGTGGTGTCTACGATTTGTCCAGCTTAGATGGTTAAACATGTGTAAATTTTTTTATCATAAGTGATAAACAATACCACTAATGTCTTCTTCTAAAGCAGAGATTGTTTTTTATCTCCAAATTGGGCTGCAGTAAAAAAGTTTGACTAAAACGACTTTACAGGAGAAAAATAGGAATTGTTCTTAAAATAGGTACAATGTTTTCTGTTATATTTCTAAGACTTTATCTACTAAAGGTAATTTGTCTTTCTATCCAGTTTATATATGTCTGCATGATTTTCTTAATGTGTTTGTTGTTTCAGAGCTGAAGACTTAATGCGAGAGTTGGACGATGAAGCAAGTGCATCCTCTACCATTGACAATGTAACAGATGAAACTTTATTGCTAGAATCTGGAAAATTGAAACTTGTTATAGACCTTCTACAAGAACTCCGAGAAACTGGTCACAGGACTTTAGTCTTTTCATTATCTAGGAAAATTTTAGATATGATTCATCGAATATTGACTAATAGGTAATATTTGAATTGAAAAATCTGTTAGTTTGATTCTTGTATTTCTATATACAGGGTTTGTGTGCACTCTGGAAATAGGAAAACTGGGAATTTACAGGGAATTTGAGAGTAGACTAAAATGTTAGGGAAATTGTAAGGAAAATCGATTTTTTGTTTAAAATTCTGGAAAAGTCAGGCAATTTTCAACTTGCAATGATGCCAATTACTACGGTTTCTCCGTAGTTTCTACAGGACACTTCCTCATTCTGCGGATTACGGGATTTACATAGTTTCCTATGGAAAATTGTCTTCTGTGAAGACCAATGTAAATTTACGGTCACATGCATGGTAATTTCAACCAAATCAGCATAACAACGGGAATTTATGACCCCATGGACATTAATGCCAATCAAATTACCGTGATAATGGGGATTCATGGTTGCATATACGGTAATGCCAATCAAATTGATATGACAACAGAGATTTATGTCCGCTTGCATAGTAATGTCAATCAAATCACCGTGACAATGATGATTTACCACTGTGTGTAAAGTATTTTTAACTGAATAAAAATTTAAATATATATATTAATGCATAATTATATATATGCTTAAATAATTTTATGTATATGCATTTTTGTATTATGTGAGCATATATATTTCATTTCTTAACCTGACTACTGAAAAACTACTGATATTTTCTTTTTTCACTACTAAAATCTTCATCAGCTGAATAGCATCACTATAATGATTGAAACTGTTAAGTTTCGTGATCATTGAGTCATAAATAAACCCTTTTATGCATGCTTATGCAAACTTTTGTCTAATGCACCCTAGAAAATATGAAATTTCACTTGAATTAAAAAAAATTCTATTTAGTTCTAGTTATAACAAAGCTGGATATAAAGTTTCATAAAAATCCATCAGTATTTATAGCAGCTATCATGTACACTAGCAATCGACAACAGATGAACATTACTCTAAAATAGTCAAAATGTGTTCAGCAGGCTCTAAAACATATATTGGCATCAAAATCTCGAAATAGAAAATATTCGTGGAAACAATACTTTCTCTATTCTATAGTATGAAAAAGTAAAAATATAGAGTTGTTTAGTCGGTGAATTGGTGTATGTGGGGGTGGGGTGGGGGGTCAACGGAAAAATTACCTATTGATAATCATATATAAACAGGAAATAATACCCATCTACCTACAGAATAAAAGAAAACAACTTTCCTACAAACCAAAATTAATGAAACAACAAACATTAGTTCGAATGTTTAAACAAATGATGAAATATAAACTTTCTTTTTCTTTTTATTTCTTCTATATGTATATTTTTTTTTAAATTTCTTTTGTTCCTTTTTTTTTTATTAAATAATATTTTTTTAATGGGTTAACTTGACTTTTTGTCATTATGTTATTATTTTTACTAAACATAATGTTTTATAGTGTATTTAGTTGATATTAAGTTTGAATTTTATTCAAACTCTATAATCTGGAAAATTCTAAAATCCAAAATTGACGAAGTCCAGATTTTCAAGACTGTACTGTATATGCAGATAAAATTATATACAAATATAGAAAATTTTGAGTTATTGTGAATATTTGTTTTATTTCTCACTGCAGGGTGGCCACTCAACCTGGAAACCGGGAAAAGTCAGGGAATTTTAAAATAGTCAGGGAAAACCGGGAAAAGTCAGGGAATTTTGTGAAAATTCTGGAATTTTTTTTTTTTACTAGTTGTCCAGATAAAAACAGAACTGCCAAGTTTATACGCCATTTTCGAAAAATTTCGCTAAGTATTACGCTGTATTCGTAACCGCTAAATAAAGGTTGCCATGTGTCCATTTAATTCCGTATAAAAGCAAAATTGCGGAGTTTGTGCGTGATTTTGGACAAATGTCGCCAAGTACAGAGATGCCAACTTTTACGGATTTTCCGTAGTTTGTACGGATTTTTACTTTATCTTACGGTTTTACTCCCAAAACTACGGAAAATCCCGTGAAATCCATGCATCTTACCATTCAGTTCATATTCCCTGCTGTGCTGAGAGTTCAAAATTATCAGTTCGCATCCATTTTCTTCTTCTAATGATTTCATATCAGAACAATAGACCAATTTATTTTTATAGTGCCCGTAAAAATAAAGAAATATTTTACTAAACAAATTATATTTCGCTTAAATTATAGGATTGCGCAATTCAGTCCTTTTCTGGCTTTGCTGAGAGTACACAATTGTCTTTTTCCATCCCTCTCCATCCCCTTATTATTGCACTTTAACTTGACTAAACTAGCTTATTTTCATATTTTGGTTGATTATAAAGGCTAATTTTTTAATTATTTTCACATAAATAGTACGATCGCGAAATTCAGTTTTTTTTTTGTTTTTGTTTTTTGCAGGCGTTGCCGAGAGTACGCAATTATCCTTTTCCATCGATCTCCATCTCCCTATTGTAGCACATTAACTTGACTAAACAAGATTATTTTCATATTTTGGTTGATTATAAAGGTTAATTTTTTAATTATTTTCACATAAATAGTGCGATCGTGAAATTCAGTTTTTTTTTTTTTTTTCGCGGGCGTTGCCGAGAATACGCAATTATCCTTTTCCATCGATCTCCATCTCCCTATTTTTGTACATTAATTTGACTAAACTAACATATTTTCATATTTTGGTTGATTATAAAGTTTAATATTTTAATTATTTTCATATAAATAGTACGATCGTGAAATTCAGTCACCTCCCCCCCCTTCCTCGGACGTTGCCGAGAGTACGAAATTATCCTTTTCCCTTGATCTCCATCTCCCTATTGTTGTACATTAACATGACTAAACTAGCTTATTTTCATATTTTGGTTAATTATAAAGGTTAATTTCCTAATTATTTTCACATAGTGCTATTCAGTTGTAATTAACTCAGTTAAGTTAGCAAAACTACATTTTGAACTTATTCTAAGGTTTTAAAATATATATTGTCAATATACGTAAAATTTTACTGATGGTCAATGCGGTTTTACTGAAAACTCTTGATTTTTCTACCGATGACCCCTTGCAGAGGTTGGCATCTCTGTATATTATATACATTTTACTATATTTTTTTCTATTTTAATGACATTCTTTCGACATTGCTGAATTGACATTTATTCAATGGCTGTGGCTTGTTGTAGTGTAGTTATTGCATATCTTTAATGATCTCTGCCATTGTGAGCAATTTGCAATGCCCATATTTATAGACATCAGTTTAGACTATTTCTTTTTATTGTCTTCAATGAAAACCATTAAATACTTTTAAATATTTCAGTAGTCCAATTTTACTGCATTTACATGAATTTTTTATTAAAAATGACAAAATTTATTTGTAAAAACAAAAAAAATATGTGTATTTTTTTCTCCTGATTTAATATAACTTTTTTGGATAGTTGAGTTAAATTGTTAAGATTCTTTAATCAAATTTGTAACTAAATAGCGTGTGCACGTTTTATGTTAAAATTACTGGTCTGGAATTTCTTTTCAATTCACCTGGAAAACCTGGAAAAGTCAGGGAATTTCAGTATGTCCAGAGAGTGGCCACCCTGCACTGTCATGTATTCACGTTAGATATCAGTTAAATCTAAAATTATTTTTTTTAAATTGGTGCTAAAATAGTAGTATGCGGAACCTGGAATTTTGATGAAAACAATAGGGGAAACCTGGAGAACTCAGGGAATTTCATTTTGAAAAATGGGCATGAACCCTGTCTTCTTAAATAATAAAAGGCAATGTCTGTGTGTGTGTGTGTCTGTCTGTCTGTCTTATACACTATACGTTTCGCGACCGCGCGTCGGAGAGCTACGAAATTTGGCAATCGGAGACCCGGGGGGGAGGGAAGGGGACACGTGAAAACCGATTTTTAAAATTTTAATTATTTTTTTATTTATTTAATGTTTTATGCGATTTCGACCGTTTTTTGCTCTTTTTGCCCTTTTTTCTCCACGATCCAGACATCGTAGAAAAAAACAAATTACACCATCGGAAAGAGCAGAGAATTTCGAGTAAAAATATATCAATTTCAAATCTGAATTTCGATTTCTAATATTTTTTAAAGATTTTAAAACAAAAGTCACTTTTTGCTCAAGAAAACGATTTTTGGTTTTTAAATTCTCGCATCGTGAAAAGTACTCATAATTTCGACTAATAATTTACATTTTCAGAAAGGTCAAACATCTGGCATTCTTACAAGTCCAATCTGGTCCAGAAATAATGAAAATTGCCTTCAGGATGGCAATTTTAAAGACGCCATGATTTTAAATTTGTCGGCTACCG
This sequence comes from Amaurobius ferox, assembly GCA_951213105.1. Classification (NCBI taxonomy): domain Eukaryota; kingdom Metazoa; phylum Arthropoda; class Arachnida; order Araneae; family Amaurobiidae; genus Amaurobius; species Amaurobius ferox. The sequence goes on along the minus strand of OX578150.1, from coordinate 53,197,074 downwards.
GCTCAGTTCCCCAACGGCATTTTCCCCCCATCCGCATTAGTTTCTTCCCCGTCTCCATGGAGACCGCGCTTTCGGTTTTAACTGAATTACGAGCATAAGTGTTGTATACATCGGGCGAAATTATTATATTTATATGATATTTTAAATGGATATTTTTAAATGGATATTTTAAATAATTTAAATGATTGAATTATGGTGGTTTGAATTGTGGTGATGTATTTGAAATTATTATATTTATGGATTGGTGGAACGATATGGTTGATTTTTTTATTTTAAATGGATATTTTAATTTATGGATATTTTAATTTATAGATATTTTAAATGGATATTTTAATTTTATGGCTATTTTAAATGATGGAACGATGGAACGAGGATAGTGGAATTAAGAGCCTAGCATATGGTCGTTATAAATTTAAATTAGCGCGCGGGAAGTTAGCGCGCGAGAATTGCACTCGGTAGGCCTGGGTTCGATTCCCGCCACTGATGCGGAGTACGATCACCTTAAACATATGGGTCGATAATTCCTTCCGAGAGGTTGGTGGCAGGGAAAGGAGGGTACGGTCTCTGTGGATGCCTCCCCCACTGGGTCCTGGTCCAAATTGGGTGAATAAAAAGAAAGTTATGGAGATTGTCGCGGAGGGCGCGGTAGTCCAGTGGTTAGCGTGCGGGAATTTCACTCGGTAGGCCCGGGTTCGATTCCCTCCACTGACAAAACTGCTGCCGTGTTCACGCGGAGTACGATCACGTTAAACATGTGGGTCCGTAAGTCCTTCCGAGAGGTTGGTGGTAGAGGAAGGAGGGTACGCACCCTGTGGATGACTTTCCCACTGGGTTCCGGTCTAAATTGGGTGAATAAAAAGAAGGTTATGGAGATTGTCGCGGAGGGCGCGGTAGCCCAGTGGTAGGCGCGCGGGAATTGCACTCGGTAGGCTAGGGTTCGATTGCCGCCACTGCCAAAACTGCTGCCATTTTCACGCGGAGTACGATCACGTTAAACATGTGGATCCGTAAGTCCTTCCGAGAGGTTGTTGGTAGAGGAAGGAGGGTACGGACCCTGTGGATGCCTCCCCTACTGGGTTCCGGTCTAAATTGGGTGAATAAAAAGAAGGTTATGGAGATTGTCGCGAAGGGCGCGGTAGCCCAGTGGTTAGCGCGCGGGATTTGCACTAGGTAGGTCCGGGTTCGATTCCCGCCACTGCCAAAACTGCCGCCGTGTTCAGGCGGAGTACGATCACGTTAAACATGCGGGACCGTAAGTCCTTCCGAGAGGTTGGTGGTAGGGGAAGGAGGGTACGGTCCCTGTGGATGCCTCCCCCACTGAGTTCCTGTCTAAATTGGATGGCACTTCCTGGTAGGTCGTTCCTTCTGGTAGGTCGCGCCAGCGAGTGTGCCACGGTTAGAATTTGCCACGGTCAGAATTTTCAAGGGTAGCGAACAGGCTGGTCGCCAAAGGCAGCTAGTAAATAATAAAAGGCAATGTCTGTGTGTCTGTCTTATACACTATACGTTTCGCGACCGCGCGTCGGAGAGCTACTAAATTTGGCAATTGGAGACCTGGGGGGGGAGGGAAGGGGACACGTGAAAACCGATTTTTAAAATTTTAATTTTTTATTTATTTATTTAATGTTTTATGCGATTTCGACCGTTTTTTGCCCTTTTTTCTCCACGATCCAGACGTCGTAGAAAAAAACAAATCACACCATCGGAAAGAGCAGACAATTGCGAGTAAAAATATATCAATTTCAAATCTGAATTTCGATTTCTAATATTTTTTAAAGATTTTAAAACAAAAGTCACTTTTGGCTCAAAAAAAACGATTTTTGGTTTTTAAATTCCCCTATAGTAAAAAGTACTCATGATTTCGACTAATAATTTACATTTTTAGAAAGCTGAAATATCTGGCATTCTTACAAGTCTAATCTGGTCCAGAAATAATGAAAATTGCCTTCAGGATCGCAATTTTAAAGACGTCATGATTTTAAATTTCTCGGCATCGGCTCAGTTCTTCACCGGCATTTCCCCCCCCCCCCCCCCCCCCCCCCCCCCCCCCCCCCCCGCCCTATCCACAGTAGTTTCTTCACCGTCTCCATGGAGACCGCGCTTTCGGTTTTAAATGAATTAAGAGCCTAGCATAAGTGTTATATACATCGGGCGAAATGATTTTTTAAATGGATATTTTAAATAATTTAAATGATTGAATAATGGTGGTTTGAATTGTGGTGATGTATTTGAAATTATTATATTTATGGATTGGTGGAACGATATGGATGTATTTTTGATTTTAAATGCATATTTTAATTTTTTAAATGGATATTTTAATTTTATGGATATTTTAAATGATGGAACGAGGATGGTGGAATTAAGAACTTAGCACATGGCCATTATAAAATTTTAATTAGCGCGCGAGAATTGCACTCGGTAGGCCTGGGTTCGATTCCCGCCACTGACGCGGAGTACGATCACGTTAAACGTATGAGTCGATAAGTCCTTCCGAGAGGTTGGTGGCAGGGGAAGGAGGGTACGGTCTCTGTGGATGCCTCCCTCACTGGGTTCCAGTCCAAACTGGGTGAATAAAAAGAAAGTTATGGAGATTGTCGCGGAAGGCACGGTAGCCCAGTGGTTAGCGTGCGGGAATTGCATTCGGTAGGCTCGGATTCGATTACCGCCACTGCCAAAACTGCTGCTATTTTCACGCGGAGTACGATCACGTTAAACATGTGGGTCCATAAGTCTTTCCGAGAGGTTGCTGATAGAGGAAGGAGGGTACGGTCCCTGTGGATGCCTCCCCCACTGGGTTCCGGTCTAAATTGGGTAAATAAAAGAAAGTTATGAAGATTGTCGCGGAGAGCGTGGTAGCCCAGAGGTTAGCGTGCGGGAATTGTACTCGGTAGGCTCGGGTTCAATTACCGCCACTGCCAAATCTGCTGACGTGTTCACTCGGAGTACGATCACGTTAAACATGTGGGTACGTAAGTCCTTCCGGGAGGTTGGTGGTAGAGGAAGGAGGGTGCGGTCCCTGTGGATGACTCTCTCACTGGGTTCCGGTCTAAATTGGGTGAATAAAAAGAAGGTTATGGAGATTGTCGCGGAGGGCGCGGTAGCCCAGTGGTTAGCACGCGGGAATTGCACTCGGTAGGTCCGGGTTCGATTCCCGCCACTGCCAAAACTCCCGCTGTGTTCAGGCGGAGTACGATCACGTTAAACATGTGGGACCGTATGTCTTTCCGAAAGGTTGGTGGTAGGGGAAGGAGGGTACGGTCCCTGTGGATGCCTCCCCCGCTGAGTTCCGGTCTAAATTGGGTGGCACTTCCTGGCCGCCCAAACAGTTACCTTACACCTTACTGGTAGGTCGCGCCAGCGAGTGTGCCACGGTTCGAATTTGCCACGGTCAGAATTTTCAAGGGTAGCGAATAGGCTGGTCGCCAAAGGCGGCTAGTATATAATAAACAAAGCTTTCTGATCAATGTGCTATCAATTAAAGGGAAATTTAAACTGAGAATCATGTTTTAAAATAAAAGATTAAGGAATATAGAGTAGACTTTTAATTTTTGTTTAGAGCCATATGAGATTCATTTCTTTGGACCTCTTAAGTAAATTGAGGAAATTGTTAGATATTCAATTATTTCAAAATATATATAAAGCCTACATTCTATTGTGAAATTAATCTTTTTTTTTTTTTTTTTTAATCTACTTGCTGTAATTACAGTATCTTATTAACTTACAAAGCATTATTTATGCATTTTGCTTTGTGTTTTTGTTGGGCTATGATTGAAGTTTGAAAATCTGGAAAAAATTGAAGCAGTTGAAAATGAGATTTTTGATAAGAATAAGCCTTTTTAATTTATGCTTAATTACTTTATTCCTTGTCCTTTGCACCATGTTCACTTTTCAGGATTTTCCTATTTTACAATCTGCCAATCAATAAGCAAAATCTTACCAACTAGGCTTTAGTATTTGATATTATATATTTATTTTCACATTTTATAGTAGCTAATTTTTTTTCTTGGCTTTTTAAAAAGGTAACTTAAGCTAGTTTCGAGAATTAATGAAAACGCCAATAGCAAATTTGTATCCCTTGAATAGAAAAATCCCATGTCTGCTAGGGTTTCTCATCAGAAGTCAGTTTTGGATTGTGTTCTATATACTATTCAATTTTTTTTTTCTCAACATTTAGGCAGTAGATCACTCTTACTTTCAGAGAGTGATAAAAAAAGCTATTTTAATGTTTGGTGGCTATTTTAGTTTAAACAAATTTGTATTATGTGAGGGTGAATGAAGTGTCTTCTAGCATTATCTTTGAAGATCGTATTTTATACGCTAAATTTTTCTAGGCATTTTTGTAAAGAATAATGCAGAATTATTTTGAAAATAGGTAAATAATGCTATAACTAATGTTCAATAAATAGTTGTAGTAGAACAAGTTAGTGTCTGCTTTACTAAAAGAAAAAATGTATTTGAATAATTTTAGTTTTCCATGTTCTAAACATGATCACTTCACCCCCTTATTCATTCTTGCTTCTAGCTTTCTCGGATAAATAGAGTTTCAGGGAAACAAAATTCGCCCAAAAATATCCTTTTTATTAAAAACTACTAACTAAATAATGACTAAACAAACCATCTTGAAATGTTTGAAAATGTATTACACATCATATCGTATATAAATGACATCACTTAAAAATCTTGGGAAAATGCAAAAGAAATATCTTGACAAAGGTACTTAAACCAGCTTAGTTTTTTCTACAACACATTTATATGCACATGACCAACTGCCAAAACAAAAATTCTAGCTCTGCTAATTACTTTGGAATAACAAAAATTTATGCATATACTTATTTAAAGGTTTGAATCCATAAAAATATTTGGTTCACGAGGACAAAGCAAGATAACCAATATAATAGTACATAAATAAACAAAAATGCTTGTTTTTACCTTTATTGGTGTGTTGCTATCTTTATATCCTGAAGGAGGGTACTGTTTTATGCCTTAAAAAATCAGTTGATACCATTGCTAATTTATTTCACACCATGTTTTTAATGAAGATTTCACTTTTTAGTGAAATATAATTCTTTGCTAACTTTTCATGCTTTGGTAAATGCAATCATTTATCGACCTGTTTTCAGTTGATCCTGCTCAAATTTATTTCTATCGGGATGATTACTGGCAGTGTAAATAATGTATATGGCAGACTACTGCCAATTTTAAACATCTTTATAAACATTCTAGCTTAAATTTTTATTGTAAATTATGAATGATTATGATGTTATTTTAATATTTTGAGTATGGTGTACTCCTTTTCTTACTCTTCATCCCAATTTAAGGAAATGGAAAGTTATGAGACTTGATGGAACAATTGCAAAAATGGAAGAACGGGAGAGAAGAATACAAAAGTTTCAGAATGATCCATCCTACTTTGTATTTCTTCTCACAACTCAGGTATGAATTGTATTCTGATATAAAGATTATTATTTTTTTCTTTTTTGTTGTTGTTTACAGAAAAGCTGTTTTCTTTTTTAAAATTTTGCACAGATGTTCAAACAGTGTTTTCAGTCTTTAATTTTGTAATCTGTTTTGTAGGCCCCAAAATTAGTTAATTTTGTAACTAAGTTACATTTAGGTTACCAAGAATTATTAAAGAACCAGCAAAATCTGTGCACTTTGTTCACTATGTCCTTCTAAGTACACAACGGTCATGCATGAAAAACAGGAACCTGTGGACATCAACTCTCGCCAACCCTACCATCTGCTCCTAATATCCACAGACATATATGAGCCATACACCCCCTCCAATTCAATATTACTATTTCTTGCTACTCCCTATCAAAACATACATACTATAACAACCTTTAAGATAATGCACTGAATTTACATTTTCCTAGACCCTCTAACATACCTGCCAACTTTTATGAATTTTTCGTAATTTTTACGAAAATTCTCTTATTTTACGATTTTACGCGCGTAATCGATTTCTTTACGATTTTTAATATTTTTTACTAATTACGCCTAAAAATCGCGCCAATTTGCCGATTTATCGCCAAATTTATATTTTTACACCAAAATGTCGCCAAGCATTTGGATTTCTTGTCACACGAGAACAAGCAATCCAAATGAACGCCGACAATGAACGCAGCAATGAACGCAGACGTTCTCGTGTGACAAGCTCTATTTATTCTGGTACTTCCAGCACGCAGCGTTCAAGAAACGGACGGCAGACAATGCTCGTCTTTCTAACCCGGAAGTGTAGGCATAAAATCCCCCACAGAAAGGAATCAAAAATAAGTTGTAGATTTTTGTCTCCATAATCACCGTGATGTATGTTATCATATATATCATTAATACATATGTTGTCATTGGACTCAAAGGGGAAACAGAAGAAAAAACTTCGCACAGCATTTGAAAATATTTGTTTTACTTTTACCCCTTTTTGTTGAGAGTCCAAAATTACCAGTTTGCATCCATTTTCTTCTTCTAATGATTTCATATCAGAACAATAGACCTAATTTATTTTTATAGTGCGAATAAAAATAAAGAATTATTTTACTAAACAAATTATATTTCGCTTAAATTTTAAGATGAGCAATTCAGTCTTTTCTTTTCAGGCTTTGCTGAGAGTACATAATTGCCTTTTTCCATCCATCTCCATCCACTGATTATTACACATTAACTTTACTAAACTAGCTTATTTTTATATTTCAGTTGATTATAAAGGTCACCTTTTTAATTATTTTCATTTAAATAGTAATTTTTTTTTTTTTCATCTCTGCAGCGGTTGCCGAGAGAACGCTATTATCCTTTTCCATCGATCTCCATCTCCCTATTGTTGCACATTAACTTGATTAAATTAACTTATTTTCATATTTTGGTTGATTATAAAGGCAAATTTTTTTTATTATTTTCACATAAATAGTACGATCGTGAAATTCAGTTTTTTTTCGCGGGCGTTTCCGAGATTACGCAATTATCCTTTTCCATCGATCTCCTTATTGTTGCACATTAACTGGACTAAAGTAGCTTATTTTCATAGTTTGGTTGATTATAAAAGTTAATTTTTTAATTATTTTCATATAAATAATACGATCATGAAATTCAATCTTTTTCTATCTGAAGCCCTTTCTGCCACATTTTTATGAAAAGATATTTTTGAACAAAATAAACATTTTCTTTAAAATATACTGCCACCAATTTTTATTTATGTGTAGACACTAGACAATGCACATTTTAATAATACATGATTTAAAAATATACTGCAGTTTAAGAACAAAAAATTTGTGTCTTCCCAATTGTAAAAAAAATTTTTTTTGTGAAATTAAGTTCATAAATCCTGACTATTGTAATGATTTAATTTCAACAAAACTAACAAAATCATAGTTTAGAATTAATATAAAGGAATGTGTTAAAATTAAATTTGCCCATGTATTTAAACAACCCTGTTCTTAAACGCAATTGTCAAACTTGCATTTTCTAAATATAATAGAATTATATCATTTTTCATCATTACATAACGAATTATATCATCATTACATAACGTAACTTTCTGTCAAAATATTTTGAGAGATGAAGGATACAATGTAAATAATGTACAAATGAACATGCATACAACTGTTTCCAAAGAGATCTCAAAACAGTTGTGTGTTTCACATATTTGTGCGCTATTTACATTGTGTCCTTTGAAAATCAGATGTATGTCGATTTGTTCTGTAAAACTCATTTTATGCGCTATTCTGATTTTTTTTCAAAAATCTTCTGATTTTTACTCCAAATAAGTTGGCAGCTATGCTCTAATAAACCAATTTATCAAGTTCAATACCTCAAACATTTTATCAAGCTTTCAATCTCTGGTTACTATGGAAGAAAAGCGACTAACACTTTCTAATTTTATGGGTCATGCAACTCAACTCCAACCAATCTATCTCTAAACAAAGTTTACATTAATTGCATTGTTTAAAATGTGAATTTAGATATATCTCTTAACTCCATGGTTTAAAAGTATATATTCTGAATTTTTAAATTTGAATGACTTCTTAATATTAACTTTCTTATTCACCTGAATCATGGGAATGGTCTCATCTGAGCTGAATACGGTTTTCCTTTTATTTTAGGCATTAAAGTCTCATGGCCAAGCAATTGTATTATGTTATTTCAGAGCCTTCTGTCTGAGATTGTAAACACACAAAATTGCTTAAAAGACCAAACCTTGATAGGTTATTTCTTCGGATCTAGAGGTTAACTTGAAAAATGGTTTTCAGATTTTGATTTAGCATGGTCGAATTAATTATATTTGTTTCAGCCCTCAGGGTTACATTTAGTGCTTTAGCGTACTGATACTGTACTTTTAAGATGTGATTAAGACAGGTTTGACACCCTACCTGTAAAACCTAAAATTATTAGGGGAATTTAGATGTCCCAAAAGCCAAGAAAATCAACTTTAATGTTTAAAAAAAACGGAAAGTCAAAGGATTTTAAAATTTTAATCAGCATTAGCTCATTTTATAAAGTTTCTTGTGCACATTGAAAATTTTAACTTATCATAGCTTATTAACAATTTTATTTATTAAATTTTGCTTATCTGGGTGGCCATTTGGTATTTTCTTTTTCTATTATGTGTAAGGAATTTATTTCTTTCCATACTGCACTGTGATATTTGTAGCAATGTTCTTAGTAATATTCCTTAAATTTGAAGCTAGTTTTTATAGAATGGCCGACCTTGTTCACAACAGAGGTTTACAAAATTGTCAAATAGGCAAAATTTTTCTTGCTACATATGCTATTTTGGACTGAAGAATACTAAAAAGTGTGAAACTAGTCCATAGTCATTGCTCTGCAGGTACCATTTCACTATTCCATCATCTGATGAAATATTTAAAAATCTAACATAAAATGCATTTTCTAATCACCAAACAAAGCCAATATTTCAAATAGAAACTTCACTGAGATTGGAGTTGCAAAGTAACGATTTCCAATTGAGATCGCATTAAATAGTCACAGAAATGATAAAAAATATACATCCTCTTATATATATCCATGATTTTTACTGGAAGTTTTGATAATCAAATTATTAACACCTTCCAACATAGTTGAAAAGTATTTATGACTTTGGTCATTCTGTTTGTTCGTTCTCGTGATAACTGCCATAAATATGACTTTATCAAAATGAAATGTTAGTATGTTATTGATGGTCTATGAGACATGCGGGAATGAAAATAAATAACATCACCCAATTAGTTTCGCATTTAACCCAGGTTGAAAAGGTGAAATAAATTGAAGCCTATGAGACGTAATTTTTCAAATATTTTTTAGGTGAAATTAAAATTCACAAATTGCTTTGAAAATTTTAGGAAATATTCAAATTATCACATAAAATGTATAAAACAAAATTCAGCAAAATATGTTGGGTAGTTTTTTAAATAAAATTGACCCATGATATATAAAGAGATCGAGTTACTCATAAAATAAAATATGGCATCCATTTCTTTTCCACTGTGTAAAGATTTTTAAAGATCGTTTAAATTTATATTTAGTGTTGCGTCCGTCATAAGACCAATTAATTTTTACGTATTATCTGTGTATCTAAATTCTGCGCCTACACAATTACAATATTTTTTATTTTAAAAAGTAGCCGCCTTCGGCGACCAGCCTGTTTACTATCCTTGAAAATTCTGACCGTGGCAAACTCGCTGGCCGACCTACCAGAAAGGTGTAAGGCAACTATTTGGGCAGCCAGGAAGTGCCACCCAATTTAGACCAGAACCCAGTGGGGGAGGCATCCACAGGGACCGTACCCTCCTTCCCCTACCACCAACCTCTCAGAAGGATTTATGGACCCACATGTTTAACGCGATCGTACTCCGCGTGAATACGGCTGCAGTTTTGGCAGTGGCGGGAATCGAACCCGGGCCTACTGAGTGCAATTCCCGCACGACATTTGAATAATGTTCATTTTGTCTAACTAGAATTGTCTTTTTCCATAAACTTTTAAGTTTTCAAATATAATAATATAATAAATTACTGTAGTACTGTGATAATTTTTAGAAATCAGTGCTGAATGTATCACATTTTAGAAATATTTAAATAAAATTGCATTTCAGTTGGAAAGTGTTTGATAATCAATGCTTTATGCATGATTGATCTTTCTTGTTCTTATTCTCTGTGTTTTTGAATAACTTTAAATATTTAGTATTTATTTTTCTGTAATCTCTCTCTTTCTTGTATCTTTTAGGTTGGAGGAGTTGGTATCACCCTTACAGCAGCTGATAGAGTCATTATTTGTAAGATTTTTCATTATTTTCTCTTTTGCTTAAAGTACACTTAGCATTATATATTTTAAGTGTTTTTGCTAGGTGTTAAAGTACACTTAGCATTATATATTTTAAGTGTTTTTGCTAGGTGTTTAATGCATACCGAGTTACTTACCATGTGTGCTTCTTATGTTCAAAGTGACTGTAGAGTTCTGTGAAAAATATTCTTTGCAAACTTTCTTATTAATAGCCTGTGTGAAAAGGCAATGATGTGTAAAGTATGATATCCTTCTTTTAACACAAACATAATAATAATAATAATTAAGTTTACCATGAATAATTTTGTAGCAAGCACCAGTAATCGTCAAGGTCTATACACCTATTGCTAATATTTCCATCATTATAGTCTACATATTTGGTTACTCTGTAATACTAATGTTTAGAAGTATTTCTCCAAAAAATAAAAATGATGAATTTTAACGACTTTTGTAAAAATCATGAAATTTTGTGAGTATTTGTTACAAATTGTGAATTTTGACACTTTTTCATAGAATTGCAAATTTTAATGCTTTTTTGTAAAAAAAATCAAATTTTTCTTTCACAAAAATTATTAGTTTAGGAATTTTTCAAAAAATTTGAAGTTTTAATGCTTTATGCAAATTTATACATCACTGATATTTAATTAATTATGGAGTGAAAATTCAATAATATAGAAAAAGGATCAATATGATATTGATTTTATATTTATTATATCAATATGATAATGATTATTTTTATATGTTTGGGCATATGCACTGTAATGTAATTTAAAGGAATTCTTTGTAGGACTGAAGTGGTGTAGTTGGCACAAAACTGAGAGACCTACTGAAGAAAAACTTCTACGAAATCTTATTATTTTTGCTTATAATGTTTAGAAAAACTCTTGGGAAAACGTGCATACCCTCCTGGAAAATGGGTTGTTACAAAAGAATATGAACCCTGTGTATTACAATACTCTAAAAATGCTTAAATTCCACAAATCCAATTGGGATATAATCCTAAATTTAAATGTTTTAGTATGAATTGCTATATTTTTATATTCTATTTGCAAACTATATGTATGAATCCCATACTATTTTAGGAGAATGATTATATTGATATACTCTATGTTTAAATTATAAATTTTATAATAAAAAAGGTTTGAATACTTTCCATTAAAATATTTCTTTCCCTTTAAATATGAGAACACTTTGTTAGGACTTAGGCAGTGACTTCATTAGAAAAAGCTCTATTTCTCCCTTAATGGATACCATTGTCTACCTACGGACCTTAAGGTCGCATTTCTTGTTGGTTCTAATGAAGGCTATTATTTGCCTTTGAAACTAGTAGATCAGTTTATTTTCGTTTTTATGCTGTATCTACGAAGTTTTAATTATTGTAGCTATTCCCTAGTGGCATGCCAATATTTTATATCTTGGCATTTCGTTGGAAATATTTCTAATGTAATGTCAATATTGGGGATGCATTGGGTGTCAATATTTGTTAGATGTTAGCATTACAATATTACACCAATATTGGCATTATGTTAGAAAATTTTCCAAAACTTAAAATATATTGGCAACTGATTCTGGCATGCAATATTTGGCTATAATTGGCTAGGTCAAAATATACACATTTTCATATTGGGTGATAGTGGATGCATTATTGGCATGCTACTAGAGCTATTGTAGTAGTTTTTGAGCAATTATTTGATTGTTTCAATTAACTTATTTGAATTAGTTAAATTTTTACTTCCCTGAAATACAAACTGGGTATGTAAAGGTAAAGTATTGTAATGAAATTGAAATTCTGACTTTCGGATTTAGATGGATTTATATGTTTTGAACATCCTTGAATGCTAATCAATAATTTTTTAAATAATGTGTGTCTGGGTATGATAACATTCCTCTTGTAAAAAGCATTATTCAAATACAGTTTGGTACAATAATTTTGATCGATATCAGTGGCTTGTAATTTAAAAGGGGGAAGAGGTATCAGACCAATAAAAGGGCCCCAATGAATTGAACAATGCTTTTGAAAATAGAAAAACAATCATGTTGCAAAATGATTTAGAAATAGCCATAAAGTATTTTTATTAGAGAGTGTACAGCATTTATAGTATGCTGAAATGGTTCTTTTTTAAATATTGCATGTTTTAGGTTTTAATTAGAAACACAATTATTAAAAACTAAGTATGCTCCTTGCTATCAAATGTTTGAATGTTTTATATTTTTAATCAGAAATGAATGGACGTCATTACTCAGGAATTATAAAAAATTGTTTTTGACATATTAAAAATGTTACATTCTAAGAGAGATGACTAGCTATACCCACACAGGTCATCTGTATTCTAGTGTCTTTTAATGATCAGTATCTGTTGGTACCTTACTACCCAATCTCTGGTGTGTGAGTCTCCATTCAAACTTTTCAAACATTAATATTCCATTGTATTTAATTTTTGTTTCACAATCATTATCAGAATGAAGGTACAGTTCTTGCACTCTTAATATCACCATACTGATTAATTATTACACTACTCTCTAATGAAACTTAAACCATGTACTTACAATATCTAAATTTGTAGCATGTGCCTTGTTATGCCGAGATTTGACAGCTCTAAATTTAATTAATAGTTCAAAATTTGTAATAGCTTAAAATTTGTTATTTTTCCCCTTTCCCTTCAAAATTCTAAATTTATTTGTTGTTTTGGAATATTTCGGCGATTTATTTCCCCTTTAACGTAATTTGTTATCTTTTTAATGTTTTTATTATTCAAAATTGTGCGCATTGTGCCTTTAAACGTTAAATAATCGTTTGTTAATTCTCATAATCTTCGTTTTCAGCTGTTAACTTCTTTTCACTTCATTCATGAGTTTGCAGAAAAAAGGCACTTTTTAAGACAAAATTTGACTTTCCCTCGCCTATCAGTGAACACCTGCAGAGGGGTGCCTGTAGGGTTGCCTCGCGGCGTCCGGTGACCATGCGTCACCACGGCTCGTGGTTGCCGCCTTGGCGGAAGTTATCCTTTTAATGATTCTTGGCATAACAGCGTTTTATTTCCGCAGTGTATGCGTAAGCGCGCGGCGCGAAGCGCAGGGTTTCACTCGCCAAGTTTGGCGTCTCCTGGGAAGGCAAGCGTGTTGCCGGACATTCGATTGCTGACCGGCTCTGTGGTAGGTGGTGTGTTTTTCGCCCGAAAAGATCCGTGGATCGGGGCCCCAATGCTTGGGCGCCCGTATCCCGCGGTCGCCGGGAGTATGTTTTAAATTTGTGCAGAATGGCCTGACATCGCAGGGGCGTGCCTCATATTTGGACAACTTCCACACAAAAAGTGAAAAGGTGGTTTGGATCAGTGACCCACGGACTACCCTCCTTGGGAAGCGCTCTTAATTGCGCTGGCAATATCAATTGCTCTGTCTGCGATCTGCCTCAGTGTTACCGCTCTATGGTCATCACGGGCTATCACCTACTTTCATGTCAACCTTTGTGAGTGTTCGAGTCTTGGGGGAGCCCAGTGTGAACAGGGCTAGTGTTCAAAGATCAGTGTGCAAGCCCTCAGTGATCGTGTGCGTGCAAGCAGTGTCAATTAATTTTTAACGTGATTAAAATCCAAAGAAGAAAAGAGAGTTATAAATAATGCCCTCAGTGATCGTGTGCGTGCAAGCAGTGTCAATTAATTTTTAACGTGATTAAAATCCAAAGAAGAAAAGAGAGTTATAAATAATGCCCTCAGTGATCGTGTGCGTGCAAGCAGTGTCATTTAATTTTTAACGTGATTAAAATCCAAAGAAGAAAAGAGAGTTATAAATAATTTGTTTAAGTGCTAGCACCGAGAAAGTTTGAGTATTAGGAAAGAAAAATGGTTGAGAATGAGTTGCTTGATTATTTTTGACAAAGCTATATTGCTGTATTGTGATGAAGAAATGTGATTTTTAATATTTTCCTTTTATTTCAAATTTAAGTTTTGGGTGGACAGCTCCTTAGGCAGACCAAACTCTGGTCTTCAGACCAGAGTGGATTCTGTTTCCTGGGTTTTGTTTTATTTTTAAATTTACCAATGAATATTCAAAGTGTTAATTGAGTTTTATTTTAATTGAAGTTAATTGTAATTATCCTCTTGGCAATGTACTAACCACTAAAAATAGCTGAATAAGAATTATATAAAATCTAACTTGTTTATGTTGGAAGCACTTAAGTAATTGTTAATAAAAGTTAATTTTAAATTTAACAAATGAGTTGTGAATTCTTTAGTTGTAGTTGGCTGTGCTATTTATTTATTTAAAGGTAAGTGGATTTTCTTAGAGGTTATATGATGTTGAAGTGTTTTAAAAGTGTTACACAGTTGAGCACAGACCAAGCTGTAGGTAATAAAATAAGTAAATAAAGAAACAAAGAGAAAATAAAAATTATTAAAAGTAAACTTTATTAATTGATTGATTGGTTAAATCTATACGATCAGGAATAAATAAATTAAGGTAAATATAAATAGTAAATTATATAAATTAGGTAATTAAAGAGGTTAATAATGTCAAAAGGAAAAAGCATTATAACATGTGGTGCCGTTCACCTTTTTGGTTCTGCCTGAGTTGTCTGTCCACTGAATAAAAAATTTTAATAATGGGCTGTCCACCATAATAATATTTTTTAAAGGTAGTTGAAAATGTTTTGTTTGGATGTTATATGTTTCATATGGGGAAGGGCACAAATTAATTAAATAATTTCATTAATTTAGTTTGTTTTAAAAATAAATTGTAGTTTTTGAAAAGTTAGAAAGATTTAGGAGTTTTTTTTCATTAAGCTTTGTTAGTTGAAATTTTTTTTTCTTTTCACTCCTGTGTAAGCTAATCATAGCTTGTTGCTTTAAGAAAGATTTTTTTTGTTGTTTTGTAGAATTTTTTTTTTAAAAGTAAAACTTTGGAGTTTGACTCATGTAATTTTGGAATTTGAGTAGGATTTTTTTTTGACTTTGAGAGATTTTTTTTTCACCTTTAGGGATCTTTTGGCTATTTGTTTTGTAAGTGTGTGGTAGAGAAGTGGTGGTTTGTTGTGGGAATTCTGGGAGATTCAGGTTCAAAGGAGGCCTTGCTTTGCTAAATCATTCCTTCTCAACTTTTTAAGTGGGTAAAATTTTTTTTTTCTCAGTCTGCCCATAATGGCTACTTCAGTGCTTTGATGCCACACAGTTTTCAGGTGTTCACTGGGGAATGCACCTTTTTCCCTCGGGAATTAAATCACTTGCCCATGATGTATTTGTGTATTGTGTTTTTTTTTGGGAAGGGATTCACGACCCCTTGCCCACTGTCAGATTTTTTTTGAGATTAAGAGAGAAAATGTTGCAACAGTTTTTGAGATTTGGGATAGAGAGTTATTGGAAATAAGAGTGCTAAGAATAGCGAAAAATGTATGTGTATTAGTAGTTGTGTTTTAAGTGTATTGAATTTAATGTGTGTTTAAAAGTAGATAAATATGTCAAAAGATCTGGTTAGTCTTAAATGTTGGGAAATTTTTTTTTATGATAGAAATTTTTTTTTCTCTTTTGGAATATAGTTTTGGGATTTCAGTTCAATTCAAATTTTGGTTTTAAAATTTTTATTAAAGGGGGAGAACAGTGATCAAAAGTTTTCTTTTGTTTTTGTTTGGAATAATTAGTCACAACTCTTGGCTTTGGGTGACGTTAAAGGTACGGCTAATGGGTTAGTTTCATGGTCACCCGGAGGAATTTTGAGGTCTGGGAAGCCTTGTTTTCATAGAAATTCTTCTTCACAGAAATGTGTTTGAAAAAGAAAATTTTTTTTTTGTTTTTCAGTAGGCCATGTTAACTGTCACTTTGGTGCTTTGAAGCCGCCTTTAAGGTGCTCAGCTGGGGAATGCACCTTTCCTTTTTGGAGAATTACTTGCCCGCTAAAAATTGTTGTCTTTTCTTGTGTCATTGATCCTTCAGCCAAGCGATCGACTTTGGGTAGTGTAAAATTTTTTTTTTCTGTTAAATTGTGCAAGTTCAGTCTCAGAATGTTTGTTTTGGGGGGGGAATGGAGATTGTTCTTTGAGAAATATTCCTTGAGAAAATTTTTTAATTTAAGGTAGTTTTGTGGAAAATTTTTTTTTTCTTTCTGTTTAAAAGTGTTTTGGTTCTTAAAAGTTTGTTGCTGGGTGATTGTGTATTTCTTCGAATGTGGGGGAGGAGATTTTGAAATTGAGTTTTCGGTTGGTTAGTTGTTAATCTTGGAATTCCTCAAAATTTTATGTTTCGACCTTTTGAATTCTTCGGCTGGTCCAAAGTCTTCATCAAAATTTATGTTTTTATTGTAATGACAAGTAATTGGGAACTTTGTTTTGTTTTTCTTCTTTCCGACTGCTCGGGTGATGCATTTTACAAAAGCAGATTTTTTTTGTTGTTTTGAAATTTTTTTTCTTTAAAATTGTAACTTTTTGTAGTTAATTGAACATTTTTTTTTACTTGTGATGATTGGGAGTGTTAAGATTGAATTGATGGACTGGGAGGTAGAATTAAATTTTGTTTTTGTTTAAAACTACATTTTGAAATTTTTTTTTGTTGTTTGTCAGAATTTTAATTTTCTGGGAGGTGGAGCTAAAACTTGGGTTTGCTTGAAATTTACTTTTTTGGGGATTCCCTTTTTGTTGAAGTTTGTACTTCGAATTTTGGGACGGGAATTTGATTTTCTGAATTTTTTCCATTTGTGGGAGTTCTTCGAATTTGTTAAATTTTTGTGGACCTTTGAGTTAGTGAAATTTTTAGTGGAAGTACACTTGTTTACGAAAGTCACTGCTGCAGAGATGTTTTTTTTTGGGAGAATTTCTCGTTCGACAGGATTTGCTTTAGGAAATTAAATGGGACCTTCACGGTTATGTGCTACATTGGGCCTACAATAGTTTTTTTGAGGGATCTCGATTGTTCGACTCCTTCAAGTTCAAGTTAATTTTCTTCTTTTACCCGTCTTGGAAGTACATAGCTCTGGCAGTTCTGTTTGCAAAATTTTTATTTCACATTATTGCTATTCTAAATTTGCATTCAACTTTTCCATTGTGAAAATTTTGAAATTGTCGATACTATTCATTAAGTTTAAGTTTTAGAGGGAGTACAGACGTGTACTCTCGCCTGTTGGAAACACTTGATTTTTTTGTGTGTTGTGTCATTGGGAATTTTGTTTATTGAGGAAGTCTGGCAGGTTTTGGTTCTGTATCACTTGTGCAACCCGAGGGATGTGGAACGGGGGTTTGACAGACTGTTTTTCAGTGTTTTGAGACTTTCTTTCACCTGGGCGCAGTGCAGTTTAAATTCTAAATTTTTGTGAATATTTGCTTTTAAGTGGGTAGTGCATGGCTGAGCTGAGGGTGGTGTAAGCATGAGGAGGCCAGGCTCATGTTGTATATAGGAGAGGAGGCGGACCCAAAAGCAAGGAATGCTTGGGGGCGCCATGAGAAGTGTATTTTTTTTATGTCACATTGCCCAGGCTCTGCTACACACTACTGGGGTTCTTTGGCTTTTGTTTTGATTGGGAGGGATTTGATTTTTTTTTGTTTTAGGAGCAGTGTATTTTTCACTTGTTGAGTTTCAAAAATTTTTTTTTATTAAATTTGATGAGAATTCAGATGTTTTTTCTTGACGTTCACTTCGAGTTTTTGAATATTTTAAAATTTTAGAGTTGTAATAAATGTTTTCTTTT
The DNA here is from genome assembly GCA_951213105.1 of Amaurobius ferox. Lineage (NCBI taxonomy): Eukaryota > Metazoa > Arthropoda > Arachnida > Araneae > Amaurobiidae > Amaurobius > Amaurobius ferox. Next base: position 53,179,139 of record OX578150.1, on the reverse strand, counting down.
TGGAGGTTTTTCTCTTCTCTTAAAGGAGGGATACGAAATTTTTTTCTAATGAAAGTCTAGGAAAAGTGCAAGTTTTAAATTTTATGGTCATGATCAGTGTGCCTTCCCTGTATGTAAAATATGTATTGTAAACATTTTTTTTCAGATTGTAATCCCAGGAGTTGCTACATGAAGCGAGTGTTCTCGTAGGTTTACAATTTCTCTGCCACCAGGATGGTGTTCTCTTTTGGTCATTTTCGGCTCTTTGTTGTGAAAAATTTTATTCTAAAATTTTTTTTCCGGTGGTCGAGAGGAATTATGTTATGCCGAGATTTGACAGCTCTAAATTTAATTAATAGTTCAAAATTTGTAATAGCTTAAAATTTGTTATTTTTCCCCTTTCCCTTCAAAATTCTAAATTTATTTGTTGTTTTGGAATATTTCGGCGATTTATTTCCCCTTTAACGTAATTTGTTATCTTTTTAATGTTTTTATTATTCAAAATTGTGCGCATTGTGCCTTTAAACGTTAAATAATCGTTTGTTAATTCTCATAATCTTCGTTTTCAGCTGTTAACTTCTTTTCACTTCATTCATGAGTTTGCAGAAAAAAGGCACTTTTTAAGACAAAATTTGACTTTCCCTCGCCTATCAGTGAACACCTGCAGAGGGGTGCCTGTAGGGTTGCCTCGCGGCGTCCGGTGACCATGCGTCACCACGGCTCGTGGTTGCCGCCTTGGCGGAAGTTATCCTTTTAATGATTCTTGGCATAACAGCGTTTTATTTCCGCAGTGTATGCGTAAGCGCGCGGCGCGAAGCGCAGGGTTTCACTCGCCAAGTTTGGCGTCTCCTGGGAAGGCAAGCGTGTTGCCGGACATTCGATTGCTGACCGGCTCTGTGGTAGGTGGTGTGTTTTTCGCCCGAAAAGATCCGTGGATCGGGGCCCCAATGCTTGGGCGCCCGTATCCCGCGGTCGCCGGGAGTATGTTTTAAATTTGTGCAGAATGGCCTGACATCGCAGGGGCGTGCCTCATATTTGGACAACTTCCACACAAAAAGTGAAAAGGTGGTTTGGATCAGTGACCCACGGACTACCCTCCTTGGGAAGCGCTCTTAATTGCGCTGGCAATATCAATTGCTCTGTCTGCGATCTGCCTCAGTGTTACCGCTCTATGGTCATCACGGGCTATCACCTACTTTCATGTCAACCTTTGTGAGTGTTCAAGTCTTGGGGGAGCCCAGTGTGAACAGGGCTAGTGTTCAAAGATCAGTGTGCAAGCCCTCAGTGATCGTGTGCGTGCAAGCAGTGTCAATTAATTTTTAACGTGATTAAAATCCAAAGAAGAAAAGAGAGTTATAAATAATGCCCTCAGTGATCGTGTGCGTGCAAGCAGTGTCAATTAATTTTTAACGTGATTAAAATCCAAAGAAGAAAAGAGAGTTATAAATAATGCCCTCAGTGATCGTGTGCGTGCAAGCAGTGTCATTTAATTTTTAACGTGATTAAAATCCAAAGAAGAAAAGAGAGTTATAAATAATTTGTTTAAGTGCTAGCACCGAGAAAGTTTGAGTATTAAGAAAGAAAAATGGTTGAGAATGAGTTGCTTGATTATTTTTGACAAAGCTATATTGCTGTATTGTGATGAAGAAATGTGATTTTTAATATTTTCCTTTTATTTCAAATTTAAGTTTTGGGTGGACAGCTCCTTAGGCAGACCAAACTCTGGTCTTCAGACCAGAGTGGATTCTGTTTCCTGGGTTTTGTTTTATTTTTAAATTTACCAATGAATATTCAAAGTGTTAATTGAGTTTTATTTTAATTGAAGTTAATTGTAATTATCCTCTTGGCAATGTACTAACCACTAAAAATAGCTGAATAAGAATTATATAAAATCTAACTTGTTTATGTTGGAAGCACTTAAGTAATTGTTAATAAAAGTTAATTTTAAATTTAACAAATGAGTTGTGAATTCTTTAGTTGTAGTTGGCTGTGCTATTTATTTATTTAAAGGTAAGTGGATTTTCTTAGAGGTTATATGATGTTGAAGTGTTTTAAAAGTGTTACACAGTTGAGCACAGACCAAGCTGTAGGTAATAAAATAAGTAAATAAAGAAACAAAGAGAAAATAAAAATTATTAAAAGTAAACTTTATTAATTGATTGATTGGTTAAATCTATACGATCAGGAATAAATAAATTAAGGTAAATATAAATAGTAAATTATATAAATTAGGTAATTAAAGAGGTTAATAATGTCAAAAGGAAAAAGCATTATAACAGCCTCACACATCAAATAATTTGAAATCCCATACTATTCATAATTTATTTCAAAAAACTATATATCTTATTCAGATGACCCAAGTTGGAATCCAGCTACCGATGCTCAAGCTGTTGATCGTGTTTATCGTATTGGGCAGCAGAAAGATGTAGTTGTCTATCGCTTGATAACATGTGGTTCTGTAGAAGAGAAAATATACCGTCGTCAGGTGTTCAAAGATTCTATAACAAGACAAGCTACAGGAGGAGCAGCTGATCCATACAGGTTAGAGGATATAAATTGTCTTTTACTTAACTTATTGACTCAGCTTCTTTTTCTTTAATTCTTTGGTTGTCTTCAGAAACTGATATAGTAGAATTCTGATAACAACCTTCACCTAAGTATAGACAATTTGATGACTTTTATATTCTATAAAAAATTTTATCTGTAACCCCCATGTTTTTCTTACTTTTCAAGTTGTAATGCAATTTCTCGAGGCTCAATGATCCTTTTTTTCACCTGTATCTGTTATCAGATTTAAGATCAGCACTTCTGGTGTATCCGTCCGACCTACCAGAAAGATGTAAGGTAACTGTTTGGACTGTCTGTAAGAACCACCCAATTTAGGCCGGAACCTAGTGGGGGAGGCATCCACAGAGACCGTACCATCCTTCCCCTACCACCAACCTCTCGGAAGGACTTACGGACCCACATGTTTTACGTGATCATACTGCACGTGAACGCTGCTGCAGTTTTGACAACAGAGGGAATCGAACCCGAGCCTACCGAGTGCAATTCCCGTGTGCTAACCACTGGGCTACCGTGCCCTAAACTTCTGGTGTGTTGAAGACCCAGACCGTCCGACTCATCCTGAGGACTTGAGTATCTATTTGGATGGCCGATAAACTTCTGGTGTGTGAAAATACTTCATTCCTGAGATTAGAAATTCTTTCCTTATTGTAGAAAGTTCCTTCCTGTGAAAGGTCTTTGGAGGAAATAAAATGTTTCCAAGAAAAGAAAGGAATATTCCCTAGGAAAAGATTAGATAAAGGCTCCTAGAATGTAAAGGTGCTTGCAGTCCTTAGGAAAGTCCTTAAAAACATTTTAATTTTTAAGGACCTCAGAATTGCTTAAATTTGTGCCTAAAGGGAGTACTAAAGGGAGTAAGTACTTAAAGGTTTAAGTACTTAAAGGGAGCTTAAATTTTCTTGCAAATGTCATAACTCAAAAATAACAATTAAAGTAGGGAAAATTGCCTTTTGTCTAAGAGTGATGATCAGATTATAAGTTGCAAAATTTTTTTCCTTCGCCTTATGGAAATGGGGTCAAGGTATTTTATATATTCTGGTTCCTGTTCCTTCCACTATACGGGTAAAAACTCAACTCTTATTCCTTGAGTCTAATTATAGATTACTGCAGTACCCGTAATCAGGGTGTACCTGGAAAATTGCAGGGCCTTTTTCTGTAAGATTTATTTTATTTTAGTGTGCAATTAAATCCATAAATGCCTAATCTTCCAATCAGGAAATCTTTTTTTTTTTTTTCATTTTCATGATCCATTTGTAAAAATATCTAATATACTCGTGAAAAGTTCACCTTTTATTACTTGTGATCATTCTCATAAGATATCATCAAAAGTCTGCCGAATATTTTCAAATACGTAAGATCTAAAATATATCAATTTTTCTCAAATTTAATGAAAATATAATATATTTTCATAAGCATTCTTTGTACTTCATTATTTAAGTCTTTAAAAAGTGCTTATTTTTTCTTAATGAAAAATGTGCAAGAACCCTGAGTAATACTTCAACCATTAGCTGAAATTGAAATTTCTCCTAAAGAGGGAGGAATGAATAAGCGAGTGGGTTGGATGTGAGGCAAGTAATGATGGATGTTCATTTTGTTTGTTTCACATCACTTTCAGCTTTCTGGGAGGGTTATAATTTTTATATCATTCTAGACATGCTTTTGCTAACTATTATCAAATTAAGTTTTGCATCAGAATGGATTTTGTGAGCATCCAGATTTGGAGAGCAAATTAGCAGGACTCATACTTGTTCGCTAAAAGTCCATACCCTGAAGTCCCTTTTTTTCATCCTAGGCCCCTAAAGTCATTAAAAATGAGTATATAAAATTTATTTTGAATGAATAATTTATGTACATTTTTTCGATTTTCATTATATTCAGTACAGCATATGTTTTGGGTTAACCTACTAAGCAAGAACTATATCAATAAGTAAATATTTTTATGAGAAATAGCTGTTGTAAGGAAAGAGTTTATTATTATATTTACTTTATTCAATTTTATTTTATTTTTACTGAAAACTGATCATATAGTTATAATAATAAAGTTACTTTTACTATTATTATTAATAATGTTTCCTTCTTTCTATCTATAACTAATGGTTTGGCTTGTGCTCATTACTTCAATGTTTACCTTTTAAAACACTTATCAACAATTTATCCAATTCCAAAATTCCACTTACCTTTAAGTACCTACATTAAAAATGGCACTGCCAAGACACAGAATCACAACTAAATTCCTGTTAAACTAAACTTTTATTATTAACAACTTAAAGCTTCAAAACATCTTCCAATTCATTAATACTTAAATTTTGTATAGAGGATAATTAATTTTAATACATTGCGATAAAAAGAAAAGAAGAATTAAACCCCAGAAAACAATTAAAAACTCCAGAACTCAATTTAAAACCCAGCAAACAATTAAAAACCCTAGAACTCAATTTAAAACCCAGGTTTAGATTCCACTCTGCCTAAAGTCTGGTCTACCTGGAAGGCTGTCCACCAAACTAAACTCAAAAGCAAAGAAAAGAAAACAAATTGTAAATGTAAAATTACAAACATACATGTTCAAAAACTCAAAGTTTATAAATAAAGATGTAAGTGTTTAAAAATAAATTCATAAAAATTATAAATAAGAGTAAACAGTAGACAACATTTCTACATATGCTGAACGAACAGTGCAGGAAAAAGCTTTGTTGACACAATTTATCGTATTACTATTCAAAAATAAAGAAAAAAAATATGTATTTAATGATCAGTGCTGTGAGCACTCAAGCTATGAGTTGAACCACGAGTGCATAAGCTGAGGAAAAATCCTCACACTACTTGCGTGCACCACTAAAAATATTGTGGGACTGGTCCCATTGAAATCGTGCGAACACAATCCGCTCCTATACAGGCACTGAAACATTATTTTGCAGCAAGGAGACTGGGAAGAAGGATTGGATCTTTGCCGATGGAACAGGACTGTGCTGGAAATATGGCCATAGTTGGTTTTAGGAAAAACTTGGAAGCACTACACTCGCTGATGCCGAACCTGCTCTGCTGATCAGACACTGTAGGGCCCATCTTGCAGACAAAGACCTAAAGTAGCGGCAGGCTGAAACCTTCAGATGGATGAAAACTGGCCCCGATGATGCGAAGGCACGAATATAAGTCGGGTGGTCAAAAGCCCAAAACATGTCATAGTTGGTTTTTGGAATATTTGAAAGCACTTAAACTTGAGCTGCATTATTAAAACCATCACCGTGGGACGTGGGCAGCCTTGTAAGCCCCGACCCACGATTCCTCGAAATTCTGCATCCATTTACACCAAATGCCAGAGATTGAATGAATGCCCGCTAACAAGATCTTCGGTTCCTAAGAGTCGTCAATCTTGGCAAGTGAAAACTTACATATCATACAGAGCACCCATGTATACCCCGTGAACAAAATAGGACGCTTCACAAAAAAATGCGAGGTGCGAAATTGCCACCAAATTTAGCTACCACGTTATGACAACCCTATGGAATGTCTAGCACCCTTTTCCAGATGATCTAACGATAAGCCGAGAAAGGGCCACTTTGTACTTAAAATGTACACCTTTTTTCGTGATCTCTTGAATATAATCTTCGACTGAAAGGGAGAACGTAAGGCCGCAAAGGAAAATTATCTGGGACACTGATTAATTAGCAAAGGATTTTAGGAATATATTTATTGTTTGCAGATACATTGCGCATGTAATTTAGAATATTGGAATGCTAGAAAGGAATAATAAATTAACGTTAATAAGAGTTAAATCGCTGAAATACACATTAACAATAAATTAATTAAGAATGTTGAAGGAAAGGGGGAAAATCATGAATTTTTAACCTTAATAATTTAAAAAACAAAAATTCTGTGAAACTAAGCCCAACATAGCTGAAAATCTCTTGGAACAATTTTGACATTGAAAAGTCCAAACTTCTGCTACCAACTGTTAGATGTGCTTCCATCGCACAATCATGAAACTTTTTCTGAGTGTTATTTGATACAACATAATGTACAAATACAAATATATCATTTTTACTCAACTTATTTTGTATTTTTTTTTTATATTTCATCCATGCACTGCATCAAGCCATTGAGTGCTTGGATGAAACTTATGAAAAACCCAGACCACACGACTGACCTGACCCGAAGGCTTGCAGTAGCTGGATGAAACTTGTGTCATTCCTTTAGCTTTTGACAAGACAAATATAAATTTACAAGTCTTGTATCCATCATAAGTGGCATATTTGATGCTAAATGACAGAAAGATCGATTTTTCCAATGTGTACATTATAATGGGAATTTGCACCTTTTGGATCATTATTGATACAAAAAATGCCATATTTTGACTATAAATCAAAAAAAAAAAACCCCATATCCCTTCCATTGTCAAATCAAAAAACCTTATATTTTGTCGTTTAATATGGCTAAAATAATCAGTGAACTTAAAGAGTTGATATACATTGAAAAGAGTTTTAGAAAAAGTTTTTTAGTTTGGCTTAACTGTCTTAGTAGCAGAGATTTGTAAAAAAACAAAAAGAAAATAAATTCAGTGTTATTTTCCCATAGTTTTTGAGATATTAGTCCCTTTTTTTTATCTGAAAGTACCCTAAAGTCTTTAAAATTTACCTGAATATGGAGTATGAGTCATGAATTAATGACTCCCAAGTTGTTATAACTTGAGCTTACTGTAATATTGTTATTTATTGATAGATTGTGTGAATAAGTAATTTTAAAAGTATGACATGTTACAGTAGACAGGAAATTTTATTTGAGCATTATCTTTTAACTCTATAACCACAAATATGATACCAACAGAATTAGAGCGTTAAAAGTATTTCTTGGTATAAATTATCTTTCTTCCTTTTCAGATATTTTTCTAAACAGGAGTTGAGAGAATTGTTTTCTCTTGAAAATGCACACTATTCAGCTACTCAAGTGCAGCTAGCTGAGATGCATTCTGAGCGCAACACTGATGATGAGCTGGAGAAGCACATAGCTTATCTCCAGAGCCTTAGCGTCTTTGGCATCAGTGATCATGATCTGATGTTTTCCAGAAATATACAGGATCACACGGAAGACAATGATAGTGCAGCTGTGTCTTATGATTACATAAAGAAACAGGTACTTTTACTCATGCTTTACTTGTTTGTTTGCATTTTAGAGTGTTGTATTTTATCCTTACAGTGAATGAAAAATCGTATACAGCAATAGACAGCTAGTAAGTTCTCTACTTGAAACATTCAGGCAATTTGTAGATTGGTTAAACATTTAAGAACAAAATCAGTAAATAGAGTAAAACCTGTAAAATTCTAAAAATTCAATAATTATTGAATATTTACAGCATTTCATTTTATCTGTACCACTAATGATAGGGTGTGGTAACTACCTAATATTTATTTATTTTTTTTTTTTTTCAAATAATTATGTAATTATATATAATATGATCTTACGATAATTACATCTTGTGCAGCTTTTTGCTGCCGCAATATGTAGGAAAAATTTAGTCAATTTCATTTTCATTGCTATTTATTTTTCATTTTGATTTGATTTTTATGTGCTCATTGATGTATCAACTGTATACCTCGTAAAGAAATTTTTTGAAATGTGTAACTTCCAAGGGTGTATTGAATTTTTTGAAAAATGTAACCCTATTAAATTATTGGGAGATTAATAACTGCACTACTGCAATACTTCTGAATTTAAAGTTTATTTAATATTCCAAATGGGATATTTCTTGGATGTTAAAAATTGTATAAAATGCAGATAGAAATATGAAAATTGATGCTAATCAATAAAAATTTAATTAATGTTATAACAGTTTATGGGTTCTTATTTTTTTAAGTAGAAAATAAACTATTTTGTTAGTAAAATATAATTTTTTCATGTTATAATAGTTAGGCTTTTTTTTTTATATAGAAGATAAACTATTTTGTTAGTAAACATAATTTTTCTACATTAATTTTAATGACAAACTTACAAAAGTCCTTTTACTAAATATTTTTTTTTTTTCTAATTTAAAGTTAAAAACTCTCAAAAATTGAAAGTATTAGACTTTATAAAATATTTTTAATTCAAGTCATGGTTTTCTATTTCACCTATTAAATTAGTTTGGATGAATACCACAGCAAACCACTGTTTGATATTCATTTTATTAATACTTTCCCACATAATTGTAAAGTGTTTATGACTTTAATTTTGTCTGTCTGTCTGTCCATCCTTTTGCACGATAACTGCCATAAAAGTGACTTTATCAAAATGAAATTTTAGTATGTTGAGACAGTTTGTTGGACATATGGGAATGTAAAAGAATAATATCACCCATTTAGTTTTGGATCTAATCCGAGTTGAAAAAATTAAATGCATTGAACCCTATGGGATCTAATTTTTCAAACATTTTTTAAGTGGAGTTAAAATTGACAGATTGCTTTGAAAATTTTAGGAAATATTCAAATTATTACGTAAAATGTGAAAAAAAAATTCGTCAAAATAAGTTAAGTAGCTATTTTAAATAAAAATTGAAATAATAATTACACCCATATTACATGATGAGATCACATGACTTATTTCAAAATGAAATATGGCATCTTTTTTTTCCGCTGCATCAAAATCATGATTTTTATAGACTGTTTATATTTAGTGTTGCATCCATCCTAAAACTGCTTTATTTTTGCATATTACCTGCGTATCTAAATTCTGCATGCCTATGCAATTACAATACAAAAATCCATTGCCTAAAATTTGCAACCTGTGATTTTTTCCCACTGGACTGCCTATTATCATAAAATGGAAATTATATGCAAAGTCTGTAAGGCAAAAGACCAATCCTGGAGTACATTTGGAATGTCAAGTTATTAAAGTAGTTGAAATTTAAATTATTGAGAACTTTAAAAAATTTGAAATAATAAAAGATGAGCAAGATATTTTTTAAATTAATGAAAAATACACAGTTGGAATAGTTTCCGTTATTATTTTAATGTATTTTAATCGATGATGGGAACACAAAAATGCACAAGTGATGTTCTATCATTTTGTGTATTTTGTTGTTTATATTGATTTTGTTTCGTCAATAGTGTAGTTTCGGATCAAGTGAAAAAACCAAAGAGATTTTGTCGTCGGAAGTTAGTGTATTTAGTACTAACCACGAAAGTATATATATATATAGAGAGAGAGAGAAAAGGATTATATATATATATGTGTGTGTGTATACACATACATACTAGAATGAATTACCCTGCTTTGTCCAGGTACATGGTCCTAAATAAATGACCTCTATTTGAATAATACCACTCAGTTTTCAATCCAAATCACCACAAAATGCTAAATCCTTAGTTTATGTACAAAGAGCACCACTCCACAAATGCCGAAAGCTAAAATAATAAAATAAAATGATCCTTTGAAAGTACTCCTCCTTTCTGTAGGAGTGACTTGAATCCTGTTGTCGGGTGGGCATGCTCAGTTAGCAAGTAAGTGTACAGAATTTCATTAAGTAACATCAAAAATCTTATAGGTTTGCTCACTTCAAGAAATTACAAAAAAATAAATTTCTTATAAGAAAAAACATTAATTTTTTTTGTTAAAATAGGAAGATATACACCCTGTTTTTTGCTAAACTTTTAATTTTTCATATGCAGTAGCAGAAGTATCACGTCTATTAAAAAATGTAAATTTTGATGGATTTTAAAAAAATAAATATGAAGAAATTATCCTACAAATGCAGTTGCATCATTGCAAAGAATGTACTTCAATTTTTCCCCGATGGTGTCAAGATAGAAATGCTGATAATATTTTCAGTCGCTAAGGAACCAATTTGTGAAAATGCCGCTCAAAATCATACTTAAACATGAAGTAACTAAAAATTAATTTGAATGTTTAAAATAACACATTCTCGATGGACACTTTCTCAGGTCCTGAAGTGCCTGTGTACTAAATTTCATGGCTGTAGGACGCTTAGATTTCCCGCTACAGACTACACAAACATCTTTTATTATGTAAGATATGATATTCATATTTTTAAATGTGTTTGTTTGCTTATGAATTTTTAGATTACTTTTACTTTTAATTTCTGTAATTGAGCATGTTTACATAAAATGATCTGGTTTCATTTAGAAATTTATACTTTCAAATGCATCTACCGTTAGATATTCCCAAAAATTGGCATACTTATGAGTTTAAATATGACATTCTATTGTAGCTAGAGTGCAGAAAGTTATTGCACATTGGTGCAAGGACTTCACTTATAGTTTTTAAATTAGAATAATTCAGAATCAAAACAATAGCTGGGATCCCCCCCCCCCCCCTCCCTCCAAGGACATTTTATGTTCAGTCAAAAAACTTCAATTACAATCTCCAAGCATCATCACATTTTATCATCCAATACATTTTTGAAATTAACAAAGTAACTGATTGATTCAACAGTCAGAGTGAAATAAAAAAAAATAATTATTAAATTGGTAGAGTTCTATGTAAGAAAGACAGGAAATTAAAAGTTTTGGTGAAATGTAGTTCAACACAGATACACTAGCATTTAAATATATTATTTTTACACATAAAATACACTCCTAATATGCATACCAAATATTTCTAATTTCTTCAAATTCTCGTATTTTGTTCCCGTGCTTCCCTAAAATAATACATATATCCCCTTACCATGGCATAACAATTTGTAGAAAAGAATTGAAAAACATGATTTTTTTACTTCCTTTACAATCCTCATTTCCGAAAAAAATATACTTTATTTTATATTTTCCTAGCGCACATAACGTAAAATTTAGCCTACTCACAAAAAAAAAAATTTCAGTAATTCTATTAATTATTTTTATTTCGTATAGTCTCGAAGCCATTTTCTTAGTGTACATTAATTTTAATTTATTCCCAAAAAAAATTTTCAGTTATTTTATCAATTGTTTTTATTTCGAATCCTGGTCATCGGAACCATTAATGCTGCGAGGTAAAACCCTCACATTCGATCTGAACGCTAAAAATACTTAAAATGTTCATGGAACATTAAGTTAACGGCTGACGTGATCGCAAGTGGTTTAAAACTGAAAATTAAGAAGTAATTAATAAGATTTGAAATGAGGACATGGATTAGATTTTAAAAAATAAGAAAAAAAAACAAGTTTATTTACACAATTAACATTTAAAATAAAAAACATGAAAAGCTTTGCTCATAACACATGAGCTTGAAAGTTACTCCCATAAAGTATGAGAACATAGCAAAATATCAAAACATCATAAAACCTCTTAACACTAATTCTACTCGTAAATCCTAAATACATCATAAATCTTTAATATATCATAAATCGTTAATCCTCATAAGTCATTAATATATCAACAATCCTCAACCAATAATTCTACTTGTAAAATATTAATATATTGCAAAAACGTTATACCCTCCAGGTAGCAATAATTTAAAAGAGAGGAAGAGACATTTCAAAAAAAGTGTTGTACGTAGCAAATAGGCCTCGCCTTTTCTCTTGGGCCAAACAGCCATACGTGCTCTTATGTAAACGGGGACCGGAGAGCATTTTCGCTCCGGCGAGCTTTTTGGTACCTGCTTACTCGAACTCTCAAAAGGCACTCTCGATTCCTTCTCTCTGAAAAAACCTCTTTCCAAAATCTTCCAATTTTAAGTCTCCTCCCTTTCAAATATTATTGGCTGTCAGGACTTAAGCCCCCCTTAATATTACTGGCGGACACTTGGATTTCTCATTTTCTGTGGCCAGTCCATGACAGCAGGGCTGGGTCAGTAGCCCCTGAATTATCGCTTGCAGGTGGCAGGAGTCCCACGCTCCTGCGCGAACCTCTGGGCTTAATTGCGCCCCCAACGACTGCTTGTGTCTTCATCTTGAACGAGACCACCCACAGGCAGCTCCACTGACCCTTTCCTTTGCAGGTGGCCAGAGGGGTACCCTATACATATTTGTAACAGGGCTAGGGACCGTCCTTTGCAGGTCGCCTTCCTCTCCAAAATTTCACAATGTCACATATTTTTGGAAAACACTATGTGACAATTCCTCTCATAAAGAGTTCAATTTCATTTAGTGCCTTTTTTTTCATAAAATATTTTCATTATATACTGAATGTGCAAGAATGCTATATCTAACTTGATAAAACTATCAGTATATTATTTTTTATCATAACGCTATAATTCATGAAAACGTTAATTTCAAAATTTGATTGTGACTATAATAACATTTAGTTGCATAAATTGTGACACAGAAATGGGTGGTACATCAATTTTCACAACTGTTTACCCTAGCAATTTTTGGAAGTTTGAAAAGTTATACATTATGAACCATTCCCACTATGCTAGGATTAACTGTTTTCAAAATATATTTGCATTATAGAATTTAAAGCACTCTGTTGCCAACTGAGGAAATTCCTAAAAACTACATAGTTGTTATTTTTAAGAATTTCTCAATTGTATTGATTTCTGTGATTTAATTTAATTTCTTGTTACTTATTCCATATATCTAAAACAAATACTAGAACATTTCCATAGGACCAAAATCTGTTATAAAAAGAGACATATTGATCCAAAGACCCCAGGAATGTGATGGTAGAACTCTGACTGCCCAATTTAGACTAGAACCCAGTGCGGGTGGCAGCCATGTGAACTATCCCATCCTTCTCCAATCCATCACATCTTGGGTCTCTTCAAATGGTCTTTCAAACCTAATGATGGTGTGCCTTTATTCTACGTAGACAAGGATTATTTGGGGGGAATGGTGAGGGTAAATAAAACATGTGATTCTTATGTCATTATCACTTTGTTATCCCTGCCCCTTTAACTTAATTTAATAAATATAAATAATCCAACAGTAAAAAAAATTGTCTTAAGAAAAGTCATCTGCTGCCTATATCAGATTTTTATTCTTGTATATTTTTGGATTCCTTGATTTTACATTTTGCAAAATAGCGGCCATAACTTAAAACTTAATTGAATAGTATATGGTAAAGTAAACAATCTTATTTAATGGTAATTTGTTTTATGTAAAGGTTGCTATGGCTCATCAGCTCATTCAAGCAGAGGCTGCTGTAGTAGCTGATGGAATACGTATGGCAGGCACCTACAGTCGTCCTTATCAAGAAACCATTCCATTAAAAAGACAAGTAAAGGGTAAGTTACCTTTATATTGAAAAAGATTGAACATTTCGTTTTATTACAACTTTCGTTTTATTTACATCGATAGCATATTTCAAACTATCATTTTATTATATAGACAATATATCAATAATACTATCATTGTTCTGGGAATTATTGTTTCCTCCTGGAAATAATACTATAAAAATCTTAAATATCAATTTATTTAATTTTCTTTAATCGTGCTAATTACAAAAATGTTTGCTTAGTTCTAATTTTTCACATATTGTATCTGTACATAAAATTTAATTATGATATGTGCATTCATTGAGTTTTGTGCCCACACTTCATAGATATGCACACACATTGAGTGATGGAATATCATTATAAATATGTTTAGGATATATTCAGCAGAAAGGTTTTAAAAAAATATATTTTCTATGTTTTAGTATGAGAAAGTGAACATGCATAGCTATAGAATATTACATTTTGTCCCTTATTTTATTTAAATATATTTAACTAGTGCTATTGAAGAAACTTTTATATAAAAAAAAATTCTTATGAGCCTTTAAAACTTTAATTATGTTTCTGTAGCATAGTGTCTAGTGATTAATTTTTGCTACACAATTAGAATCCTTTCTAACCTCTCTTAACAACCAACTGTTACCATATCAAAAACTATTAAATCACTAAAATTATTGGCCCTCACAAGTTAATTCCAAATAACTTTATCAGGTAAAAAATCATTTTATATATAAATTTGTATTTGAAAGAGAATGGTTATAGTTGTAAGGTCCCTGTCTTCCAGATGTTTCTGCCTGAATCATTTTTACCTATATATAAAAAGCCAATATCTTTGCCACATTTAACTATAAATTTAGCTATCTTAGTGACTTTTAGGAAATATTGCTAAGTTGGCAAAAATTCAATAATATCTCTCAAAAATTGAAATAATTATTTTTCATAATCACTGTAGCTGTGTGAAAACTGTTATTTTAATATTCTAGATTCAAAATGTAGCTATCATGCCTATTAATTTGGCGGCAGATTTGTGAGTATCAGTTACAAATAATTTCCTTCGTGAAATATCACCAACTGTGATAATTGAGAAATGTCACAGCGTTGGTGATAATTCAATATCTCAAGTTTGCATTTTATTTCTTTGGTAATTCATTTTGCTTTATAGGAATTATCAATTCAATATTCTTGACTATTTTGACTTAGTATTACAATCTTTGAAAATAATATAACAATTTATAAAAAAAATTTATGCACAGTAAGTTTATCACTCAGCGTCCCCCCTTTACCGAGCGACACTCAGTCTTCCAGCTAGTGAATAGAGAAAACAAGGAAGAATCACTTTCCAGGATTACAGACATTTTAAATTTCATAAATTTTCATTATTTAACTGTTTTATGAAATATATCTAATATATTTACTATAGATATCTACAACAATATAACTCTAAAGAAATGTTATTTTAAGGCATGTCTGCATTTTTTGTTAAGGTCAAGAAAAGGTTTTAAATTTACACTTTGAATATCCTGTAGACATGATATAAACACCCTATTATATAAAAACAGAGACTTATTTGTGAGAACTAACGCATTGAGATATTTTACCTCCACAAATTTAAGAGATGATTCCTTATTTTTCATGTTAAAAAACTTTTTAAGGCATGTTTTTATAGTATACAGAAGTTTGAGGGGCTAACGAACTATGTTTTAATTTAAAGTAAATAAGAGTGACAATAAGAATGCTGGATTTGTATTAGATATGCAATTTATGTTTATGAATAGAGAAAACAGGAAATAATCACATTGCAAGATTACAGACACTAAATTTTATAAATTTTCACTCCCCAGCTGCACATTTCAGGATTGTTCATTTAGCCTCACAATCACCTCTGAAGTATAAATATTTTTTGATTAGCTGTTATGGCACCGTTCTGCCAATTCTATATACCATATTAAAATAACTTTTTAACTGAAATGTTACATTTCAGACAAAAAAATTGACTGCATAAAGTCACAAATTTTATATTATATAGTTACTATCTATTGTTATATTTATTGAAAGAACATTTTCTCTTATATCTGTATTTTAAAATAGTTCCAGATGGTTACAAACCTCCTGTTCTCCCAGAAGTGATTGACTTGACGGAGCATGCTCAAAATATTCAATTTCCATTTCAAAGCAAATTACAGCCAAAGTCTCCATCCAATGCAGATTGTATTGACTTGACAGATGAACAACCTAGCTCTCCAATGAAAAATAAAGGAAAATTTAACTTTGATATTGGTAGGCGTAATGTTTTGATATTGCTAAATTTAAATCAGACATTTAACTCTGTTTTATTGGTTAAGTTCCCTTTAGCTTATTGTGAAAATATTTGAATATGTTGACCTTTTTAATAGTTTTAGTGTTTATTTAAGCCTTAAAAAGTGTGACTCTGTTTATGTTTGCTAGGGTTTGTACTCACTTTAAAACGGAACAATGATTGTCAATGAACTTAAAAGTTCTAGAAAAAGTAAAAACATCCTTAAGTTTGTGTAAGGTAATTTTATACAAAAACTGCAACTGTATTTGCTTTTAGAACATATTTTCAGTCACAAAGCACACATCTTTCTGTGGAAGATTCTCTAGGATTGGTTCACAAAAAAAAAAAAAATTACCAAAAGTGGTTTATCTGCCATAAAACATTTTTAGCTAGTGTACTAGATTGTTGATTTCAAAATCCAAAACCATAATCCATTTCATTTTTATCAGATTTCTAGAATCTTTCATATTAGTACACTGTTATATATTTTTACTTAATACAATATTTTGTCTGTTGAATAAAATCTATTTTTTTTGTGATTTTATCTTTTTTTTTTCTAGTGACAGCTTTTAAATCATCTTCTGATGAACGGCACTCTTCACCAATGAAAGTGGACAGCAAATTTTCACCAGAAATAACAAACAAACCTTATTCATCTCCTGTATCAAATGAAAGTGACTCCCACTATTTCACTCCTGCACAAAATCTTGCCTCCAATTACCAGGATGATTTAAAGACCATAAAACACGATGTTTCCATCGAGGAATCAAACTGCAGTGACACACCAATAAAAATAGAACCTCGTGATTCTGTCAGGCATATTGGGAATATTAGCAAACAAGATAAGGCACTTGACTCATCCATTGAAAACAATAAGCATCTATTGAAAGAAACCAAATCAGAAATCACTCCACAACTTCCTACAACATTTTCAGAAGCTTTTAATCAAGGTGCTCAATTACCAAAAGGGACTGAAAAGGACATTGATGTAGTTCCTTCAGCACAAATTGTTCATAATACACTGGATTATTTAAAAGTGGCTCCCGAATTCCAAGAAACATTTCAAAATAATTTAACTTTGATGATGGATGATGACTTAAATGATATGAGCTTTAATAATGAGGTATTGTATGATGCAGTTTTCTTATTCTATTAGCTTTTAAAGTGCATAATTTTTGTATATGCAAATTTGTGACCAAAAAGACTTTGGATGAATTTACTATGCTACATATGATATAAATTGGGCATTGGTCAATTATAAAACTGATACTAGACTTAGATTTACCTGACATGAAACTGATATGAATTTTTGTTTTACCTGATACGAAAGGTGATACAAAGGAGACTAGTGGGAATGTGATCCCTTCTCTTCTCATACTAATCATCCACCTGACTTGACTAGTTGTCACTGTAGCTAGTAACTTGTATGAATAGATTAATTTACAGACTCAATGACCCTAATGATGAAGAGCAGGCAATTATATTTTAGGAATTCAAAGTTAATCTTTGGGAAAATAATATACACTATCTACAAAGTAACACATATATAAGAACTATCTCATCTCGGAAGTGTATTTTGCAATCTGTCTACATTCCAAATGTTTAAGAAGGTCAAGCAACCCCTCAAGTAAAATTGTTTTAAAAATTTAGATTTTTCATCACTTATCAAACCATGCATGATTGAATTTCATAATACTATCTTAAGATAAAGAATAATTTACGTTTGTTCTACTCTTCGAACTTCTTGGTGTACAACAACCTCTTAAATAGCAGTAGGATTCTAGGTTTTTAGCCTATTTTCTTACTCATCTGCCATATTTCAAATCTATCGTGCTTAGATGAGGGTATTTTATATTTACTTGATAAATAATTGAGCATTTTGATGTGCAACATCTCCAGAATAGAAAATATTCGCACACTTCAATCTTTCTATTAAACAAGCCACCCTTACAACCTTACCTAGTCAAGTTACACTGCAATTAAAGTATCCATCCCACTGGAAAATAAATTTTACAATCAGTGACTATTTGGGAAGTACCTAAAATGTATGTGATAGATGCTTGAAAATTAATATTTGTGATAAGTAGCTTCATATGCATATTCAAAGAATAAAACATTCTGATCGCCTTTGCTTACCAAATAATAAAATAAAATCTCAACTTGACAATCATAAGACGGAATAAGTAACATGAGATTCCCATTCTAAATTATTTATAATTTGAAAACTCTTTATTGTCAAAATAGAATATGTGGCTTAAGAAGTTATATCAATAAATTTATTGTGTGGTGTATCAGATAAAATAAACCCAATCCTTAAAAATACCATGAATTTATTGAATTCATATAACTAACATTTTCTTAATTATTTAGATTTAAAAAAAAAAAATGTTTTTGCCTTTTGTGACTGCTTTATTTAAACAGTATCAAAATTATTTCTGTTGCTAAGTGAACATGACTTCACTATGGCCAAATAAAGTTTTTACAACCGACAAAATACAGATAAACATCTTTTATTATATTATTTTCAATTGAAATAATTTTTTCTCAATTTTAAACAAATTATGAAAATATACGTAATTGCTGTAAAACTTTCTGAAATTATCAGTACCAGCAACATCTCTCAGAATAAAATTTGCTCCCTCTAAAAAGTAAACAAATATTTCTAACCCTTAAATTTTGAAAAATGTGCAAAAATATATAGAAAAGAACACACAAAAAGGTATAAAAACTTATTCAGAATATGACTAGCATAGCCTAATAGGATGAGTTGTGCTTAGACCCAAATAAGCCCTACTCATCCTATCAGTATTAGATACAATCATGTCAGAAGTTTAATGAAGCTGATCAGAAAATTTTAAATATTTGTATTTTGTTTATTATTTATTAAACTGTATTAATTTATGTACAAACTTCCTAACAATTATATATTTGCCTTTTTTGTATTCTATTGTAGATGTCAAATAACCGTGTATCAGGGCGTAGAAAATCTTGTGCAAGGTAAATTCTTTTAAGTCTTATTTATAGTTAGCATTTTATAAAAATGTAACTTAGCCTTTTCTCCCCAGTACTAGCCCTGTTTGCTGACGCTCACCAATTACCATAACTCTCTTTGCGAGCTCCTTTTTCCCGCCTTCTATGCAGTCATAATACACCCATTGAGACAATGTCTTATTCACGAGCTATACGTTTTGCTGCTTAGTCTTTGTACAGTGAAAAAATTTTTTTTTCGTTTGTTTAAATCATGAATTTAAATATTACTTATAATAACAGTCGCGTTATACTCGCAAACTCCTGGAACTCGGCATTATACTTACAAACTCCTGGAACTTGAGGCCTCCGCCTCCTATCCGCTCATTAACCACCCAATTTCATTTAACGAGCTCTTTCTTCCCGGCATCTACGCATGTGTAATAGTCTAGGGGCTTCCCCCCCCCCTCATGCTGGCTGATGCTCACTATCCCCCTTAACTCTTTGTGGGTCGGGAAACCTTGCCGCCAACTCACTGGCTGTCAATGAGATCACATCATAAACTCTTTGTAGCCTACCGCTGCGCAATATGCCCGTTGGGGCCGTAGCCTAATCGTTGATGCTATCCAACTGATGGAGTTTGCTTCGCGAGCTCGACTGGCACCCATTCACAGCCTGCGCACTCTGGAAATCTGGAAAACCGGGAATTTACAGGGAATTTGAAAGTGGACTAAAATGTCAGGGAAATTGCAGGGAAAATCGATTTTTTGTTCAAAATTCTGGAAGAATCAGGGAATTTTCAATTTGCTGACCTGCTTCACAGAGATGCTGATTACTGTGGACTCTCCGTAGTTTCTACGGGGAACTTCCTCATACTGTGGATTACAGAATTTTTCATAGTTTCCTGTGGAAAATTGTCTTCTGTGAAGGCGAATGTAAATTTATGGCTGCATGCGCGGTAATTTCAACCAAACCAAGGTAACAATGGGGATTTATGGTCGCATGGGCAAATTTGCAATTAATTGCAGTTAATGCAATCAAATTAATGTGACAACGAGGATTTACTGTCACATGCATGGTAATGCCAATCAAATCATCGTGACAATGATGATTTACCACTGCATGAAATGTAAAAGATCTTTTTTTTTTTTCATGGAAGTAATGTAATTCCTAAAAGTTGTGAAATTTTGCATAAATCGCTGAACAGTTAATTTTATAATTATTTGCTCATAAACAGTTCAATTGCGCAATTCTGTTTATGTTCTTGTGAATCGCCGAGAGTCGATTAGTATCTTTTTCCATCTATCTCCATCTTATAAATACAGTTGAACTCGCTTATAGCGAGCCCTGTTTTAATGAGAAACTGGGTTTAGCAAGGAAATATGAATACAATGGTTGGTTCAATGTTCAGAGTGCGGAGTCAGTCACCTTTAGTCACCTTCTTTTAAATTGGTCACTTTTTGTCACCTTTTTCAGTTTTTATCACCAGTTTCCACCTTTTTTTGACTATATTCATACTTGCCAACTTTTACGCATTATGCGTAAAGTTTACGCATTTTAACTACTCTTTACGCTTTTACGCATATATTGCTATATTTTACGCATTTCCGCATTTATTTGAATTTTTTAACATTACTAGGAAATTATTCTCCGGCTTTTTTTTTTTTGTTTAAAATTTATCAATTAACCAGACATGGTATGATTTCTCGGAAACACCGATTTTCCGCTTTTTTAGCACTGATTTCTACCATTCTCGGGATCGTAGCAAATCCATAATAAAATGCCGCGTAATACCAATCAAATTAACGGAGATTTACGGCCGCATGTAATGTAAATGGAGATCTCGATCGCTTATTTTATGGAAATAAGCGATCTTACTTCTTCAGTACTTCTTCAAAGGTTGTCTAATTCAGCATAAATCCCTAAAATGTTATTTTGTTCATTAATTTCGCATAAACACTGCGATTGCGCAATTCAGTTTGTTCTTATGAATCGCCGAGAGTACAAAAGTATCTTTTTCCATCCATCTCAATCTTCTAAATATTGCATTTTTGATTGACTAAACTAGCTTATTTTCATATTCTGATTCATTATTACGATCAATTTCTTAATTATTTTCGCATGAACAATATGATTGCGCAATTCAGTTACTTTGTGTGAATTGCCGAGAGTACGTTAATATCTTTTTCCATCCATCTCCATCATTTAAATGTTGCATATTAGATCAACTAAACTAACTTATTTTCATATTATGGCTAATTATTAAGGTTAATTTTTTAATTATATTTGCATAATACAAATTTTTCTATTTTAAAAAATGGGTATGAACTCTGTGAAGGGATATTTTCCAAAAAAGTGGTATTAAAGCAATGATTTAAGCAAATAAAAAGAAAACCATTTTGGCAGGAATATAATTCAGTACTATATATATACATATATTTTTTTTTAATTATTATTAAAGATCAATATTTGTTTTCATTATAAAGTAATTTTCATCGGATAAAACCTTTATATATTTTTTGTTTTATAATTTATTGTCCTGAAATTTTATAAAATTGGTGTCTTGAATTTTCATATTCTACCAGT
Source organism: Amaurobius ferox (assembly GCA_951213105.1). Classification (NCBI taxonomy): domain Eukaryota; kingdom Metazoa; phylum Arthropoda; class Arachnida; order Araneae; family Amaurobiidae; genus Amaurobius; species Amaurobius ferox. The sequence goes on along the minus strand of OX578150.1, from coordinate 53,157,630 downwards.
ACTGTGCCTGATATTTAATGCAGTATTTTTTTAATGCAGGTACTTGTACATAGTTAAATTCATTAGAAATGGAGTTTGCGCATGTAGTTTAAAAAAATCATTATAAATGTCAGTCACGTAAAATTTTACACATTCCAATTTTCCCAGGTTGGCAGGTATGTATATTGAGTGAAAATATACATTTTACCCATATTTGTACATAATTTTCGTTTGTTTTTCATCACATACAATCACACTTTTGTAGTTGGAATTCGACAATTCTATGGATTCATCACAAGATATTCATGTTTTTAAGAAAATTTTTCCGGATAGTATCCTTGAACATTTTTCTCTGTCACCTAAGAAAATGCGATACTTAATCACTGATGGGCTGTCCCCTTATTTCCAGGAACTCGTGTTAGAAGAAGCATGTTCATCCTACATGAACCAATGTCAGAAATAACATGAAACCACCAATGTCAAAGATAAAAAGGAATTGCAAATAACAATCATATTTTGGTCAAATGTGGTATAATGACACGGCACCTCAGAACTTTCTTTTTAGGTAAAGCTGACGGAGAAACATTGCATCAAATACTATGTGAAGCACTTTTTGAGGCTAATTTATCACAAAATAGATGTCTTAATGCTTGGATGAGACGGACCTAATGTTAAAAAAGTATTTAGACTTTTCGATAGTAATGTCCAGGCGACACGAGGAACATGACTTATAAACATAGGTACCTGCAACATCCACACAACGCATAATGCATGTGTAAAGGCATTGGAGAGTTTAGGTGAAGAAGCTTCTGAGTTGCTAATCAGAATTTTCCATTATTTTGATGGTTGGCCTGCCTGTTGGGAAGAGTTTGAAGAAATCCAATCTAAATTTAATATTCCACACCACAAATTTTTGAAACATACAACAACAAGGTGCCTTACCATTCGGAGCAGTGGGACATTATATATACTAATTGCCAAGTGTCCGTCTGTCTGTCTGTCATGCTTTTTATAGGCACTTCCCGAATAGATAGAGACTTGCAATTTGATACACGGCTCAGTCGTTCGATAAAACCCCCTGGAAAAATCGAATTTTTCAAAAACGTTCTCTAGAGGAGGTGCCCCATGCCAAAACTTTCGAAAAGTTAAATGATGGGAAAGCATGCTTTGCGATGAGATAGAAACTTCAAATTTGGTGTATAGGTAAATCATTCGAAGGGAAGAAAGTGTGCAACTTCAGATTTCCGACATTTTCTATTTAAGGGGGTGCCGCACACCAAACGTTGGAAAAGTGAAATGATATGAAAGCATGTGATGAGGTAGAGACTTCAAATTTGGTGTATGGGTAAATTGTTTGAAAGGAAGAAAGTGTGCAATTTCAGATTTCCAATATTTTCTACTTAAGGGGGTGCCGCACACTTAAACGTTCGAAAAGTGAAATGATAAGAAAGTATGCTTTGCGATGAGACAGAGACTTCAAATTTGGTGTATGGGTAAACTGTTTGAAATGAAGAAAGTGTGTAATTTCAGATTTCCAATATTTTATACTTAAGGGAGTGCCGCACACCAAAATGTTCGATTTACCGAATAAATGAGAAATGGCTCCTTTAAAATTTGATAGCAGCTTGAAATTTAGTATATGGGCTAATTATTTGACGAAAACACCCAAGATGAATATAGTTTTTCAAAAATGTTCGTTTAAGGGGGTGCTCTAGAGTAAGACGTTCGAATAGTGAATTAATAAAAAACCATACTTCGGAATGAGATAGAGATATCAAATTTAGTGTAAGGGTTGATAGTTTGGAAGGAAGAAAGTGTATAATTTCAGTTTACCAAAATTTTCTACTTTAGGGGGTGCCGCACACTAAAATGTTCGATTTTCGGAATAAAGGAGAAATGCCCCTTTTAAAACGTGATAGAGACTTGATATTTAGTATATGGGCGAATCATCTCATAGAAATCACAAAAAGAATAGAGTTTTTCAAAATGTATAGTTAAGGGGGTGGGTACTCCACACAAAAGCATTGGAAAGATGAAATGCTAGAAAAGCATACTTCACGATGAGATAGAGACTTCAAATTTGGTGTACGGGTAAAAAGTTGGAAAGGAGGAAAGTGTGCAATTTCAGTTTTCCAACATTTGCTATTGTAGGGGGGTGCCGCTCACTAAAATTTTAGATTTGCCGAACAAATAAAAAACGCCTCCTTTACAATGTGATAGAAGCTTGAAATTTAGTATATGGGCTAACCATTTGACAGAAAAACCAAACATGAATACAGTTAGGCAAAAATGTTCATTAACGGGATGCTACACAGAAAAACGTTCGAAGGGTGAAGTGATAGAAAAAACATGCTTCTCGATAGGATAGATACTTCAAATTTGGTGTACAGGTAGATAGTTTGAAAGGAGGAAAGCGTGAAATTTTAGATTTCCAATATTTGCTACTTTAAGGGGTGCCTCACACTAATAAGTTCGATTTTCGGAATAAATGAGGCACACTTCCTTTTAAATGTGACAGAGGCTTGATATTAGGTATATTGGCCAATCATCTGATAAAATGCTCTAGACAAAGAGAGTTTTTCAAAAATGTTCATTTATGGGTGTACTTCACAGAAAAAAGTTGCAAAGGAGAAATAATAATATAGGGGTGCCTCGGGATGAGATAGACTTTAATGTGGTGTACGGGTAAATAATTCGAAAGGAAGAAATGCGCAAATTTAGTTTCCCAATATTTTCTTCTTTAGGGGGTTCTGCACACCAAAATATTCGATTTGTCGAATAAATGTGAAACGCGAATTATTAAAAAATTTACATTATTCAGGGGTTGCTTGTTGCGAGACAGTTGATTTTCAATGGGTATTCGGCTAGTTTAGTTCTATTTCCTTAAGCACATGCCTCTGAAAAAAAAATTCGGCTGTTCTTACAAGGTGAGTGCTTTAAAGAAATCTTCGATAAAAGCTGAACTTCAGTTTCATTATTTCATCAGCAGAACTATTCATAAAGCTCACACAATGTTTTCAGTGTCAAGCACCTATGATCCACAAATTGCATGAAGAAATAGAGAATGTTCTTTAGACCTTCATAGCTCGTGTTTTGAAGACTCCTGTCATTGGAAAAATCACTAATTTTTCTAAAGTTGATCTTGATGAACTCTTCACAGTTAGTAATCTAATTCCTCTTGAAGAACTTGTCATTAGTGTGGAGGTCACAGACAAACTTTCTAAACTGAAAGAACATAAGTTGTTTCTGAAAGAAGCTCAAAATCATTACAGTACTGCTTGTAAGCAATTGATGGAAAAGACTTGCTTATCAAATGGATCACTTAAAAGTTTTAGATTTTTGGACCCAAAAGAAAGAACAAAGGCTAGAAGCTGCAGAGACATATTAAATGTTGCAAAAATTATGCCATGTCATGTTTAACTAGATTATTTATTAAATGAGTGGAAATTTTTGCAACTGGAAAAAGATGATACAGCATTTGAAAACAAAACTATTGATGATTACTGGCAACAACACATCTCAAAAAGGGACTCATTATCAAAAGATATTAAGTTTCCAAATGTTTCAAAAGTTATAAAGGCTGCTCTTACTTTGTCACATGGAAATGCTAACATAGAGAAGATTTTCCATTTCTAAGCATATATTAGGAGAAGATAAGTCAACAATGACAGAAAGATTTTTAAATAGTATATTGATAGTGAGGGATGCCTTGAAGCAATACCCCCATTTTGTGTTTTCATCAAATGATTAGCCCATATACCAAATTTCAAGCCTCTATCAAATTTTAAAGGAATATTTCCTCATTTATTCGGTAAATCGAACATTTTGGTGTGCGGCACCCCCCTTAAGTGGAAAATATTGGAAATCTGAAATTGCACACTTTCTTCCTTTTTTGTGATTTCTATCAGATGATTCGCCCAAATACCAAACCTCTATCACTTTTTAAAAGGGGCGTTTCTCCTTTATTCCGAAAATCGAGCATTTTAGTGTACAGCACCTCCTAAAGTAGAAAATATTGGTAAACTGACATTGTACACTTTTCCTTCCAAACTATCTACCCTTACACCAAATTTGATATCTCTATCTCATTCCCAAGCATGGTTTTTATCAATTCACTTTTCAAAGGTTTTACTCTGGAGCACCCCTTTAAACGAACATTTTTGAAAAATATATTTGTCTTGGGTGTTTTTGTCAAATGATTAGCCCATTTACCAAATTTCAAGCCTCTATCAAATTTTAAAGGAGCCTTTTCTCATTTATTCGGTAAATCGAACATTTTCGTGTGCGGCACCCCCCCTCCTCCCCTTAAGTAGAAATCATTGGAAATCTGAAATTGCACACTTTCTTCCTTTTGAACGATTTACGCATAAACCAAATTTGAAGTCTCTATCGTATTGCAAAGCATGCTTTCCTATCGTTTCACTTTTCGAACGTTTTGGTGTGGAACACCCCCCTCTAGAGAATGTTTTTGAAAGATTCGATTTTTCCGGGGGGGGGGGGGGGGGTATCAAACGGCCTAGCCGTGTACCAAATTGCGAGTCTCTATCTATTCAGGAAGTGCCTAAAAAAAGCGTGGCAGACAGACATTTGGCAATTAGTATATATAGATAGATTGGAACCATTAGTTTATAATTAAAAAAATGTACACATGAAAAGTGTTTATGTTTTAAAAATATTAGCTATTTGCATATCCCAACTCAAAACACTACACTTAAGGAAAGTCTCTTTTTATGCTTTCAAACTCGATTAGCTTTTGTATATAAGTTAAAAAATATGGTTTTAAAATTAAAAAAATTGAAAGTGATTCATTTAAAATATAATTATTAATATTTTAAAATTTAAATTTAATATGTGTCCCCTATACATCTCATGAGTGTTGCAACTATTATTTTAAATAGGTTTTGATTTCTGCAGTTGGTAACAAAGCTAATGGAAGCCATATTGTTCCTTCTTATATAGTATAAAAAAATATTACAAAAAATGGATAAGAGTATAATTTTATTTATAATCTAAATCACATTTTTATGCGATGTAAAGCTAAAAAAGCCAATTCATTTGAAAATCACCTTACAATGGAGCTACTAATGTCAATGGCCATCTTTCAAGACTGCAATCAAGGATATTGTCGATTAAGCTAAGGGTTATTTATATTCATTGTTTTGCACATACTTTGAATTTGGTAGTGCAAGACAGTATGTGCAAATTACAAATAATTCGTGATTACTTAACTTTGGTACGTGAGCTAATATCGTTTATAAGAGGATCTCCAAAGATATTAAAATTTTTCCAAACGTTTCAATTGGATTCAGATGATACAGTTTCCTTACGACCATTCTGCCTAACTAGATGGTGTTTGAGAGTGAGCTGCATTTCATTATTGTAAAAAAATTACGAAGCGGTCAATTAGTTCCTCGAAGGTATGTGCAAGGAAGTTAGAAAAGCAGGAGCAAAAGCTAACGGCTTTCTTTAAGCAAAAATCAAGAATTCGAATTTTTTTTTACGACAAAAATTGTTATTTTTGTCTTTCAAAGAGTGGAGACATTAAATATTGCTCTCCAGATACCATCCTTGAACTTTTAAGCTGCAAATAATTACATTAAAAGTGTAGTACAGTCTATTCAGATTCAGAGAGAATAAAAGAATTTTGAGGATTTATAGGAAGAAGTAATAAAAAAGGGTGTAGAATTGGATTTAGAAGATCCTGTCCTTCCACGGATTAAAAAAATTGCATGAAGATTTGACGAGGGAAGTGATCTTCATCCATTTCAGTCACCTAAAGAAAGATATCAAGTCAAATTTGTTTTCAATTAGTGGACAATGTCATAAGTTCCCTGAAAACAAGATTTAAAAAAAAGACGATGGAGCATCTTTCCGTGATTGAAAACTTTGCACTCAATAAAGATAAAAATGAAGAACAAATAGTATCTTTTTACGGTTTGGAATTTGATGGTAAAAGGTTGGCGCTTCACCAGGATATATTTTGGGACACAGTTAAGGTGAATTCTGCAGAAATTAACAGTATATCCGATATAGTTGACTTTTTTAATATAGAAAAGAAAACATTTCTCTCCGCTTGCTCATACCAGAGTTCTGTAAATTAATAAACCGAATATTAACTGTTCCTGTTACATCCTGTACAGCTGAAAGATCTTTTTCTACTCTCCGACGACTCAAGACTTACTTGAGATCTACAATGAAGCAGCAGAGATTAAATAACATGGCTATTCTGTATGTTCAAAAGGAGATAGCTGCCAAATTGAACATGGATTCAATCCCAGAAAGACGAGTTCATGAAGAGAGCACAAGTCCGATTAAATACATTTTGTATAAGTAATAACAAATTACTAGCAAATGAGAGTGCAAATACTTTTCTTATTTATGTTATTACGTTTCTTAGGCCATTTGCCCCCCTTCCCCAATCCTGGATTTCGGTCTGGAGATGCCCCTGATAGGGATATAAGTTCTGCATAGGTTTATGTTTCATCTTGATCAATTTTACAAACTTTGTAGGATCTCATTAAATTCAAGATAAGCTACCATTTTTCAGAACGATTAAAATTTTTAAAGACATTTTAATTTTTGAACACACCCTAAAATTTTTGAAAGTCGGTGCCTGTGTAATCATTATTGCTTCTTTCCATTTTTCTGGTACTTTCTCAGTTTTCCAGATAAGGTTAAACAGATTTTTCAAATATCTAGCTGTCTCATCAACATTAACTTTAAGCATTTCTGCAGCTATCATATCATTTCCACATGCTTTATTGAGATTTTAACGTCTTCAAAGCATATTTAATCCCGATCAACGAGATTTCCTCTGTAGAAATGTTTAAGGTAGGTAGCACATCAAATGTGACCACTGGCTGTTCATTAGTGTCAATGTTGTAGGCATTTGGTGTTTTTTCAAAATGTTCTCGCCATCTTTCCTCAATCTCCGCTTCTACAAGTAAAAGTCTACCATTCCCATCTTCGACTTGACATTCATGTTTTTTAACTTCACCACTTATTTGTTTGATTATTTGTTAAACAATTCTTGTCCGTCCAGTTTTAGCAGCATTTTGTGCTTCACTAGCTAGATCATCATAGTATTTATTTTTGTCCTTCTTAGAGCTTCTTTTGACATTCTTATCTGCTTCTCTGTAGGTTTTTTTTTTTTTTTTGTAAACTTAATATAATCTTTCAGATCTAGAGCTGTCAAGAATGCTCTTTATTTTCCTTCTATGCTCAATACGTTTCCATGTTTCTCCAGTAATCTATTCTTTATTCTTTCACTTTTCTTTTTTCCCTGTAGTATTCTCTGCTGTTTCGTTTAAAATAGTCTGTAGTTGACTCCACTGCTCTTCCACATCCTCCAACATTACTTCATTATTTTCTAAGGCAGAGAATCTGTTCTTCAATTCAATATTAAATTTCTCATAAATCTTCTTATCCTTTAATTTAGCAATATCGTACCCAACTGGTCTAGTATTTTTACTGTTCTTTTTGCATTTAAGCAGTTTTAACTTCAAATTCAACACTACAAGGTGATAGTCAGTGCCAACATCTGCCCCTCTCTTAACTCTAACATCCATCATAGATCTGGTAAATTTTCCATTAATTGCAATATGGTCTATTTGATTTCTTGTTTTTCCATCTGGCGATGTCCAAGTTAACTTATGTATATTTTTATGCTTGAACTTGGTGCCTCCAATCACTAAGTTGTTTAATTCACAGAATGAAACACATAGTTCTCCATTTTCATTTCTATCACCAGAAGTTTCATTGCCTATGGACTTTTCTTCCTTACAAATTCTGGACCCAATCTTAGCATTAAGATATCCAATAACTAGTAAAAGGTCATGCTTGGGAACCCTATCCAGAACTTTTTATATCATAAAAACGGTCTTTCACTTCGTGGTCAGCTTCATTAGTAGGAGCATACACTTGAATGATAGTCATTTTGATAAACTTAGAAAAAAATCTTGCTCTTACAATCCTGTCACTGATGGGTTCCCACTCCATAAGACTTTTCACAGCCTTTTCACTCAAAATGAGGGCAACTCCTCTTTCGTGCTTGTCCTCCATTCCAAAATAAAGTATAGTCTTGTTGTCACTTGTTTTCATTTTCCCGAATCCAGTCCATCTTACCTCGCTGACTCCCAATATAGCCAGCCTATACTTGTCCATTTCGTTGGTAACCTGTCTTGTCTTTCCTATTTGGTCTCGCATTCCATGTTCCTATCTTTAATATGCGTTTAGGCTTTGGCAGCGACTCCTTCAGCGCCAGAAGCTCCCTAAGGCTTTCCCCCTGGTACGTCATAAATGGAAACTCCTCAATCCATGGAAGATAGCCGTCATCTGGTGTCTCTCAAGTCGCAACACCATCAGCCAGAAGTAGTTTATTCAAGCTTTCGGTTTCCATAATCGAAGTCTTTTCACAGGAAAGGGTGATTGGCCCTTTGCCCAACCCCCAAAAGGGGGACCCAACTATACCCTTGGAGACTGGGTACACATTTTAGTCGCCTTTTATGACATGCATGAGCTACAGTGGTGCTATATTCTTACCCACATGGGAATCCCAAGTAGATAGAGACTTGCAATTTGGTACAAGGGTCAATCGTTTGATAAAAACCCCTGGAAAAATCAAATTTTTCAAAGATGTTCTGTAGAGGGGGTGCGCCACACCAAAATATTCAAAAAGTGAAATGATGAGAAAGCATACTTTGCGATGAGATAGAGACTTCAAATCTAGTATATAAGTAAACCGTTCAAAAGGAAGAATGTGTGCAATTTCAGATTTTCAATATTTGTTGCTCTAGGAAGTGCCATGCACAAAAATATTCGATTTTCCGAACAAATAAGAAACGCCTGGTTTGAAATTTGGGTATATATGTGCTAATCATTTAATGAAAACACCCAAGACAAAAGAGTTTAAAAAATGTTCTTTTAAGGGGGTGCTCCAGAGAAAAATGTTCGGACGATGAAAAACCATGCTTTGAGATGCAGTAGAAACTTTAAATGTGATATACGGGTAGATAGTTTTGAAAGGAAGAGCATGTGTAATTTCAGTTTTCTGATATTTCCTACTTTAGAGGGTGCTGCAAATCCAAATGTTCGATTTTCCGAATAAATGAGAAATACATACTTTTAAAATGTAATAGAGGCTTGATATTTTGTATATGAGACAATCATCTGATAAAAACAAAAGAATAGAGTTATTCAAAAATGTTCATTTAAGAAGGTGGCTACTCCATACGAAAATGTTCGAGAAGTGAAATAATAGAAAAAGATATGCTTCACGATGGAAGAGAAACTTCAAATTTGATGCATGAGTAGATAGTTCAAATGAAAGGAAGTATGCAATAGAAAATTTCCACTATTTGTAATTTGGAGGGTTCCACACACCAAAATTTTTGAAAAGTGAAATGATAAAAAACATGCTTTGCGATGAGATAGAGACTTCAAATTTGTTGTATGGGTATATCGTTCAAAAGGAAGAAAGTATGCAATTTCAAATTTCCAATATTTGCTGCTTTAGGGGGTGTTACACACCAAAATGTTCGATTTGCATAATAAATGAAAAATGTCTACTTTAAAATTTAATAGAGACTTGAAATTTGATATATGGGCTAATCATTTGATAAAAAAACCTGAGATGAATAAGAGGGTTTTTTTATAAATGATTATTAAAGAGGGTGCTCAACATAAAAACGTTCGAAAGGTGAAATGGTAAAATTGTATGCTTCAGTATGAGATCGAGACTTTAAATTTGGTGTACGGGTAGATAGTTAGACAAGAATAAACTGAGCAATTTCAGTTTCCCAATATTTTCTTCTTTAGGAGATTCTGCACACCAAAATTTTTGATTTTCCAAATAAATGTGAAACAAGAATTATTCACAAATTTATGTTATTCAGGGGTTGCTTATTACGGGACCGTTGATTTTCAACAAGCATTCATCTAGTTGTTATTTGTTTTAAAGTTCAAATTGGGTTTCTTATTTGACAACTCATAAAAAAACAGTTACTGAAAAATTTTCTTATACCGATCATAGCATCATAAATAGTCAACCAGTTCTTGGATTAAAAATATTAAAATAACATACAGAACTACTAAGGGATATGTATTTCTGTAAAACTTTTAAATGTTATCTAGGGTAATTTAAAAAATGGCCAACGCTGGCTGCCATCAAGTCATTTGGGATTCTCTCATTTATATATATGTATTTAAGATTGCTGCCGTGAATCATAACACAAATTATGTTCTCAATAATATATCATTTGTAAAATTCTTACTAGCTATGTGACTCTTTTAATGTGATCCTTTAATTTTTATGGAAATATATATATTAAAAAAATAAATATAAAATATAACATAGTAATAAGCAAACTTAATGCAAACCTAAAATTTATTTTAAAATACACATATTTTTTCAGACTTGCAATTCAAAGACCATTTTCTGTGTTTGAGTCCCGATTGTCAGATATTAGCTTTTGCCATCTCACTGAACAATTTTGATCAATTTTGCATAGACGTATGTAATTTCACATTCTTACATAGGATGTCGGAAAAAGATATATTGATAGCAATTAAATGGGATTTAAAGTGGTTGATTTAGTTCATGGATCAGTAATATAATTGTTCGGCCAATAGGGAGGGGGTCGGCAATTTTCAATTCAACTCTCCTGTCCATGCCACTGCATCCTTAATATATGGTCAACTCAGAAATGTAGGCAGGATCTGGTAAAGGGGATATATGACTGAATGGAGGGTTACAGTGGTGAATTTTGTTTTACAATATAGATCCTTGGTAACTAATGTATTTTTTTCACCAATGAGGGTTAACATCTAACCCTCCCCCTCCCCTCCTCTCCTCTCCTCCTTTGCCATGCAAAAATGCAATTTTTATGGATAGCCATTAAAAAGGTGTACTTCCAAAATTCGATGGTTAATGTACGATTTTATGAAAAAGTGCAAATCATGAAAAATAACATACAGAACTACTAAGGGATATATATTTCTGCAAAACTTTTAAATGTTATCTAGGGTAATTTTAAAAATAGCCATCACGAACTGCCATCAAGTCATTTGGGATTCTCTCATTTATATATACGTATTTAAGATTGTTGCCGTGAATCATGACACAAATTATGTTCTCAATAATATATCATTTGTATCATTCTTACTAGCTATGTGACTCTTTTAATGTGATCCTTTAATTTTTATGGAAATATATATATTAAAAAAATAACATAGTAATAAGCAAACTTAATGCAAACCTAAAATTCATTTTAAAATACACATATTTTTTCAGACTTGCAATTCAAAAGCTATTTTCTGTGTTTGAGTCCCGATTGTCAGATATTATCTTTTGTCATCTCACTGAACAATTTTGATCAATTTTGCATAGACGTATGTAATTTCACATTCTTACATAGGATGTCGGAATATGATTACGGAAAAAGAGGTATTGAAAGCAATTGAATGGGATTTAAAGTGGTTGATATAGTTCATGGATCAGTAATATGATTGTTCGGCCAATAGGGAGGGGGGCGGCAATCTTCAATTCAACTCTCCTGTCCATGCCACTGCATCCTTTATATGTTCAACTCATAAATGTAGGCAGGATCTGGTAAAGGGGATATATCACTGAATGGAGGGTTACAGTGGTGAATTTTGTTTTACAATATAGATCCTTGGTAACTAATGTAATTTTTCTCACCAATAAGGGTTAACATCTAACACTCCCCCCCCCCCCCCTCCTCCTTTGCCATGCAAAAATGCAATTTTTATGGATAGCCATTAAAAAGATGTACTTCCAAAATTCGATGGTTAATGTATGATTTTATGAAAAAGTGCAAGTCATGAAAAATAACATATAGAACTACTAAGGGATATATATTTCTGCAAAACTTTTAAATGTTATCTAGGGTAATTTTAAAAATAGCCATCACGAACTGCCATCAAGTCATTTGGGATTCTCTCATTTATATATACGTATTTAAGATTGTTGCCGTGAATCATGACACAAATTATGTTCTCAATAATATATCATTTGTATCATTCTTACTAGCTATGTGACTCTTTTAATGTGATCCTTTAATTTTTATGGAAATATATATATTAAAAAAATAACATAGTAATAAGCAAACTTAATGCAAACCTAAAATTCATTTTAAAATACACATATTTTTTCAGACTTGCAATTCAAAAGCTATTTTCTGTGTTTGAGTCCCGATTGTCAGATATTATCTTTTGTCATCTCACTGAACAATTTTGATCAATTTTGCATAGACGTATGTAATTTCACATTCTTACATAGGATGTCGGAATATGATTACGGAAAAAGAGGTATTGAAAGCAATTGAATGGGATTTAAAGTGGTTGATATAGTTCATGGATCAGTAATATGATTGTTCGGCCAATAGGGAGGGGGGCGGCAATCTTCAATTCAACTCTCCTGTCCATGCCACTGCATCCTTAATATATGTTCAACTCATAAATGTAGGCAGGATCTGGTAAAGGGGATATATCACTGAATGGAGGGTTACAGTGGTGAATTTTGTTTTACAATATAGATCCTTGGTAACTAATGTAATTTTTCTCACCAATAAGGGTTAACATCTAACACTCCCCTCCCCCCCCCCCCCCCTCCTTTGCCATGCAAAAATGCAATTTTTATGGATAGCCATTAAAAAGATGTACTTCCAAAATTCGATGGTTAATGTATGATTTTATGAAAAAGTGCAAGTCATGAAAAATAACATATAGAACTACTAAGGGATATATATTTCTGCAAAACTTTTAAATGTTATCTAGGGTAATTTTAAAAATAGCCATCACGAACTGCCATCAAGTCATTTGGGATTCTCTCATTTATATATACGTATTTAAGATTGTTGCCGTGAATCATGACACAAATTATGTTCTCAATAATATATCATTTCTAAAATTCTTACTAGCTATGTGACTCTTTTAATGTGATCCTTTAATTTTTATGAAAATATATATATTAAAAAAATAAATATAAAAAAATAACATAGTAATAAGCAAACTTAATGCAAACCTAAAATTCAAAAGCTATTTTCAGTGTTTGAGTCCCGATTGTCAGATATTAGCTTTTGCTATCTCACTGAACAATTTTGATCAATTTTGCATAGACGTATGTAATTTCACATTCTTACACAAGATGTCGGAATATGATTACTGAAAAAGAGGTATTGATAACAATTGAATGGGGTTTAAAGTGGTTGATTTAGTTTTCCAATATTGACATGGATCAGTAATATAATTGTTCAGCCAATAGGAGGGGGGGGGGGGCAATCTTCAATTCAACTCTCCTGTCCGTGCCACTGCATCCTTAATATATATTCAACTCATAAATGTAGGCAGGATCTGGTAAAGGGGATATATGACCGAATGGAGGGTTACAGTGGTGAATTTTGTTTTACAATGTGGACCCTTGGATAACTAATGTAATTTTTTTTCCCCCACCAATGAGGGTTAGCACGTAACACTCCCCACCCCTCCTTTGTCATGCAAAAATGCAATTTTTATGGAAAGCCATTAAAAAGGTGTACTTTCAAAATTCGATGGTTAATGTATTATTTCATGAAAAAGTGCAATAAAATAATGCCCCCAAATAATTGTATAGAAATTAAATAAGGTCATATTGAAATGATATGCATTCCCTTTTAACTTATTTTTCATCTTAATCGATAGCTCATATTTTTTTTTTAATTTCATTCGAAATTAGGGGGTTGGGTTCTGAGCATTTGATTGTGTTTAAAATAAAGAGGCTTATAGTAGTCACTTATTGTAGGTTTTTTATCAAATTTCATTCAAATCGCACCATTCGTTCGTTAAATATCATCTCCAGACTCACAGACACACACGTATCATTGAAAATCGTCTTTCTAAATGATAATTTGCTCAATTCAGTTACGCCCAGTGGTCGATATCATAAGTGTGCAAAGTTTCACTCTACTAGAATTACTTAAGAATACTTGCTCTTCATATTTTTGCAACTAAATACAGAAGCAAAAATATTATTAGCTAAATGGAGTATTTTTTACCCCCAGAGTACAAAATATCAAGCAGGAAGAAGCAAAATGTTTCCAAAGGGTCACTTCCACACACAGAGACATTTTGCACTCTTTCATTGATGTATCCTGCTTTCACGAAATAAAACTCTAGGTGTATGGGCAGCTTAAAAGGAAGCGAGATGCCCTTCCCCTTCTATAAAAAGTGGGAGTCAACCTCTTGAATGCTGTCTCCTTATGTAGCACTATAGGAATTTTCCATACAGCTGCATTAAAAAAATGAACTCTCTTCGTTCTCGAGAAATTTTCCTTGGTACATACTTTTCTAGATGCCTTATATAGGTTCTAACTATAAAAAAAGAATGATTATATATGCAGTAATTCAATGTTTAAATTTTGTATTTTTCTTAAAAGAATATGCAAAATTAACTAAATAGTTTTCATGCATCATACAAATTTGTTTTCATTTCATAGCTCTGACTGTGCCCGAACAAAACAAAAATTATATAAAATTTATAGTATGCCTAAGCTATGTGGTACACAATATTAGTAGTGTCATATCTGTAGCATTAAATTTTAAAAACAAAGTTGCCTCTTGTATTTTCTGGGAAATTTAATAATTCATTTACTTGAAAAATTTTTAGCTCAGGTTATAAAGTTTAAAATCCTTCTGCCATACTTAGGATTTTATTTCCATTGTAGTTTTAGCAACCTTTATTTCTTCCTTAATAGATCTTTGTAAAATTAAATTATTTTAAAAACAAAATATCTCTAGTTTCAATTCAATGTTATTTAATTATTTTCTTTTCTATTTCAGAAAATCTATCTTTGCTATATCAGACAGTGACAATAGTCAACAAGGCTCTTGCCCGCCAAGTTTGAACACCACAGCCAATTTAGATGACAACAGTGATAATTCTACTCATGCAAGTGATTCTTCCAACAGTGTCTCTATCTCATTCATTCCTGACTCTGTTCCTAGTACTCCCCATATAGTCCAAGAAACAAAATTCTGCTTGCAAGAAACACCATCGAAAGTAGATCAGAAGCCATTTTGCTTTTCAGAAAGCACACCAGTTAAAATTGATAGCTCTTCTGTAAAGAAGTTTGATGACAGTGTTAGAAGAATCACGCCATTAAAAGTTGCCAGAAGTTGGACTCCACAAAATCCATCTTTCGTACAAGCCTTGGCTGCATCTCCAATACTCACACTCACACCAGTTGACTCTCCAAAATTAAATACCTCTCTTCAAGCTCTTTCTCGTAGTATTGCACATATTTCTGCTATTAGTAGCAGTGAGCATGCTAGTCCCATAATAGTTGACGATAGTCCTATTAAGTTTATCAAGAAAAAGAAATTTAATCGGTTACATTCTGAATCGGAAGAATCTGATGATGAATGTGAAACAGTGACTGATCTTAAATTGCATAATGAATCCGTATGTAATGAAATTGAAGATAGCAAGTCAGTGCTCATTGAGACTGATATTGATGAATCGGTGGATAATGCAACTGACGATGAATCAGTGCATAATGAAACTGACCGTAGTGAATCAGTGCACAATGAAACTGATTGTAGTGAATCTGTGCATAATGAGACTGACTGTAATGCATCTGTGCATAATGAGACTGACCATAGTGAATCAGTGCATACTGATATGGAGGATGGTTCTATTGAAGTGTCAGATGAAGAGACTGAAAGCGATGGTGAAAATTCCTATTCCGATAATTCCAGCGATGAAAGTGGAAGTGTATTTAGCCAAGAAAAACGCGACTCTGATGGTTTTGAAGATTCAGATTAGCATAAATGTTAATTAAAAGCCTAATTTTAGTCTCAAAAACTCACGACACATATTGTCAGAACATTTTTTATATTTTTCTATTAAAATTTTTGTATTTATCCTCGAATAAATTTTTTTCTTCTGATTTTAAGAAGTTATAATTTTCAATATAAGAAAGCACTGATTATCTTATTTAGCTGAGATTATGACCAGTTTGAATGCTATATCATATCAGTATCATCATTATTTTGATCTACTAGTAATTAAATTTTCTGGAACTTGCATTTAAAATGACATATATAAAGATTAAATTAGGTAGCAATTTATAATTTTTATTTAACAAATTGTATGAAAATTATATAAAAATGAATTATAGCATAATTTGAAAACATGATGATTATGACATGATTTGATTTATGTGACTGATGCAACTGCATTTTATCAAATACAAACAAACTCCAGTTTATCAAACTCCTAATAATGTATCACTTGCAGACATTTTGAAATATCACTCCATTAACATGGGGGGGGGGGGGGAATTCTGTATTTAATCAGGTTATTTTAGTGTTTTTCAAGATTCAGTTTTTTGTAGTACTTGCATTTTCAGTGTTTTTGGAATAGGTTACAAAGTTGTACATATTTATTTTATCATAAATAAATCTGATGTGAGCAGCACATGACCTTCCCTATAGACTCAAATTTATTTTCTCTTTCAAAATCCATTAAATTGAGTTTAATTGCACAAAATAACATGGATAATTATTTGAAATTGCACTGAATTCGCAGTTTTATTTAATTTTTCTTTTCATTTGGTGATTGAACATACTTTCAAATAGGCGACGTGGCAAAAATATGTGAATGCTTAAATATCTCAAAAACGGTTAGTCCTAGAATTATGTGGTTGGTCTTATTCTTTTTGATGCCAAAAATTACGTATGAAACAAATATTTAATTAATACATTAGAGCACATGTAGTATTTTATTTTAAATTTGGACAATATTTGCAGGCTATTTTGCAAAAACAGACCGGGTTTTTTTTCTTTTTCTTTCAAATGGAATCCACCAGAATCGAATCAGCACCCCACAAGGTGACTTATCTACCAAATTTCATGAAATTTGATCAATTAGTTTTTCAGCTAGAGTGGATACATATATTACATAGATCTCATGGTAAAAATAGTTTTTTCAGGTTCTAGATCTGTTGAAAATTTGATTTGCAATTTTCTACACGATTCCAATGCATTTCCTATATATTACCATATATTTTAGAAAAGAATAAATTTGTCAAATTACTTTTGTCATAACTTTTCTAAAATTAAAAAGAAAATAGGATTATATATTGAGGAAAATTGTTGATACAATACATTTTGAAAGCTACTGTATTGATACTTAATAAGTAAATTATACCAGACTCCATTAGCCCCCCGAGGGGGGGGGGGGGCAAATTCACCTAATTCAAAATTTGACGTAATCATGCATAATAGGGGTTTTTTATGGCTCAATGAACTCAAGACTTAATAGTTTGTCATTGTTGTGAAAATAGCTGTGATACGATTTTTGTGTTCATAACGTCAACATGCTGTAATTATCATTTGGACCAACAATACCTATTTTTTTTTAAATTTCTTGTAAAATTTGAAAAAAAAACCTACAAAGTACTTAAAAATGGATTATGGTATGAGAAAGTCAAGTTGAACCACACTGCAGTTAATTTTTCAAAGAATATAAAAATTCACAATTTTTGAAAAAAGATGCTAAAATTTGAGATCATTAAGACAATTTTTCCTGTTTTCAGCACTCTTAAATAAACCATAAATTTTAGCACATTTAAATTACAGCATGTATTTTAGTGCTTTTAAATGAAATTGTATATTTTAGAAGTTTTAGATAAAATAATGTAATATTAGCACTTTTAAATAAAATTGCAAATTTTAACTTTTGTTTAAAAAAAGTCACAAGTTTTAGCGCTATTTAAAGAAATTGTGCTTTTTAGCATTATTTCTCAAAAATCATGAATTTTAGTGCTATTTAAAAGAAATTGCACTTTTTAGCATTCTTTCAAAAAAATCTAAACTTTTAGAGTGCCCTTTCTTAAAAATTTTGAGTTTTAGCATACTATCTCAAATGCCAATTATTGTGCTTATTCTTAATTCATAAAATCCATGAATTTTAATATTTTTAAAATAACAAATTTTAGCACTTATAAAAATTGCGAAAATATCAAATCTTGCTATTATTTAGATAACTTTGATTTTCAATAAGCACATAAAACACAAAATATTAAGCAAAGTAATTATGCATGAACTATTATACAACACAACATATATTTAGCCCATTTAGTTTTTTTTTTTACTTTATTTGTTAATGGAGAGGATCCATTATAATTTATTACTTAATCTTATTCATTTTATTGCAGTGCTTTACTTAATAAAATGCAGCATTGCTTCTTCCAACTTCTGTGCCTCTGACAATATGACTAATGCTCCCATTTCATATTTTCTCCCTTCAGAACCAATTCTTGTGAGCTGTTTCAAAATTTTATATCAGATAAAAAATGTAATTATTTTATTTCCTGAAATTTTCATAATTCTGATTTCCTTACTACAAACTGCTACAAAAAGGCTTTATTTCTATAAAGTAACATACAATATAACAAATTTCCTTGCTTCAAATTTAAAATTTCTTTACTCCAAATTCTTTTTACTGCTAACTCCCACAAAATAGGATTTTTGTTGCTTCTAAAATATTGTACGATTGTGTATGTTGCATATTTCATGATGTACTGTATGATGCATATTTCAACACTATTTATGATGGGGATGTTATTTATAAGAGGGTGGAAATTAAAATCCCTACTATTCTGTATAAAAAAAAGTGAAATTTTGCATAAAATGTAAGTATCTGAACTCCCTGTTTAAGGATACAAAAATTTGAACTGAGCAAATTTTATAATAAATTTTAGTTTGCATTCATTTATTTCAAATGGCCTCCCATCACGTAGATATTTCATCTACAAATAAATCCAGCCCAAGCACTCCATCTTTGTTTTCACCTTTTCAGTTTAACACTAAACGTATGAATTATTTCTCCATTGAGGATCCAATGAATTATTTCTCCATTTGGAGCGGTGAAACATGGTTTTGTAATATAAACAAATAGAGCACTTCTCGCAACATCAACAATTTTATAATTGAGTTTCGGATCTTGTTTTCATTTGAGCTTTATGATTTCGTTGGTGAATCATAGGAATATAAGAGAGTATTTTTTTTTTTTTTTTGGGGGGGGGGGGGGGGGGGTTAGAGGCAGTGAAATTATTCGTTTATTTCGGATAAAAGAATGAGAGCAACAAGTATTTTGTATTCAGATTTGTATGAAAAATATACATCAAATAGAAAATAAATATTTCTTTTATTCCTGAAAAAAGTAGATTTCTGTGTTGAATAGGTGATTTTTAGTGAATTTTTTTTAGAGTTAGGCTTAGCGTAAAAAACTTGTCTCCTGGGAACAGTTCGGAAGCGAAGTGCTCCGTCCTTTGGGCCACGGCAGTTCTGGAATGCCGCCGTCGCGAAAGGGTTAAAGATATAGTTAAAATCTAAAGGTTATTTTCATCACGGTTAACTGTCTAAAATTTAGAACGTTTGTTTTGTGTCTCATCTATTTTTAATTTGAATTTCAGCAAATCGTGATGTAATATGACCAGAACATGCATATTTCCATTTAATTGGAAATTTGTATAGTTCAGGTTTAACTTGAAAGTTAAACTAGTATATATACCCCGGTGTAGGGGAATATCAGAATCATAGTCAAATCGGTTGAGTCTATCAATCAATGTGATCAGGTCATGATGTATGAATGAATGAATGATATGAAGGTGGGTGGCTCCAGAAGAGCCTAGCACATCGACCAGAGGTCTATTGTACTACCCCAAAAAGTGAAAGTCTCTAAGAGAAGAGACCAGTAGCCGATGCAAACATAAGCAGGCACTTGACAGGAATGTCGTTCAGCTCCCAGGGTTCAATCACATGACGACCAATGTGTTCGAATCTGTGAGCAGAGTAGGCCTCACATTCACACAGAATGTGAGCTGCAGTTTCTTCGCTGTAATTGCAGCCTCTGCAAAGCGAATCCTTGGAGACACCCATAATATTAAGATGTCTCTTGAGAGTGCAGTGCCCAGTAAGGAGCCCAACAGCTCTCCTGATGCCAGTTCTACTGAGTCTAAAGAGTTCCTTTTGACGTGCACTAGGGCAATTACAATTGAGAATTTTCGCTTGCCTTTGCCCTTTAGTGTCACGCCAGTTCTTGCATTGAAGCTTCCTGAAGATGTCAAAGACAATTCTTCTGATAAGATCATTGGGAATACCCAAGGCTGGCTCAGGGCCCACAAAAGGAGTATTAGAGCCTTTCCTAGCAAGTTCATCTGCCAATTCATTGCCAGGAATGCTCGAATGACCAGGCACCCAGTACAGAATGACACTATTATTACTAGCAATTTTACAGAGAGCTTTATAGCATTCCCAGACAAGGGAAGACGTCACAGTGAATTTCCCCAGAGCCATAAGAGCAGCCTGACTGTCAGAACAAATGAAAATCTGGCTATTCTCGTACTTTCTGTCATAGCAAATTCTACAACACATAAGAATGGCAAATACTTCAGCCTGAAAGACAGTAGCAAAATTGCCAAGCGGATAAGATAGCTTAGTGCCATCATCAGGGCAGCAGACTCCCGCACCAGTACTAGTGCCAATCTTCGAGCCATCAGTATACCATACAAAACAATTATGTTTATTGTAGGTTGGAGTCCTCTTCCAATCATCCCGCGAGGGGACAAGAATTTCATAAGGCTTATCAAACGTAAATTTGACGTGTATGCCATCAGGTGGCATACAAAAATAAGGATGCCTAGCAACATTACTGTTAAGTTCACCCCAAGATAAATACCTTGAGTAATCTTTCCAGTGTTTCAGATATTTGAGTCTGTTCATGCAGATAAGTGCTTCTGCCTCAATACGCATATAGAGCGGATGCAAGCCAGGTAAGAGTTCAAGAGTTGCAGTAGGAGTGGTTTTCATGCATCCGGAGATTGCAATGCACACCATCCTTTGAAGCTTAACTAAATCAAGTTTAGCAGTTTCATTTCTAATTCTGGACCACCAAACAATGGATCCATAAGAAATGATAGGACAGACTATCATCGAGTAAATCCAATGAATAGCTCTGGGATTAAGGCCCCAGGTTTTCCCAATAGCATTCCTACAAGACCAGAAGATTCTTCTGGCTTTAGTTGTGCAGTAGTCCAAGTGTCTTTTCCAATTAAGTTCCTTGTCAAAGTAAATTCCCAAGAATTTAACCTCCTTGGAGCAAATAAGCTTCTGCCCAAATAAGCAAATATTCCCAAGATTAAGTATGCGTTTCCTTGTAAACCCAACTAGAGCAGTCTTCTGCGGATTAACCGTAAGACCTGCATTTTTACACCATGTTTCAACCCTCCTAAGAGCAGTAGACATCATGTCAGAGACAGTGTTGCCAAATTTGCCCCTGGCAACGATGACAACATCATCAGCATATCCAATGCAAGAAACACCAGAGATATCAATGCTTTCCAGAAGAGAATCCACAACAAGACACCAGAGAATTGGTGAGAGCACACCCCCTTGTGGACAGCCCGAAAGTGCATGCACAGTCATACTTTCTCCAAGTAAAGATGCACAGATGTACCTGTTAGATAGCAGGTTCTTAATCCAATAAGATATCGTGGTATCAACACCTCTTCTGTTGAGAGCAACAAGAATGGTGTCAATGGGTACTTTATCGAAGGCACCTTCAATGTCAAGAAAGGTAGCAAGAGCAATTTCCTTGGCATTGAGATTTCTCTCTAAAATAAAGGAGAGACTGTAAAGAGCAGTGTCCGTAGATTTGCCCGGTTGATAGGCATGTTGAGAACTAGACAAGGGCTTAGAGGCCAGAATCACTTCCCTTAAATACCTATCGATAAGTTTTTCAATAGTCTTAAGCAGAAAAGACGTAAGGCTGATAGGCCTAAAAGATTTGGCCTCATAGTAATTGTCCTTTCCAATTTTTGGAATGAAGATTACCCTAGTATGCCTCCACGCATTTGGTATATGACCAAGGGCAATACAAGCTCTGTAGATGTTGCAGAGAATAGGAGCAAGCATCTCTATTCCCTCCTGGAGAAGAATAGGAATGATGCCATCAGTTCCCGGAGTTTTATAGGGTTTATGGGAATTAATTGCCCATTTAACCCTATCAAGAGTAACAATGCTCCTAGCAATACCCCAGCTATTGTCGTCAGACAAGGTGGAGCAAGCAATACCACTGTCATGCTGAACAACAGGATGAGAAACCGGAAAGTGAACTCTGAAGAGCTCACTAAGGGTCTCCTCACCAGTGACAGTAATGTCACCATTGGGCTTCTTAACAGTGTTAAGTTTACAATTTCTGTCTCTAGCCATCAACTTAACAAGTTTTGCAACGGCAGGAGTATCATTAATACCTTCGCAGTATGTTCTCCAAGAATTTTTCTTGGCATCCCTAACTGCTTTATTATAAGTGGTGAGGGCAGATTTATAAGTCTGCCAATCACCATTCTTCTTGGCTCTATTAAAGAGCTTCCTGCATTTCCCACGCAACCGGCTGAGCTCACTAGACCACCAAGGAACAGTCCTTGGGGAGTCAGCTATGGTGGTTCTGCAGTTGCTATAAAAGGTGCTGATGATGGCCTGTTGCACAAAGTCAACAGCCAGATCCACACTTTCAATAGAGGTATACTCACCAATATGATTCACCAAATTGGCCCTAAGGTCTTCTTTGTAGGAACCCCAATTCGTCTTCCTAGGGTTCCTACCTTTGTCCTCTAAAACAGTTACAGGACCTTTAACAGAAAAGGAAATTAATTGATGGTCAGACAAAGATATATCATCTGAAACCCTCCAATCAATTACGGACTCAAAAGCAGAACTATTACACAGGCTAATATCTAAAACCTCGCGACGTTTTAAGGTCACAAAGGTAGGAGTATTACCCTTATTAAGTAAATAGAGCTTATGAAGAAGGATCTGATCCAAAAGATCATCACCCCTACGGTTACAATTACTACTGCCCCAAACAGTATTATGGGCATTTGCATCGCAACCAATGATCATTTTTTTACCATTGCAGTACTCAGTAAGATTAATAATGACCTTAGAGAGAGTTTCCTTATCTTCATAAGGAAGATAGGCAGAAGCAAAGATGTAATCCATCATATGTTCGTCAGTTTTAAGTTTCACATTGATAGCAACATTGTCACCATCAAGGAATTTAATCAGATGAACAGCATTGAGCTTGTTGCTAACAGCAATACAGGCTCTGGGTCTGGTACAGGATGTGTCATAAAAGACACTAAATCCTTTGATCCCTAGACCCAAAATCTTTCCATTACAGGTCCAGGGTTCTTGGATAAGAGCAATATCAGCTCTACCATTGAAAAGCCTTTTGCTAAGAATAGCAGAGGCAGATCGACTGTGATGCAGATTAATTTGCACAACCTTAAGACAGCCCATAAACAAAAAGAAGAAAAGGGCACAGAAAGACTAGGAGAAAGAAATTCACCTAGTATCATGACAATGATCAGCATCCAGCATGATATCATTGTCAAAATCTTTCATGCGTTTTTCCAACTCATCATCCGAGATCGGAGGGTTAGCATGAAGTGTAACATCTGAACCAGAAGCAATTTCTAGTTCGTTAAGTCTAGGTATCATAGTCTCAAGACTACCAATACTTACCTGAGAGGAGGTCGCCCGTTCTGCTGGCTGTTCCTCCATCTCCATCTTCCCCTTAGGCTTTTCGTTTGGATCACGAAGAATCTTGAAGACTCCACGGTCCAAACCGGTGAATGCACCAAGGTCAGCTTTGCGAATCGCATCCGCAGCTTCCGAATCCACCTCGAAGATCCATCTTACAGAGTGGGGTTCCACAAAGTTTTGCAGAACACGCCACTCCTCAGACTTCAACTCCGGGTTGAAACGGTTCAGCCGTTTCAGCAAGACGCTCGGCTCCTTTGTGTACACATCCCTGGTTTTAAATGCCACCTTGACAGGTTTGGGAAGGTCATTAGCACTCAAGACCATAAGTGCCTCTCCCAGAACCTGACTGTCGTTATGGAAGGTTCTCTTGACCCATTCCACAGTATTTGCATCATTGCAATGAAGAATCACAGCTCCAGCGTTTGAGCTGAAGAGATGAATCTTCGGAAGTTGCTCACCAGTTGGGATCTCATCTATTTTACCGAGAGTCACCAACTGGATGTTATCAACCTCTTCCTTGCTCAGCTTGCTAGAAGGGAAGGACTTTTTGACGATGGCCATCTTAATAACCTGGACCGCTTGAGCGTATGTTCCAGGTTGGATGTCCGTCCTCGATCTCTTCTTGTCGATAAGATCTCTTGGAGAAGGTGTGGCTCCTGTCGACCTAGGTCGTTTGGTGCCTCCAACTTTCTCTGTGGCAGTGCCGGCTTTAACAGGCTCCTGGTCCAACTGCCTAGGCGTGCGCCTCCTCCTGCGCCTCTGTGCTTTGGTGAGTATACCCTGCGTCACAGCCGTGGTTTCAGTGTGTCGGTCACCAAGGTTAGCGACTCCACTTCCTTCCACAGCCGGACTGCAGGCTTCCTCCTTTTTTCCATGATCCGACCCCAGAGGGGTTGTTTCAATGGTTGATTGGGAAACATCCGAAGATGTGCCCAATCCTTTCAACACTTCCTCATCTACATCGTCGCAACACGGAGAATCAGGAAAACTCGAAAGAGCCCAATCTGATTTCTCCATGCTGTAACCATAAGATAGGAAAAGGAACCACGGATTACTTCCAGTTCGATCGAGGCCCCCGCTAGGCCTCGTCTCCCCACACTTTTCTAACGTGAAAAGTGTAACCGCCGGAGTCATTCGCAAAGCTAGATGATAAGGAGCGGGTCATAACGTGCACCAGGTACACAGGGCCCAGGGATCAGCAAGGATCCAAGGGGGATTTCTCGATATGAAACGCTCCCCACCATCCAACCAACGCAACCAAGGGACTCGACCTCTGGCACCGTTTACTGCAAACGTTTCTTGAAAGCAATACTACAGATGCACGCCGCTTCGCCCTTTTCGCCACACAACCACCTGGTCCCGTTCCCGAGCCCAAACGGTATACCTTACAGCAGAGGCCGAAGAGTGGTACTAAGGCCCATAAGGCAGAAGTGAAGTTTACTAGGGGCTTGGCATTGATGCAATCTGCAGCTAGAAGAAAAAGTTTGCTCGGGTACCTCGGGATAGCAACACCCATATCCACAAAAGAAATGGATCCCTGAGGATTTTACAGAGTGGGACTGGTGTCTCACTTCCAACCCCCAACCTGGAGGACCAGGATGTCTTGTTTAGTCAGGAGCCTCACCTTTGACCTGTCCGGCATGGGAGACCCTACCAGTAGCAAAAAGCTACCGCCGGCATAGCTCTCAGGATCATTGGAACACACAAGCCCCACCACCACGACAAGGCATAGACAACATTCAGTGGGGGGTCATGATGTAACATGACATGTAGATGTGGATAGCGAGAGCAAGTCTCTCCCATGATTTGTATACTATGTAGTTCAACGACTGTTTGGCCAGTTGTGGTCTTGTATCTAAGTTCCTATGTCCTTGAAATTGCATTATACTTAGAATCTTTGATTAATGTTAGATAGTCAATATATTGTCGGTTTGGACAATGTTAAATTACTCTGTATCAGCCTTTTTCAATGAACTGCATCAAAGTTAAAGATGCAAGTTCTTTTCTGTTTATTATATGCCTCATTTCGTGAGAAATAAAATTACTTTTTTTGTTTAACAAACCCTTGTCTTGATGTGAGTATCTGCAAACTATTCTTGTGAAGCTTAACATCCACTATGCAACATCTGCTATTTTGGCATTATTACAGTTTTCTATTTGAGAATTTCCACAGCATTATTTGCCAACAGAAATGTCACGAACCAATTTGTTGCAATGATTGCATCCAATTATCATGTCACGTACAAACTCACTCAGCTCTGTCGACATACTCATTGTCTTTCTAACGCACATTTATGACTGCTCAAGGCTGCAGTGCTCACTTTTATGTCGTTCTATGATGTACATAGCCACATCCACTTCTCCGAAGGGGTGTCCTATACTTTTGGTCATATAGTGTATTACATTTTGCATCTCCCGTTGAACCTGATTTCTTCCCTGAAAATGTTATGAAGTGCTGCTGTGATGCCGTTTTCGACTCTTAAAGGAATTACATTGAACTTTAACTTTTGTTTTAAAACATTTACATCTTTGACATTGCATTATTTTTAAACTTTACTTTAAATCTTTAAAACATTAAAGCATCACATTAGCATTAACAATTTAGAATTCTTTGAAAGTGGTTAGTACTTGCATTATGTTTTATCTTTAACTTATGAGAAACAAAAATCTAAACAAACCCCCAAGTAAAGAAATTGTGGACATTGGAGGTCTGGACAAAGAATGAACACAGAGACAAGATTTAATTTTAAAGGAAAACAATTTATTTTTAAATCAACAATTACTCACTTTTACAATTTTCTCCACAGCTGCAGGGAGATACAAATTGAATTCCCTGAAATTTTAACATTCAGTGACAAAAAAATAGGGTGAAGTTGTCTGTTTAAATTACTAAAAATGATATGTAAAAATATTTAGGGCCCGTCGACCCAATGTATTAATGAGCTCGTCAAAATTGAAATGGGTCACCTGGATCCAGGGGCTGGTTTCAAACTTCGTCTGAATTGTCGCCTTTGGAAAACTGCTTGACCGGTTCTTTTTCTGCAGCTCTGTCCACTCCATACTTGGTGACGCAGTACTTCACAAACGGGCCACACTCCCACCGAAGAACTGAAAGTCCCTGCGCAAGAGGGGTGCCCTCTGCTTTTCCTTAAAAATCTAGGTGACCGGATGGTGTCTCACAAAAGAAAGATATTCTTTGAAAGAAAGGGCGTCGGCGTTTCTAAGCGCCCATTCGGCAAACGGGCCCCCTTCTCACATGGAATTATGATTGAAGTGACAAAAATCTCCGTGCAAGAGAAAGCCGCTGCCTTTTCCTATATTCCTAAAGAATTTCCAAAGCCTGATTCTGCTGGGCCCTCGGCGCAGCCCGCCAAAATCGGGAGACCGCTCGCACACATTTCGACCTTCTCTTTTCACCACTTCTTTGAGGCTGTCTTCACCACTCCAAAAAGTTGGCTAGCAACCCTTTCCTGGGAGTCACCAGGCATGAGCATTTCTCGCCGAGGCGCGTAGCAAAAATGCAGCGCATACTGCCGCAACAAGGAGCGAAAAATTACAAAGTGCCAAACGTGCTAAACAGGAACGCTCGGAAACCGTCTGCGTGTAACTACCCCCTCGCACGAGACCCGGAGGAATTACTTTAAAAAGTAAAGATAGCGGCCACAGGACAAAGAAATGACACCCATTCAAGTGAGATTTGAAAAAACTGAAATTCACATTAGCTAAAAGAGGTTAAATCTACAAATGGGATTAAAAACCTGATTTAAATGCCAAATGATGGGAAAACGAAACTTATAATTAAAAAAAAAATAAAACAATTAAGAATTCTGTAAATAAAAAAGGGAAAAATTAAGAAAACAACAACTTTGAAATTTAGAAGAATAAACAGGTTAAAACTGAAAATCTAAAAGCGACACTGTTCTCCCAGACACTGTTCTCCCAGATGTAGTAGCTATTTGCAGTTTTTCCCAAACAGTGCCATCAATCGAAATATACTGCTCATTTTTTCATTGCCATCTTCAGAACTTGAAAGCAATCTCATTCTTTTTCGTCCTCTATGTATTATATTCACAATATTCTCCTCCTCATTGTCGGTGTCTGTAGGTTCACACTCAGTGTCTAATAGATCATTATCATTTTCAAAAATATATCTTAACTTTCAGAAAATTCACCTCATGAATATCCGAAAACTCTTCACCTATGTTATTTATTTCTTCTAAAAACGTGGTGTGTCTTGAATGTTTTGACATTTTATCAGGGTGAAAATTAGGAATGGAGTAACACTGTAAAAACAAAATATAAACTAACTAGTAATACTTTTTAGTTTTTGTCATCACCTTTTCTTGCAACTTGAAATTTTCAACACTTTATTGAAATTTTAATACACAATTATTTTAAATTGAACTTACTACGCAACAGTCCTTGCAGAAATGTGCAGGAAACTGATGAAAATATATAGAATGTGCATGTACATCACATTTTCTAATTATTCCATCAATGATGGTAAGTGATGGCCTAACCCTTTTTCTATGGCACTGTTTGATGAAAAGATGGGGGGGGGGGGGGGTAAATGCCAATCGTATTTTACAAGTGTCATATCAATAACTTATTTTGTTATTTTGTTTTGAACAAAATATTTCATGACTTTAATTATTTATATATGCATGTGGCAATTTGCACATGATGATTGATTGACTGGTATTGTAACAGTTTCACCTTTTCAAATTAAAAAGTGAAAAGTTAAATATATTATTGACATATTAAATATATAATCTGGATTTGGGTTTTGAATATCAGAAATTTATTGACTGCAACTGAACCCATCAGTTTTTTATAATAAAATATTAGTTCATAATTATTAAAAGTTCTTAATGTATGGACTGTATGGCTTAGCCGATGCTAGCAATTTTTCTTCTAGCTCTTAATTATAGACATAATAATTTATGCTAAATGTAGTAAAGCACCATTTATACACTCCTCATTTATACTCTTCTCATTTATGCACTTTTTTCCCCAAGCATTTATACATCCATTGAAGTTAATTTGGTACTTCGAAATAATTGTTTTACATGTTGTCATCAAGAAAGCACCAAATTTTAATGTACAACTCAACAATTTGCATAAGGAAAGCCATGTGATGCCCAAATCAGATTTTTTCATGTTTTTATTATAAGGCATGTATCATATTCATGATTAATAAGTACTATAAAATAGAATAGAATTTAATAATTATCTATCTCAACAAGGAAAATGACCTTTGAATATCAACTCACTCACAAAAATAGCAAAATCCATTATCAGTAAAATAATAGCGTTATAACAAAACACAGTAAATGTCAAACTAAACATAAATCAATACTCTAGTGCAACACATTTGAGAATTTAAACAAATTCATTTTCGGTAATATTGTTCCCGTGGCAGCTATTGCATTATGGAAAAAAATTAGTTTTAAATGCAGTTTCAGTAGGACCAGTGCTGTCGATAGAATTTTTGGGCCTCTATGCAGCAAACGTGTGAACTATTTTATAAGTTATTGACCTTTTCCATAAACTGTTGGTGTAGCTGTGACCCCTATACAATGTATCCTCTTGCCCCTCCCCTGTCGTCAGCTGCCTTGAACATGATGCATTCGCTTTTCACAAAAAGTCTATTGCC
Organism: Amaurobius ferox; assembly: GCA_951213105.1. Taxonomy (NCBI): domain Eukaryota; kingdom Metazoa; phylum Arthropoda; class Arachnida; order Araneae; family Amaurobiidae; genus Amaurobius; species Amaurobius ferox. The sequence continues at coordinate 53,128,388 of OX578150.1, read as the reverse complement.
ATTTTTTAATATTTCTTATCAAGCTGCCTTAGTATGCTTTATTTGGTGTGAATCTGAAAAATTTGGTGGGGAAGTAAATAATGTTCAAAGTCAGAGGTATAGCCATAGTACCTGGTGTTATAGAATAAAATTGGCACCTGTCCCCATACACGAACATATAAAATCTGAAATATGAATAAACCTAAAGTTATAAAAAAAATTATTAAATATTAATTTAAATAACCAAAAAATTTTAATTATCTAACATTACACACACATAATCAAAATTTTTATTGTTAAGCATTTGTTATACTTGTAACATAAAACTAAATAAAGTATGGAGAGCTACTAATCTTAATTTAAAAGCCAAAATTAACCTTTTTAATTCCTTAGTGAAGAACATTTTACTGTATGGAGCTGAAACAGAAATTAACAAGGGACCAATGCAACAAGTTGAATGCCTGGCAAACTAAATGTCTAAGGAAAATTTTGGGAGTATTTTGGCCTTATGTTATTACTAACACTGAACTCTACAAGAGTACTGGACAGGAAGCAATTGAGATGGTGATAAAGAACCGTAAATGGAAATGAACTGGACATGTCTTAAGAATGCCATAGCATAACATCCCTGCTGTAGGACTTACTTGGGCACTTGAAGGAAAAAGATCGACGCAAGCTAACTTGGGGAAGAGTGGTAGAACAAGAGAGGAATTTGAAGGGATGGGTGAGCTGGTCAGAAGCAAGGACTGGCACAGGATCGACCAGGGTAGAAACGCAAGCTGAAAGCTTTATGTGCCACTAGGCATGATGAGTGATGATGATACTTGTAACATAGACCCATTACGAATTAATCCATGTACAAGTATAATATATGCTTAACAAATAAAATAAAAATTTTGATTATATGTGTGTAACTTTTGATAATTAAAATTTTTTAGATATTTAAATTAATATTTAATAATTTGTTATACTATACTAAAAAATTTACCTGCCATTGCTGTTATTGTACAATGATCTACTTACTATTGTCAGTTTCAACCTTCTATTTGAATTTAATTTAGAATTAGAATATATTAATCGACAGCACTCGCATAAATGCATAAAACTGCAAACTTTAGTGTTTCTGTTTGATTTATCAAATTCTCATTCTGTCGATTAAATTTAAGGACTGTTAATTACTTGGAAGTATCAGCCCACTCAACAACTCGAACAATTTTATCTATGATACCTTCTAAAATAATAAATATTTGAAATTCCCAATTATTCATGTTCATTTTATCATATGATCTACCATTGAACCAAATGTCAAGTCCCTACCTTAATTAAACTTGGAGTTAATATTTGAAACAGCAATTATCCATGTTGATTTTGTCATATGATCTAACATTATCTAAATTTAAGTCCCTAGCTCAAAAAATAAACCTGGACTTTAGTATTGACTTGAATAATTGGCATCTTTGCGCTTATAACACTCCTTAAAATAATAAATATTTGAAAATAACAACTATCCATGTTGATTTTAACATATGTACCAATCTTAGTTATCAAATTTAAAGTCCCTAGCTTAATAACCTTGGAATTTCACTTTCATTTGACTTGAAAATTCGAACATTTTTGCCTGGCACCTCTTAAAATAACAAATATTTGAAAATACCACTTATCCATGGTAATTTTATCATATTGTTACGCCTTATCCTCTCAAATTGTGGGTGTACCCCTATGATACAAAAAATGAGTCCGAATTTTCTAATAACTAAAGCTTTTATTTAGAAGCACAAAAAAGTGTAAACAGGAACGATATACAGTTAATAATACTATAGTAATCTTATAAGATCACATAACAGCTGTCAGGTACAATAAAACAATTAAATGCTCAACGAACTGAAAATAGTAGAATATGTTCTTAAAACACTGATGTATTTCACAATTCAATTTGACTCGTTTTACGTCAACTTTGCCCGATTAAACGATGACTTCTCTATATACTCACCACCATAGAAATCTCTAGAAATTGGTCCTAAAATGGAAGTTTTAAAAATAATCAGAAAATTCCAATGCCTTTCAAAAGTCGCCAAATTGACGGAATTTTACCAAATCTGGCACCAAAGTCACGAAAAATGTCAACAAAGTCAAGCAACCATGTCTTCACGTAATAGCAATTGTTCCTTGCAAATGTGTTTTTTCCTTGTTGAGAGACGGATTGCCAAAAAGCATTTTATGCAGTATCAACCTACTAGGGTCCAAAATATGGGGCTAATCTGTCGATATGGACGACTTTTGGTTTAGTTGAAGACGATTTCTGTATTTGATAAATGACACTGTTTATCCTCTCCACATTATGACGTAGGGTCCTTCCCAGTTGTGCTGTAATTTTGACGAAAATCCTTATCGTCGCCGAAGGTTGAACAGCTACATTTTCTCGTCTTCCTTTATTAGTTTTGACATTGTACTGGGTTTTCATTCTGTCAATAACGATGTTTATCCATTCACGAGCGAAGCGATGAACTTCCTCCAACTGTGCCTGTAGGTCTTGAACATATTTATTAGGCGATAAAGGAGCATCATATGCTCGTTGTAAATCCCTGTCAATAGCATTTTCGATGGTGAATGACTGGTCGATCCATGAAGCCGATGGGAATAAAGGTATGTAACGGTCCTAATCTTGCTGGTTTCTGGATACAAATATAGAGTTATGATTAAATATTCTCTTAAATCTCTCTACTATACTGCTCGATTGGAAATAAAAGAAATGTTCACGTTCTATCCATTCCGAGTAGTTTGTACAATCCTGTAAATATGCTAAAGTTAAAGTTCATCTCTTATTTAGAATGGATGAATGAGGAAATACCGCGATATATACGATTCAGGGTTAGAAGTTCACTGATGGTTGTATGCACTGGATCAGGGATGGCGTAAGCTTCTGGCCACCATGTTGAGACCCAGACCGTCCGACCTACCAGAAAGGTGTAAGGTAACTGTTTGGACGGCCGGGAAGTGCCACCCAATTTGGACCGAAACCCAGTGGGGGAGGCATCCACAGGGGCCGTACCCTCCTTCCCCTACCACCAACCACTCGGAAGGACTTACGGACACACATGTTTAACGTGATCGTACTCCGCGTGAACACGGCGGCAGTTTTGGCAGTGGCTGGAATCGAACCCGGGCCTACCGAGTGCAACTCCAGCGCGCTAACCAATGGGCTACCGCGCCCCTCTGGCCACCATGTGAAATAGTCCATTACTAACTACTAAGATGTATTTGTTATTGTCAAAAGTCCGTGGTAGTGGTCTCACGAACAATGTCAAATACAATTCTCTCAGGGTTTGGACAACCCAATGGTCAGCAGACTGACATTGCACTCGGACGACCCGAGTGCGTTTCCTGCTCTGCCTAAACTGTTCACGTAGAGTACGGATACGTTGAATATGTGGATCCGTAAGTTCTTCCGAGAAGTTGGTCTCCCTGGGGATGCCGTCCCATTGGATGCCTGTCTATATTGGGTGGCACTTCCCGACCGTCCAAACATATACCTTACACCTTCGGATAGGTCGAACGGGATGGGTAGAAAAAGAAAAAGTTCAATTTTCTCGAAAGGAGCTCCGACATTATAACACGCAAGAGGTCTATATGTTTTTTTTTCTTCGGTACCGTCCGAGCACCGAATTCAATACTTCTTTGCACCAGCTCTCAACATCGAACCCCATATTGCACCAGAGAAAAGATAGTTCACAAACTTTGTCCAGCTGCAACGTCTTGTTCTCCAGTAGAGATGTGTTGGGGGGGAAGAGAAGAACATTATGAAATACTAAAACAATTCTATCTCATTCTATCATTCAAAATATTCTAAGTTCTCAAACTTGTAAGCCTAAAAATCATTCTTCTGAAAACACTCAAAAATATCTGAAATTTGCAAAGTTCATCTAACATACATCTGAAAACACTGAAATACACTCTGAAAAAGTTTCTAAAGTTCCTCAAACCTGAAAACATTCTAGAAATAAACTGAATGTGGACCTATTGACCAGTTTCCCTACGTGTACAAATATGTACTCCTGTAATTAAATGGAACTTTCCTAAAAATAAAAACATTAAAAGTAAAAGAAAGAACACAGATTTTTAGGTTTTCAAAATCTAACGTTTATTAAAATTTTAAACTTCATTTTTAAAATAATTTTCAAAATATTTTACATCTCATTAACTAACAAATCCAATAAACAACTTAAATAAATAAATAGAATGGAATGGCCGGTCGTATAGTGGTAAAAAAAAAACGTTAGAATATTAAATTTTAAAGTTAACAATATTAAACTTATTCAATTATTTATCAAAACTAGAATTTGGAATAAAAAGAACATAAGTTAGCCAAAAGGGAAATTTAGAACAAAAGTTAAAAGATAACCACAGGATTCGCAACTTAAAATATATAAGTCTAAAGGGGTCTTATTCTACTAACACAATTAAACTGAAAACAATTGGAATATAAACATATTTTAACTATTGAGAGATATAATTATTTGGAGGAAAAGGAATAATATCACCAAGGCTCCAAGAAAAACGGCGGAAATCGGCGGGAGGCAGAATCACCAAACGTGCAGCAGATCCAGAGAACACCAGAAGAGGAAAATCCATGGCACAGGGTCACAATATGTCCAGCAGAAAATCCGGAAAAGGCCGTTCCACGGGATTCAACTCCAAAGAGATTCTCCACACCAGCTGGACGTCGAGTAATAAAAAAATCATTTCTCTCAACAGCCGCACCGGACTACTGACATCAAAATGGAGAACTTAACATGTGTCCGTCAATTGGGCTCGGAAATGCGAACTCCATTCATCATAAAATAGAACTGGCAGCTTGTCAAGATAAACATATTTCTAATTGGCCGGTAAGACTTCCTCGGCCGACATCACATAAATCGTGAAACATCTTGGATCATTATTTAAATGATATGAAACTAATTAGCATGACTCTTCATTCCGTCGCAGCTTCCAGACATAAACAACATCAGAGAGCACAGCGGCAAAGGACTGCTGATTGATTATAAACTAAACAAATCAATCCACATCTTGAAAAACAAAACACACATCACAGCCGGGAATAATGAGACATTTCAAGCCGAATTCGAACTACGGCTCGCGCCGAAGCGCTGAAAACAACAACTTTAACAGATTACATCTCTGGTTCTAATCAATTGCAAAAAAAAAAACAAAGAGCAAAGAGATCGAAAAAGTGCGCGATTTGCTTATATACTGCCAAACATCGCTGCCACAGATTGTAAACAAAATTATCGATGAACGATAAAATAATTAATGACAGACGATTTTAATATTACGATCAACCAATTAAAAACTCGAAACTTTAAAGAAGAGAAATGGAATTTTAGAGCAGACGAAAATTAAAAAGAAATGAAGTGAAACGATTTGGAAAATACGAATTCGGCAATAATTTAAATATGGACGATTCTGAAATATTTAAAAAGCTGGAAATAGAATAAAACTGTAAAATTGCGATGAATTAACCAATTTTTAACCGAGAGCAATAAATTTGGAATCAAATTAAAGGGAATAAAAAGGGCAATAAATGGAATCACAAATTAGCCAATTTAAATAAATTTAAATTGCTAAAACCTAAAAAGAACGAACTTTTGCCGTTTTTAAAACAAAACCTATGGAATACAATATATTTGAACAGAAGAATATCAAAACCTAAACAATTGGAAGATGAATAACTAAAAGAGAATGACTATGTAAATAAGACCCCTGAACACATTTAAACTAAAAACAAAATACCTAAAATATTAAATATCCAAAAGTATAACCCAACAACTCCTTCGAACGTCCCAAAAAAATTTTTCATTTGAAAAATGAAAAATTTTAGCTAACACATGACAAAATTTCGCGAAACGAAGGAGAGAAAAAAAAAATCAAAATCTCAACTACATCTGTAACATGAGCCATAAAATCACATAAAAAATCAAATTCCTTATAAATAAATCAAAAATCAAACAATAACTTCACTAAACACTCTCATAATAACACTTATCATATTTCTCAACATTTCGTCTAAACTCTTAAACATACATATAGATTCAATATTAAATACTTCAACTTCATTGTAACTCTATATTATGAAAAGTTCATCAATGCATTTTTAAAATGCTTCAACAAATACGTCATCAAAGAGAAGCAGTAGAAAAATAATAAACAGATCTCTATATCATTAGCTGTCATGAATAAACATAAATTTTAACGAAAACTTTGGACCAGCCAAAGAATTCCAATATTCTAAACAATAAATTTTGAAAAGGTACCTTCAACATAACAACCAATAAATACAAATCAACAAATTCATCATCAATCTCTATCTACTCCAGAAAGAAAACAATCATTCGAAGCATAATTTTCAATTTAAATAATAATATCAAAGTTGGCTCAAGTTACAAACAAAAAAAATTGTGGAATATTTACCCCCAAAATAACAAACTCAATTCCCTAACAATTTGGAACTGAACACAAATTTAACCGACTTGTTTACAAATTATACTATAAACTGATTACTTGGCAAATTAGATCGTTCAAAATACAAATATACATAAAAATGACCTTATGCATCATTTTACACCAATATCAATAAACGCGATTCTACTAATTATTGTGCAACATCTTGCACTCTCAACAACAATAAACTCAAATATCATAACTGTATCTCTGATAATCTCAAACAATTCTCATAAAAATCAAAAAAAATTAAGACAAGGGGCCGAGGGTTGTGAGTCCTCTCAAAGGTTGTGAATCTTTTTTGAACCCAAAAAAATAGCACAAAAATATCCATCAAGTATAAGTAGTACATTTAAATTCACTAACAGCCAAGTGTATCACATTACTTTAACCAAAATACCAAAGAAAAATCAAATTACAAATCCCCATTTAAATTTTTAAAACCAAAAGAACTCAAATTGCATTGCACAATTTTAAATATTCCACTTAAAAAAAATTTAATTCTCCTATAATAAAATAAATTTATCCACTTTAACGACCAAAAAAAAATTTTAAAGACAGTATAAAAAATATCAGATTCAGAATTAAGAACAAACAAACTGATTTTATCACCACTCTATTTGAGTGTGAAAACCAAACACATGATCAATGTGAAGAACAAGATAACTCAAGTTGATATTTATGTCACACTCATATTGGAGTGTAAAAAACACCTGCATTACCCAATTTTTCAATTAATCACCAGTATTTCATCAACTACATTCACATATCAGTGAGGATTTAAAACTCAATTCCAAATCAGAACATACAAAATTCTAAGTCGAAAAACTACTGCTTTAATTCTATATAATTTAACTTAATAAAAAAATATTCTCATGTTAAATTTACTCAATTAATTTTTCTCTATTTTATCAAAACAATTTTAAGTGTTGCTGGGAGCGTGGGTTACAAGAACAACAAAATAAAAAAAATTTGTTAATGAGATGGGATTAGAACAAAAAATGTAAATACCATAAAGTGCGTTCTCGCATGCCTATAATCTCTTAAATTTATGAATTAAATGCAATTTTACACTACTTCAAATAATAAAATTCAAATCAAATTAACTTAAATTAAGGAATGCTTAAATAAAAATTCTAAATGAAAAAGTCATATTCAAAAATTCCAAAGTTTCCTAAAAAAATTCTAAATGAAAATATTTAAATTAATCCTAAAATTTCAATTTTAATCAAAATATTAAAGTAAATTACTCTAATTTAGTTTAAGAACATTCTAAAATATCCAGCCTTAGTTTAAAATCTTATCAAAATCTCAATTACTTTTAGAATAAACAAGTATGGAATCAGTTTACGGAAATTTCATTTTTAAGAACACAAATTATTAAGAACATATATTACAGTTAGCATGAATAAGCCCCTAGACTGGTCAAACGGCGCCAATTGTTCGGTAGAAAAAGTTGTATTTAATGATACACTAAAAGCATTTCTAAATATTCCAAATTCTCAAAGTTTTTAAACCTAAACATCATCAAAATTATATATGAAAATGACATTTGACCAGTTTCTCCCTAAATTTACAAATATGTAACTCTATATGTAATTAAATGGAACTTTCCTAAAAATAAAAACATTAAAAGTAAAAGAAAGAACACAGATTTTTAGGTTTTCAAAATCTAACGTTTATTAAAATTTTAAACTTCATTTTTAAAATAATTTTCAAAATATTTTACATCTCATTAACTAACAAATCCAATAAACAACTTAAATAAATAAATAGAATGGAATGGCCGGTCGTATAGTGGTAAAAAAAAAACGTTAGAATATTAAATTTTAAAGTTAACAATATTAAACTTATTCAATTATTTATCAAAACTAGAATTTGGAATAAAAAGAACATAAGTTAGCCAAAAGGGAAATTTAGAACAAAAGTTAAAAGATAACCACAGGATTCGCAACTTAAAATATATAAGTCTAAAGGGGTCTTATTCTACTAACACAATTAAACTGAAAACAATTGGAATATAAACATATTTTAACTATTGAGAGATATAATTATTTGGAGGAAAAGGAATAATATCACCAAGGCTCCAAGAAAAACGGCGGAAATCGGCGGGAGGCAGAATCACCAAACGTGCAGCAGATCCAGAGAACACCAGAAGAGGAAAATCCATGGCACAGGGTCACAATATGTCCAGCAGAAAATCCGGAAAAGGCCGTTCCACGGGATTCAACTCCAAAGAGATTCTCCACACCAGCTGGACGTCGAGTAATAAAAAAATCATTTCTCTCAACAGCCGCACCGGACTACTGACATCAAAATGGAGAACTTAACATGTGTCCGTCAATTGGGCTCGGAAATGCGAACTCCATTCATCATAAAATAGAACTGGCAGCTTGTCAAGATAAACATATTTCTAATTGGCCGGTAAGACTTCCTCGGCCGACATCACATAAATCGTGAAACATCTTGGATCATTATTTAAATGATATGAAACTAATTAGCATGACTCTTCATTCCGTCGCAGCTTCCAGACATAAACAACATCAGAGAGCACAGCGGCAAAGGACTGCTGATTGATTATAAACTAAACAAATCAATCCACATCTTGAAAAACAAAACACACATCACAGCCGGGAATAATGAGACATTTCAAGCCGAATTCGAACTACGGCTCGCGCCGAAGCGCTGAAAACAACAACTTTAACAGATTACATCTCTGGTTCTAATCAATTGCAAAAAAAAAAACAAAGAGCAAAGAGATCGAAAAAGTGCGCGATTTGCTTATATACTGCCAAACATCGCTGCCACAGATTGTAAACAAAATTATCGATGAACGATAAAATAATTAATGACAGACGATTTTAATATTACGATCAACCAATTAAAAACTCGAAACTTTAAAGAAGAGAAATGGAATTTTAGAGCAGACGAAAATTAAAAAGAAATGAAGTGAAACGATTTGGAAAATACGAATTCGGCAATAATTTAAATATGGACGATTCTGAAATATTTAAAAAGCTGGAAATAGAATAAAACTGTAAAATTGCGATGAATTAACCAATTTTTAACCGAGAGCAATAAATTTGGAATCAAATTAAAGGGAATAAAAAGGGCAATAAATGGAATCACAAATTAGCCAATTTAAATAAATTTAAATTGCTAAAACCTAAAAAGAACGAACTTTTGCCGTTTTTAAAACAAAACCTATGGAATACAATATATTTGAACAGAAGAATATCAAAACCTAAACAATTGGAAGATGAATAACTAAAAGAGAATGACTATGTAAATAAGACCCCTGAACACATTTAAACTAAAAACAAAATACCTAAAATATTAAATATCCAAAAGTATAACCCAACAGATGTAGTATATCTCTTATTATATTGGACACTCTGGGATGAAGGAGTAGCGCATGCCATCTGCTGCTCCTTCTCTCGTACCGACCCCATTTACTATATACTACTCCGTTCATAAACGTGCAAAGAATCTTACAGTACCCAGTATCGTTTCGTTTCAGGTGAGAAACAAGAAATTGCTTGCTATTCGTTTGTTCTTTGTAGGGATTGTCTGGATATCTCTGTCTTTTCTTTGTGGTCGAGAAAGTTCTTCACTCCAAGTATCAGGTGGTAAATTTGAACTCTTGTTTGTGATAACTTGTCGGATAGTCGCTGTCCAAACTTTATTTCTGCACGAGGGCAAATGTGCACAGTCAAGGCTATCTAAAACAAGGCTATCTTATTTTAGGTGGCCTTGGCACAGTTCAGAGGCCAAGATCTTCTTCAGAACTCATCAGCGTTTCCATGAGGCAATACCTTTCGGATTCGAATCTCCATGCCGTATTCTTGAAGCCGTTGAATCCACCTTGTGACTTGCCCTTTTCAAGGTTCTTATCACTCCGGCCGTTCATTCAAGTGCCCCACACCAAGGCTATCTGAAACTTATTCTAGGTGTCCTTGTCCATACCCTCGAGTGAGCTGGACGCCACAACAGGAATTTCTTTCCGTAGAGATAAATGATAATGATAAAAATGATCTACAGATTTAACAATTTGCCAAAAGTTATTTTCTTGTTATGTAATAATTTCTTTCAAACGTCGACAAGCACTTGCAAAAGTATACGATGACACGTTCTTGTTCTATTGCTTGGTGGAGAACTACCACTGTTCCTTCTTTACTAGCATTGGTATCTAGTATAAAGTTCTTCGTAGGTTAAGGATATGCCAGAATGGAGGCGTCTCCACACTCCACTGTCCATTCGTATTTCTTGTCATCTTTCGTTAACCTACGTTAGGACCTTGGTCATGTTAGAGAAGTTCTTTACAAACCGACGGTAATAGGTATTGATGAATATTCGGCTGTTTACCCCATTCTTTGACAACATTTATTTTGTCAATGTCTGTTCTTACACCCTCCGCAGAGATAATTTGTCACTAAGAGACTTCTTTCTGGAATAGTTTGCATTTTATAGGATTTAACTTTAAATTAACGTTCTTTAATTTTTCAAATACCCGCCTAAGATTTTGTAAATGTTTATCAACTGACCTCCCAACAATAACAATAGTTATATCGTCCAAGTAGTTAAGGCAGATTTCACAGAAGGTTTCATAGGTTTCAGCACGGTCTTCTTTAGACGTTCAAATTTGCTGGCACATTCACAAAAGCCAAATTGCATCACTGTCAAAGTCCTTGTCCGATGGTAAAAGCTGTCTTTTGTCGATCATCGGGATGGATTTCCACTTGCCAGTAGTCACTCTTGAGATCTAGAGTCGAAAACCATTTACTCCCGGATCCCGGAGAGAGTATCTAAGTGTCGCCAATTTTTAGCAGTGACTAGCTGTCTTTGTCACAAAATTGAGTCATCTTAATAATTAAAAAATTCCAGTGCATCCCAAAGTTCGCTAAAAGTCTCCAAATTGGCAATTGGACTCCAAAATCACGAAAAATGCCACCAAGTTTGGGAAATTCTACCTTCCCATAAATTAAATGTTTGCCCGTAAATATATTTTCTCTTTGGTGAGAGATGAAACTGCCAAGAAGCATTTTGCGTATTTGTAACAATATGATATAGCTTTGTACAAAATTCTGGCCTCTTGGTTAAGTAGCGTACGAGAAAGCGGGATTATATCTATTTGCTGACAGACAGGCGAACGAAATGTTATGTGTTTCCTGTTTCCCTTGGGATGTCGAGTTAGCGAGGTTTCACTGTACTGAGAAAATGCCAATATCATTTGAGACAATAATTTAGGTGGCGCTGCGATAAGATAAGCGCCCATGCATTCATTGTATGCATTGGTATGATGAAAGGCTTAAAATATTTATTTAATCTGTCAATTTTGTAGAAATACATTAGAAATGTAATAACCAAATTAGAGCTGAAATAATAAGGAATATTCCTACGTATTCATATTTATTTTTATCATCCTGTTATCTGAACTCTGTCTTACAACTGTAAAAAACACTGATTAATTATACTCATATTCAGGGAATCTTAATTTAAAAATAATCAAAAATGCATATACTAAAGACTTTGCCTCTCTATTGCGTCAAATGGAAATAAAGGATGCTTTACTAACACTAGCGACACCTAGATATAATTCTTAAAGCATTTTGGCATTTTCAAGCGTTTCATCCATAGGGATTTTATCTCCTTCTCTAACTCCATGTAGGAGCTTTATATAAAGCAATAACTGAAGAGGGACCTGAAATAAGGTTATGATAGAACTAGGGTCCCTTCATCATTAATTTTCCACTGTGCATCAACATAATCAATTCTCTTAAATTTGAAGGGGAGGGGGGGATAATACACGTTTAACACTAACTACTTTGAATTTTATGAAATCATATTACCGGTTCATAAATGGGACGGCCTCTAACATTGAGGGCGTAGTTAGCTTAAGAGATTTCTTTTAATTTTCATTCTACACCAAACGTTACGCAGAACTGAAATCAGCTCCTCAGATTGGAGCGAATCCGGTAGGTAAATTTTGGAACTCCAGTAAAACCTGCAATGTCATACAGAATCATCTAAGTCGTTACGGTTCCTGATTGGATAGTGGTCTAATTGCGCTACTTACTACACGACCTTGTTCTAACGACTTGCTTCTAACTACACGAAACCAGTCGCTGCTTGCAATCGGAGAGAATTTACGAATGTAGCGTGGCCTTTATTATGAAACAAAAAAAATTACATTTAAATGCTGTTTTCTGTATGTAAATATCACATGCGCAGGAAAACCTGATCTTACACTAAAACGCGCAGCATCATTCCAGCAAGTTTAGAAAGGCCACTTTACGATCAAAATTATACGCTGATTGTATCTGTTAATATGAATTTTTATAGTTTGATTGTTCTGTTTTTTTTCTACTCTGGTAGTCACGGGGCTGGTGTTTTAACCACAGGTATGGTTATTATCTATATTTTTATTAGTCTAAAATTATATTGAATTTCCTTAACGGCGTCGTAAATTTACAATTATTTGATTACGTTCAGAATATTAAAAATATAACACAGTAAAGGTGGACTAGAGTTTATAATTTCTGGAAAATTAAAAGTAAAAAATATTGTACTTATATATGCATTAAAAGAATATTGTAAAACACGAAATAACCATCTTTGCATCGCATTGTGAGATATTGTATTGCATTACCATATATATGTTTGGAATGATTTAATTTGAGATCCAGCATTTAAATGGTATTTGTGGAATCCTCTTATTCGGCCGTCTTTTAACCTATTCTCTGCTTAAACCGACCTCAATTTGATCTGTAAAAGTTTTTGTCTCGTGGTCTGCAGATATTTGTTGGTTGCAGAAGTAGATGTGGTGTGAAGCGAAAGTGATTTAAATTTGACAATGACTTGCATCTCGAAATACTGTCTAAAACAAAGACTGACCAAGACTTTCACTGATGCTCAAGATAACGCTAAAGATTCAGGCAACGCAGATTCACTAATGCATCGACTAGTTTCACATATTGATGGAGCGAATGCTTTAGAAGTGTTTCATCATTATGTTAAACAATCAAAGTCCACTTCATTAGATTTAATGTTAATATAAATGACGAAACTTTGCAATAAAATTTTTTTTTTCAAGTTTGAAAAAAAAAGAAAGAAAAAACTGGATTCTATAAGGTATAACATTTTACTATAAACTACTACATACATATTTTTATTTTTGACTTTTTTGTTGATCTGTGCTAAATGTAATTCTTTAATGATAATTTAGAATTATATTTACCAAGTAAATTGTTTAAATATTTATCTGCATGGACGTTGAAGGTTACAAAGGCGGACATCTGGCTAAATACGTTCAAAATAAAAAACTGAAAATTTTTAACTTTATAATATCAAAATCTTGGTTAAAATTTTTTTATTTGCTGAAATTATTTTTTGTCGATGTTGTATGTCTTATTCTTCATTGCCCAAATGTATTTTTTTTCAATTCATGCCAGTCTACACTCAAATGTATAGTGTATTTAAACACTCCACGGTTAGGTTTGATGGTAGACTGGACATGATCAGGTGAATGTTAATCAGCGTAGGAATAAAGAGCTAGACTTTAGAGCTAGGCTTTACTAGACTTTACATTAAACATGTTCTTGCACAAAGTTGAATGGCAGAATCCGTCTACAGAGGCCGTTTTCTAAGATAGACTTTTGCTTTCATGAGTATGAACTTAGCCAATACAGTTTCGCATAACCTAAGTCCAATAGAAGAAATTTAAAGTCGCTACATGGTAAAACAATGTGTCTGTTTCCATAGATTCGCAAAATTCTGGCACACAAAGGTATCGTGCTGTCATTGCAAGTACTTACTATTTCTTACTGACGAGCGCATAAACGCGAAACCGGTTCGAACCTGCGATCGAGCACGATTTAACATTTTAGAACATGAATCACGTTTTATACATTAAAACAAATGATTCCCAACTTTTTTATTTTTCGTTTAGATAAACTCTTGCAATAAATCTTAAAATCTCTGTAAACCTTACCTAGCTGATATATTAAGTCTACAACAATAAAATTACAAAATTAAAGCAATAGGGTTAATAAATATTTAATTAATAATTTTGACTTAGATATAAGTGCTTGGTTTTATTTATTCATTACTGTTAATAAAATTAACCAGAGTGTGGCTCAACTCGACTTTCTCATACTAAAATCCATCTTTAAGCAGCTTGTGATTTTTGTCAAATTTTACAAGAAAAATTGTGAAAAATCTGTATTGTTTCAATAAATCATAATTATAGCATTATCATTCATTTTAAAGAGCTTGAAAAAAATATTTCGATTGATTCAAAGTTGGATAATGTACTTCCGGCCACACCACCGAGGGGGTAGGGGGGCTAATGATGTATCGCGGCAAAAATTGTATCATGGCTACTTTTCACTGCAATTGTTGAAACCCTTAAGTATCGTGATCACTGAGCCATAAATAATTTCTTTAGTCCATAGTTATGCCCCATTCTGTTCCATGCTGCCATGTTAAGAAAATATAAAATGTCAAAATTTCGCTCGAATTTCAAAAAATTATATATAAAATTTAATCTATGAAAATATATTAATTTGTGGCAGCTATAGTGTGCACAAGAAACAGACCACAGACAGACGGATATCGCTCCAAAGATTGTCAAACTTGGTAGCTTGGTGTCAAACAAAAAACTTTTCTAGTCCTTTAAAATGAAGGGTAATGTGTGCTATTGTTATGATCAACGATAGATTTTTCAAATTTTTTCTTGCAAAATTTGCAAAAAATCGCAAGCTATTGAAAAAGGTATTCTGGTATGGAAGTCTAGTTGTGTCACACTCCGGTTAATTATTTTTGATTTGACGCTTATTTTCCTCATGGTTGTGCGATACATTCTGGTAAGTAAATATATTTTATTAAAAAGTAACTTTCGCAATCTGACTTTTATTTTGCGACATTAGCTAAATAATAAACTGGAATATAGATTTGAAAGTAAACATTTTACTTTCCTCACATATGTATAGATCAAATGGAGAGTATTGTGATGGGTCGAAAATGACTAGGATTTTGATCAACATGTTTTGAGAATTCCTGAATACAAATCAACACTTCTTACTTTCCCATGTTATATAGTATAGAGAAAGTATTGTTTTCACGAACATTTCTCGTGATCATTTATCCATAAATAAACTCTTTTATGTGTGATTATGTCCAATTTTGCCCTATGCTACTTATGTTAAAAAAAAATTTCGAATAAATTTCGCAGTTTTCACTCTGATATAAAACAAAAATTCTATTTAGTTCAAGATTTCTTGATAGCAAAGCCAGATACAAACTTTCGTGAAAATCCATTCATATTTGTGGCCTCTGTCGTGTTAGACCACAGATATGCAGACAGAAATATGGAAATGTTGTGACAGAATATATGGAAATGTTTTATCCAAAAAATTACAAATTATTATAATCTAAATAAGTTTCGAATTACGCTTGTATTTATTGACCGTAAGTCCTTTCTTTTTGACCTCTATATGCCTGTCTTAGCAGTGTAGGCACTTTTACTCGTCCCTCTTGTTTGTCAACGGACCTTTTTTGAGCAGTTTTAAGGAGTTGTGAAAAGATGTTTTAAAATTCTGTTCACAGTATGAATTTCCTATACAGCACCTAGTACAGTTTGTCTCTTAGTTTTTAAGATCTTAACTTTCATTATCGGTGTTATTTTTATTAAACTCAATACTGATTCATGAAATCTTAAAAATCGTAACAAAGCTCATGTACAGTACACGACTTGCCAGTTTTATTTCTAATCAACCATTTAAAGCTTGCATGCTGATCAAGAATATAGTTTGGAGCAGATTTTCGATCAGTATGGCAGCAGGGAGTAGATCAGTATGGCTCAAGTCGACTTTCTCATACCAAAATCCATTTCTTGTAGCTTTTTGTTCAATTTTCACAAGAAAAATTTTGAAAAATCGGTATCATGGGTCCAAATGATTACAATTATAACGTGTTACCCATCACTTTAAAGAGCTTGAAAACAATCTTTCGATTGATGCCATACTTGACAATGTATCCCCTCTCCCCGGAGGACGGGTAACTTGTCCCCGAGGGGTACCCATTACGTCATGAACAAAAGAATTTCATCTTCGCTATTTTTCACAATGGTTGAAACTATAGTGTCGTGATCATTGAGTCATAAATAAACCCATTTATTCGTGAATGTCAAATTTTGTCCCGTGCTGCAATGTTTAAAAAAAAGTTCTCAATCGAGTTTCAAAAAATTATGTCTAATTCTAGATTTTTCGGTAATAAAGTCGGATATAAAATTTGGTAAAAATCCATTAATATTTGGGGTCACTATAGTGCACACAAGAAATCGACCACGGACATCACTCCAAAAAGTCAAAACGTGTTCAGGAGGTCTTAAAATATATATTGGCATCAAAATATCGAAGTCGAAAATTTTCGTGAAAACAATAATATGTATGAGATAGAAAAAAATTAGTATCTTTCAAAAATATTCTAGTTTTGAACAGATAATTTCAAACGCACTGTAAGACGTTTTACAAGCAACTGAAAATGCGAACGTTGACGCGTAGACGCGAACTACATACAATTTTCATTTCACGGTCAGCCATGCGAGCTACCTCTAACATTCTTCCATATTAAAACTATTTCACTTGTACATTGTTTCATGTAAAATATATAAATCAGCTTTTTGAGTTCACATTGTGTTTGTTCACAGTAGCGATTCAAGTCCCTAGCAGCCGATACAGTGCAGAAATAGGCTAATTTCTCTTTCCGACAACATATCGCATGTCGACTACAATAACGTCATAACTACAATCTGTGAGCAGCGAAGTATTTTCTCTATATAGTGTAGTGAATTTACTTCTTTCTCAATGACAAAATGATGCATAAGATCCACGGCACAATGTTATTAGCGTTGAATTGTACATTAGGCACTTTTCCAGATGACAACAGGCAAAACCATTTTGGAGTACCCAATTAACTTATATTTCGCGCAACTCTGACAATTATCGATATGGATAGCATCCATAATAAATATAGTCCATATAATAAAATATTTGAATAATTCGTCAATTTGGAGTTATTTTCGTTAATTGAGCGTCATTTTTGCAATTTTGGCAGTATTTTCGTCAATCTGAACCGAAATATCGCCAAGTTGACAATAGTTCGCTAAATGAGTTGCAAAGTTCGTCAAATTGATCACCAAGCGTTAGACAAACTGAAAGAAAAGCATTTTTTATATGTAAATGACTGATGGCGATTTGTTAGGCTTCAAAATGCAAAACTATTACTCAAAGTATCTTCTCTCGTGAATGGAACCAAACTAGATCCACAACAATGTTAACAAATTTTTCAGAATATTACATATGGAAGTGAACGTATTTCACAGCAGTTAATATTTTTTTTTAATTAAGATTTTTTTTGATAAATTTATTTGAAAAATGCGCAATATCTTGAAAACGACTCATGCTAGCGTTCTAAAATGTTAATCATTTTGTACCGAAAAAATTACTTCAGAAAGTATTTACGTAAGCTTTAAAATTCGGATTTTTTAATGAATTTTTCGAGGTTTCATTTGAAAATTTGGGGGGGGGGGGGGGGGATATTTCGAGAATTCGATTGCATTTAAAATCAATAGGCTTCTAGTATTTAGATTGTAAATTTCGTTGGAAACGCTCTATTCGTTCTTGAGATATCGTTTCTACAGTCTCAAGGACATACACACACATACGCAATCACTTCAAAAACGTTCTATTCGAGCTTGAAATTTGTTGTTCCGACGAAAAATCGGAATTCGAATTTTCGAAACAATACTTTCCTTAATAGTATAGATACATTTAATTTAAATCGGATTTTTCGATTCCCTTTATGCCAGAAGAATCTCGAAAGTATAACATCTCGAAAGTAATCTTCCGTAATAATGAGGTTCGTTGAAAGGAGATTGAGAGAATGTTCTTTATAAACGTATACTTCAAATTAAGAAAATGCTTTTAAAATGTTTAAAAGTGATAAAAAGAAACATTTTATTATACAGTTGTAACTCAATGTTTGTTGTAAACGAGTTTATTAAAATAAAATTATTTTATACTCGCATATAACAAGTTCCTCCTACCAAGAATTCTTTGTGTATGTATGTCGTGAGTATGGCAATCTTTTCGCGATAAAGAATTTCACTTGTATGGGATCTAGGAAATGTTATAAACTATTAAAAGACTAAAACTGTTTTTAAATGTTTAAATCAACTGGAACGCAAAGAGTTTGTTATAAGCGAGTTCGTAAAAATGAAATTATTTTATAAGCATATGTAATCATTTCCTCTACACGTAAAATCATTATCCACGTATATATTCATCGAATGGGGGACAATCACTCATCCATAATAAAAAAAAAATCATTACCCACATATGAGGACAATCGTCCGTAATAAAAAAGTTCGTTAAATCGAGATTGAAATAAAGTTCTATTGAAGAGCATTTAATAGCCTAATATAATCTCTGTAGCCGTGCTTATCTAAAATAGAATGTTTTACTGCCGCATATAATCGGATCTTCCCCACAACATTTCACTATTTATATGCTTACCTGTTGAATTCGGCAATCATTTGTAACAAATATGTTCGTTAAAACCATAAAAACGATTTCAAACTATTTTGAAATCCATAAATAGAGCCAAAAAGATTATTTTATTATTTTAATTTAAAAATGTTACCCTAAAGTTTTGCTAAAATGAAAATATTTATTGACCATTGTCCTGGAATTTGACAATTGTGTTCGTAGCAAAGGGAATCGTTTAAGCGGGATTTAAAGAAAAACAAGCATTTTCTATATTCAAATATAAAGACATTTTATATTTTACTGCCCAACCTCTGCTCGTTGTTAAGCGCTGTACTAAAAAATTGAAACCTAGATGATATAATTTCCAATTTCCCAGAATCCTTTACTTCCATCCAGGGTAAGCCTCTTTTAGTTACCTAAAGTTTTGCTAAAATGAAAATATATTTATATATGCATTGTTCTGGAATTTGACAATCGTTCGTAATAAAGAGAATCGTTTAAACGGGAGATTAAAAAAACAAGCATTATCTACATCTAAATATAAAGATATTTTACTGCCCAGCGCCTCTGCTAGTTGTTTACAACACTGTGCTAAAAAATGAAAACTAACCGAGATAATTTAAAATTTCCCAGAATCCTTTACTTCAATCCAGGGTAAGCCTCTTTTAGTTATTTAGTTACCTAAAGTTATGAAAGAATATTTCTATAATTTATATATGCATTGTTCTGGAATTTGACTATCGTTCCATCGTTCGTAATAAAGGGAATCGTTTATAAAAAATAAAATGAAAACAGATAGATAATTTCAAATTTCCCAGAATCCTTTACTTCAATCCAGGGTAAAGCCTCTTTTAGTTACTTTAGCTACCTAAAGTTTTGCTAAAATGAAAATATATTTGCATTGTTCTTTAATTTGACGATAGTTTGTAATAAAGGGAATCGTTTAAACGGGAAACTTAAAAAACAAGCATTTCCTACATCCAAATATAAATAAAGACATTTTACTGCCCAGCCTCTGCTCGTTCAACTGTGCTAGCTAAAAATTGGAAACTGAGATAATTTCAAATTTCCCAGAATCATTTACTTCAATCCAGGGTAAACCTCTTTTATTGTTTTTTAATTTAATTTGAGCGTGTTTTAAATTATATTTCTTTTCTAGCACACAATTAAAAAATTTGCCTTTGATGCTTATTTTAAAAACTAAATTCAAATGTTATTATGTTATTAAAGTATGGGAATGTTCTTGCAATTAGTCCTGTTCTGTTCCTTTTCAGATGGGGAATATTTAATTTCCGTGAAAACCAAAGAGTAGGGATTTAAGAGGGTCCAACCCCACACCCCTTGGATTTTGAAAAGGGATTTAGCTGAGTACATATAGTAATTGTCAACTGTCCGTCTGTCTCCTGTCTCACGCTTTTTTAGGCTCTTCCCTATTCGTATTAGACATAGAATTGTAATCTGGTACACTGGCCGATCGCTCGATGACCTCTCCCCCTGAAAATATTGCATTTTCCGAAAATGTTTTAAGTGGAGAAGGGTGGGATGCTACACACCACAACCTTCAAAAAGTGAAATGATATAAAAGCATGCTTTGCGATGAGACGGAGACTTAAAATTTGATATATGGATAAATCATTCAAAAGGAAGGATTTCAGATTTCCAATATTTGCTAATCTAGGGTGTTGAAAACTCAGACCACACGGCAGACCCGAGGGCTTACTGCAGCTTTGGCTAATCTAGGGTGTGTCGCACACCAAAATGTTCGATTTTCCGAATAAATTAGAAACGCCTTTCTTTAAAATTTGATAAAGACGTGAAATTTTCTAGATGGATCAATCATTTGAGAAGTTTTTTAAAAATGTTCGTATAAGGGGGTGCTCTACATATAAACGTTCGAAACGTGATAAGATTAAAAAAAACATGCTTCGAAACAAGATAGACTTCAAATTTGGTGTATGGATAAATCGGTCTAAAGGAAGAAAGTGTGCAATTTCAGATTTCCCAATATTTTCTACTTTAAGCGGTGCCGCACACCAAAATGTTCGATTTTTCGAATAAATGAGAAATGACCCCTTTCAAAGGTGATAGCAGTTTGATTTGGTATGAGCCAATCATCTGATAAAAAATCCAAAGAGAATGGAACTTTTTAAAAATTTTCGTATATGTTGGGGGGGGGGGGGCAGAAACAGGTTCTAAAGTTTGAATGATCAAAACGTATGTTTCATAAGATAGACCTTAAATTTGGTATACGAGTATATAGTTCGAAAGGAAAAAAGTGTGCAATTTCAGTTTTCCAATATTTTCTATTTTAGGCGATTCCGCATATCAAAATTTTTGATTTTCCGAATAAATGAGCAAAGCCTACTTTAGAATGCGATAGAGGCTTGATATTTGGTACATGAAGCCAATCATCTGACAGAAAACCCAAAATGAATAGTTTTTCAAAAATGTTTATTGTTGGGGGTTTGGTCCACAGAAAATCCTTCGAAAAGTGTAAAATAGCAATGAAGAGTTCAAATTTAGTGTACAAATACAGTTCGAAAAGAAGAAAGTGTGCTTTCAGGTTTCCAATACTTCTACTTTAGTGGCTTTTCCTCGCATCAAAATATTCGATTTTCGGAATAAATGAGAAAAGCCTACTTTAACATATGGTAGAGGCTTGAAATTTGGTATATGGGCCAATCATCTGATGAAAAGCCCAAGAATAGTTTTTAAAATATTCTTTTAAAGGGGTGGGTACTCCACAAAAATGTTCAAAAGGTTAAATAATAGAAAAAGTATGCTTGGCGATGGGATAAATTTCAAATTTAGTGTATAGATAAATAATTTGAAAGAAAGTGTGCAATTTGCAATTTTAGGCGTTCTGCACACCAAAATGTTAGATTTGCCGAATAAGTGAGAAATAACTCCTTTAAAATGTGATAGAGGCTTGCAATTTGGTACCTGGTCCAGTCATTTAATAAAAACAAAGAATAAAATTTTTCAAAAACTTCATTTATGGGGGTGGGTGCACCACAAAAAAAAAAAAAATTTGAAAAGTAAACTACACTTCGTGGTAAGATGGAAACTTTAAATTTGGCGTAATGGTAGAAAGTTTGAAAAGAAAGTGCACAATTTTAGTTCTCCATAATGTGACACTTTATGGATGCTGCACGCTAAAATGTTCGATTTGCCGAGTAAATGAAGGAAGTGTTTTTTTTTTTAATGCGAGCTAGTCTTGTACTTTGATACACAAGTCAATCGTTCAATAAAAAAAAACCTCTGGAAAAATCGAGTTTTTGAAAAATGTTCTGTCGAGAGGGGGGAGGGGGTGCTTCACGCCAAACTGTTCAAAAGGCGAATTGAGATATAGACTTGAAATTTGATATACACGGCTTCAATCAATTAGTAAAACCTCAGGAGATACTTTGTTTCAAAAACGTTCGAAAAGTAAAATGATAGAAAAGCATGCTTTGCAATAAGATAGAATTCATATTTGCGTACGGCTTAATCGTCTGAAAGGAAGAATGTGTGCAATTTCAGATTTTTAATATTTGCTATTCTAGGGGGTGCCGCACACCAAAATGTTCGAATTACCGAATAAATGAGAAACGCCTGTTTAAAATTTGATAGATGCTTGGTATTTTATCCAATCATCTGATAAACACTCAAAGAATAATGGGATTTTTCAAAAATGTTCATTTAAGGGGTGGGTGCGCCACACAAACATTCGAAAGGTGATTTGATCGAAAACATACTTTGATATAATGGTAGATAGTTAGAAAAGAAGAAAGTGTACAATTTGTTTCCATAAATTGATACTTTAAGGATGTTGCTGCTAAAATATTCGATTTGTTGAATAAATAAAGAACGCCTGTTTTGTGTGAGGTAGCATGCAATTTGTTACACAGGTTAATCGTTCAATATAAAACCCTTTGAAAACAATCAAGTTTTTCACAAATGTTTTGTAGCCAACGGCCGTACCGTGCTGAAAACACCGGTTCTCGTTAGATCACCGAAGTCAAGCAGCATCGGGCGCGGTTAGTACTTGGTGGGTGACCACCTCGGAACACCGCGTGCTGTTGGCCATCTCGGGTGCGGTATCCCCTTGGTTTGCGCGCTAGATTTGCACGCTACCACAAATGCCGCCGTGTTCATGCGGAGTACGATCACGTTAAACATGTGGGTCCGTAAGTCCTTCCGAGAGGTTGGTGGTAGGGGAAGGAGGGTACGGTCCCTGTGGATGCCTCCCCCACTGGGTTCCGGTCTAAATTGGGTGGCACTTCCCGGCCGTCCATACAGTTACCTTACACCTTTCTGATAGGTCGGACGGTCTGGGTCTCAACAACAACAAATGTTTTGTAGTTACCTTACACCTTTCTGGTAGGTCGGACGGTCTGGGTTTCCACAACAACAACAAATGTTTTGTAACTTACACTCTGCCACAACGGCCGCCGTGTTCATGCGGAGTACGATCACGTTAAACATGTGGGTCAGTAAGTCCTTCCGAGAGGTTGATGGTAAGGGAAGGAGGGTACGGTCCCTGTGGATGCCTCCCCCACTGGGTCCCGGCCGTCCAAACAGTTACCTTACACCTTTCTGGTAGGTCGAACGGTCTGGGTCTCAACAACAAATGTTTTGTAGAGGGGGTGCTCGACACCAAAACATTCGAAATGTGAAATGATTGAAAAGTATATACTTAGTGATGTATGAGTATATAGTTCGAAAGAAAGCGTTCAATTTTAGTTATTTAGTATTTGCTACTTTAGGATTTCCACACACCAAAATGTTCGATATGCCGAATAAATGATAAATGCTTTCTTTCAAGTGAGTTGGACACTTGAAATTTATTTCGATAAAATTCTAGGAAAAAATCTGAATTTTTCAAACATGTTCAGTGGGGGTAGGGAGCTCCACACCAAAACGTTCTAAAAGTGAAATGATAGAAAAATATACTTCATTAGATATACATTGCACTAAATTGGGTGTGAGGATAGATAGCTTGAAAGGAAGAAGTTGTTGAGATCCAGACCGTCCGACCTACCAGAAAGGTGTAAGGTAACCGATTGGACGGCCTGGAAGTGCCACCCAATTTAGATCGGAACCCAGTGGGGGAGACATCCACAGGGACCGTACCCTCCTTCTCCTAACACCAACCTCTCGGAAGGACTTACGGACCCACACGTTTAACGTGATCGTACTCCGCATGAACACGGCGGCAGTTGTGGCAGCGTGCAAATCCAGCGCGCAAACCACCGGGCTATCGCGCTCGAAATGTGCCAAGAGCACGCGGTGTTCCCAGGTGGTCACTCACTCAAGTACTAACCGCGCCCGATGCTGCGTGACTTTAGTGATCTAACGAGAACCGGTGTTTTCAGCACGGTAAAGCCGTTGGCTCTGAAAGAAAGAAGTGTAAAATTTTAGTTTTTCAATTTGATTTTTAGGGGTGCCGCATACCAAAATGTTCTATTTGCGAAATAAATGAGAAAAACTTTATTTTAAAGGAAATAGACTTGAAATTTGATACAAGGGTCAATCGTAAGTTTCCATTAAATTTTTCAAAAACGTTTTTTTAGAGGGTGTGCTTCGTACTAAAATGTTCAAAAGATGTAATGGGAGTTAACGACTTGAAATTTGATACACGGGCAATCAATTGGTAAAACTAAGGAAAAACCGTAATTTTCGAAACTGTTTAATGGGTGCTCCACAATAAAAATTTGAAATATGAAATGATAGTAAAACGAACTTTGCATTGAGGTAGAGAAATCGGTACAAGGTTAGATCGCTTAGATAGGAATAACGTGTATAATTTCAGTAAAATTGTATGGAAAACACGTCAAATAAGCAAAACTTTAAAAAAGAAAGACAACCAAAGTTAGCTATTATTAATAATGTCTTTAATAAAATCTCCATCCAATGTACATTAAAATCACATAACCAGATTGCTTTCGGGCATTATTATGCCCTTCATCAATGGCAAAGTAAAAATACGTGGCGAACATGAGCTTTAATAGACAGGCCACAACCGCGAGACAAAATCTGCATATTAATCATTTTACATTCGATACATTTAAAAAACATAATTCAATTATGAAATACATAAATGGTAAAATAAACAAATTACAGGGTAACCAATGGATGTCGTCAAAAACAAAAGAAAAAATGTACTATGTACTACATATCCAGAAAATCATACCATGCTTTAATACTCAGTGAGTCGAGAACAAGACGCCAAGCATAACTGAGGATCTGAACGGGATAAAAATTGCAAACAGAATCACGGTGAATATAAATGAAGAGATTCATAAAGCAAAATATTACGGGAGTTATTGCAGCTAATTATGAGAAAGCCTTATCGAACATAGAATGAAAGTTATCTTTAATAACCAAATGGGCAAGAACTGAGTACAGTTTTCTATTTTTAACATCGCAAGCATGCTCAGCTAAACGAATACCGACAGTACGCAATGTAGAACTTATTTCTTTCGGGAAATAAGAGTGGGGACAACGTACAAACCGGCCTGGCGCGTGAAATTATTTTATCCTTAAATTTATCAAGGAATACGATTGAATAACGTAGTAGCAGTAGAATGGGCGGGCTTAAATCGGGAAAAAATTGAATCGGAGGACGAAAAATCGCCAGATGAAAAGGAAGATTAGATTTATACGGTAAATTGTCAGAAAAAGGAGCAAGATTAGTATTGGGATAAATAAAATTATAGCGAATACTGGAAAAGATTTTATAAGTGAAATCGAAAGAAAGCGACTCACAGCCAAGGTTACAGATAAAATCAATTTCAGTAACTAAAGCCGAAATAGATTAACAGACGTTAAAAGTAAGATTAAAATAAGCAATAGACTTTTTCAGAAGAAATTCGGTGGGAAGAGTTTGCGGGAATACAAAAATTAGAGAACGTAGGTTTACGAAAAACAGAAGTATGAAAGCAAAGAGAATCACGGGAAACGACTCTCTTGGCTTCTTTGTATACATATAATGTATACAATTCTTATTTTCCATTTAAGTTTTTATAGCTTATTCTGTTAAATAATCTATTAGAATATTAATATTGTAAATATTGAAATGAAAATTACCCCTAAAAGTACTAAGAGTTCTAAAGGCGTTTAAAAAATTTAAAACTGTTCCGTGGTGAAAAAATGTGTAAGCCATTGGTTATAACAAATCTTAAAAGCCATTGCTTGCATCCTTATTCGTCAGCCTTTTCTGCAAATTCGGTGAACAATAAGGGTAAGTAAAAGAGAAAAGTATATACAGTAAATACAATGGACGCGGATAAATAAAACGTAAATGAGAAGCGGTTGAAACGAAGCCCACACTTTTTTCCAATCGGTACAAGTATGATCAATCCCGAAAATATGGACGTAAATAATACAAAATATCTTGCAAAAAGAGACATGCTACAGATGCTCAGCATTATGAATCCTAATGTTGAACTGGCCGAAGCTGTGATGGTCAGGTATATTTCGAAGCCTCTCTTCCAGCGAAGACTGGCGGCACTGTTTTCTTCGTCAAATACGTCAACCTCATGATCGAAGGAAGGCTCTTCGAAGTGAGGTTTGATTTGCTCTTGAGGAACAACGTTGAAGATAAACATGACCTGGGAAAAGATTTCATGGAAAATAAAATAGGGTATAAATACGGTTACCATATTTTCTTGGATGAAATAAAGGGCATAGCTGAAACGGGTTAATAAAAATAAAAAAATTAAAAATATTCCTAAAAACACAGTATAATATCAAACTAATAAAGATCAAGCGGTTAGAGGGGCAGAAATCCTCCTTTAAGACAAAATCAGCAACCACGTCATAAAGCAGAGGTCTCCGGCCTGCAGGCCAAATAGGACCGGCGAGCTGCTTCAATCCGGTCCGGCGCCCAATACATGTTTAAGGTAAAAAAACTGAAATGAAATTGATTCCATTTATAATAATTTAAAAGCGTCCAGTTTCACCTGTACTACGATGTTTTTACTTTATATAATCCTTCTCATTTCTACTTTCTCGCCTACTCATGGTGCTCGAGACTCGTTCGCCTCTGCGATTTGTAGGAGCAGATTGTTAAAGCATTTTCATAAATTTCTTCCAAAAAAGAATTTCTACAAACTGAAATATTTGCACATGGACCTGCATCTAGTTTTGGTGCGACCTATTTATGTGAATCTTATTTCAAAAATTATATTTTTTAAAATCAGTGTGGATCAGCATTCACTGATGAACACTTAATTTATTGAACTATTTTAATGATTGAGATAGCAAATTTGGAGATCAGGCTAAATGTTCGAGCAAAAATCCCATATCCCTCGTTAGTGTGGTTCGAAAATAATTCATTTGGGATATATTTATCATATTTTTATTTAAAAACTCATTTATTTCATTGTTCAATGTGTTACTTTGTGTACTTTAATTTACGAGTAAATTTCGGGGATTTTGGTTTAAAGATTGTTTTGGCCCACTACATGTTTGAAGACTTCTAATGTTGTTCGCGCATCAAAAAATTGGGCTCTAATGTGACCCTTGCATTAAAAGTTTGGAGACCGCTGCCACAGATAAAACACCTATCTTGTAACAGATGCTTTCAACCGCCTTTTGCTGGTGTAGCTACTTTTAATCCTGAATTGCTCTGCCTCAGAAACTAAATTATACCGTTATTAATTAGTTACATGCTGTGTTTTGACTGAAATAAAGAGTTTTTATTTTATGATCGAAAATACAAAAAACTTTTATTAAATTGTCTATCAAAATAAATGTTTAAAAATCAGAAAAATATATTGCTATAATTTTCAAAATTAAGTTAATTTTCAAATCTTTCACGTGAGATTACTATTCTTGAAATATGCTTCTTTCAAACCGTCGTAAAATCCAGATTTTTTTTAGGTATATATATATATATTCGTTCAACATTCGTTTAGAAGTGAGCCAAGTTTATGAACAATTTACGTTTTCAACCCCAATAAATGACTCGTATTTTAGTAGGAATTTAAACCATGATCTTTGCCCAGGGAAGTAGATCCATTGAGCAAATATGAGTATCTTTCCTTTGATGTTTAAAGTGGTCTCTTTCTCATCCTTCAAATTTTAGATAGAGACGCAACTTCTGATCTATTTAATATCCTTATTACTCTGCATTTATCATAACAAGCCTTTATTTAACTTGATTTGGTGTTTGCCAGTGTGATTCAAATCTTTGAGGCCCTAACTAATCAGGTTCCATTAATCACTATCACAGTGACATGAAATTTGGTAATCGGTATCTTTCGGGGTATATTTTATGTCTGGACTTTGAATCTTATCGGACTACCCAGTCTTGGGACCTCCATTGAAACGTACTCTATATGTTTAGAATAATTCGATAAACGGAGCAGCTATAAAATCCAAATTTATATCGTTGCCTTTTGTGACATATTTTAATTTTTTGGATTCTAAATCTTGGTTAGTCTGTCTCGGAACTGTCATATGGATAAACTCATTTTCGAAGAATTACAGGAGGCAGCTAGAATGTCCACATTTGGTATTTTCATGCATGCAAGTTACATATATTATAATAAATACATTTTAGCATGCATATAGTTAGCATGTTCATGAATTTTAAATGTATATATAAATAATGATAGGGGGTACTTCTGCTTACTTGTTTACAAATTAGCATATTGTTCATTGTAACTGTTTGTGGTTTAAAACAGTTCCAATACAGCGGTAGGTACATAGAATTAAAATTTGTTTTTCAGGTTTTTACATTGAAAAATTAAAATTTATGTTTTTCAAGCTTTTACCATCCACTGCATCAAGCCTGCAGTTATAGATGGGCAAATATATCCGAACATTAAATATGCTCGAATTAACGAGATTCACTGCTGTAAAATGTAGAATTAATCAAATTAAATGTGTCCGAACAATAAGCCAATAACTTCTCACTGAATGAGTATAGAAAGAAATTAAAAAGTATGTGCAACACAACCTCCCAACAAATGCTAAATTGGTAAAACAGAAATTTAGCGTTTTCATTGATAGTGGCGGAGCTTTAAATCCTGTCCTCCCCCCACAAGATCCTTACCCGGATCCCCTTAACCACTTACAATATCCGCAATATTTATATTCGCCTTTGCCAGATTAAGAAATTCGCCATTTGCGTCCTGCACGTGATATATTTCAAAAGTTTAATATTGTGGATAAACAAAAACAGGAATTTGAACTCCCTTGATTCCATCTCAACGGTTTATTAGACTATTTAAAAAAGCAAAGTTTCTTGAACACCACTCGACTGTTTTGAGATATCGAGCTGCCAGTGGAAAAGCAAAATTCCTAATGTTTAGAACGAATCGTGAGGGCTTCTAAACAAGAGTATCTGTTAGTTACTGTTTAAAAGAACTTGCACAGCATTTTCTCATATATGCTTTATGCACTGAACTGAATGAATGAGTAATGTGATGATGTATCAAAACTATCGGGCACTTCTACTAGCTAGAATCTCTCTGAAAATTCAAATTAGGAGTGATGGTGTAAAGTAATAGTCTAAGAACTTTCATTCAAACCAGAATTTAGGTTTCGGTCTCATTCGATTCGTCTATTTTCAGATCAATAAAAAAAAATTAAATTTTGATAGTCCGAAATTTTAGTTTTTACTTTATTTTTAAGAAAATTTACAAAAAACTAACATGTTGCGTAACCTCTGAAATACTGTCGCGAACACTTTGAAAAATCCTGTTTTAGTTCTGAAATTCAATGTAAAATCATTTATCAGAACTTCAATTTCATTACTCCGTTGTTTTACAAATGTATTAGTTCTTTACTAAGAAAAAAATCCCTGTTTTCCAAAGAAATGGAGGGAGTTCTTATCCACTGATGTCTTAAAATACTTAAATTAGGAAAATTCTATCAATTTTGCTTGTACAGTACGTAAAATAAAATTATGCATTTGAAATATCGTATTTTGAATTGCATTAAGATAAATTTAAAAATATTGCATAGTTTCCATTTTTTAATTTTCCGATCAGCAACCTTTAATTCTGTCTCCGCGTTAACAGGTGCTATACATCGTTTATCGAGTTTCCTCGTCGGCTCAGTGCAGAAATTCTTATTACATAGTTGCGCTAAAGTTTAACATTTAAATAAAAAATTTGCGTCAACATGGATAGCAAACTTGTATGTAAAACTGAGTTTAAATGCTTACATAAATTAGAATTTTTCAGTTTTATTCAGATTTGTACGACAATGCAGTATAGTATAAGCTTTTAAACCCTAAATTTTGAGACCAAAACTTATTAAAAGGCGTCGAAATTCGGGAGTTTTCGGGAATAAACTGGAAATATTGAAATAATTTGAAACCTAATGAAAGAATTTGAAACCTAATACAGCAGATTACGCAGTTTAAACTTTAATGATGGATCACCATTTAAATAAATTTACTAAATATCTGTGTTAAAGGCAAAGGCTATTGAAATAAAATTTTTGAGCATTTGAAATTATAATATATATTTAATACAGAAATGTTAAGCTTTCCCCGATAACGCTCCCTTTTGTTTCATAATTCTTGTTCCAGAGTCCTATTTTATGTCAAGCACTTATTTCAACTACATTAAATTTTATCCCAAGCTATTAACAAAGTCTGCCCGTACTTCCTCTTTTCCTCTACCATACCATAATTGGTAACTAATCTTAACCTCTACGCAAACTTTCTCATATGAAACGGCATCCCCATCACATTTTTGAAGCATAAGAAACGCGAAGAACAGCATGTCACAGATTCCTCACCTTCATCATAACTGTAACTTGTGGGAAAAAAAACTACGCAGACTGCTCTGAGATGTCTAACGAGATGGTCGCCGACGAGGAGCTCGTAAATGTACAAAGCTATATGCTAAGATGTCAACTTAATAAAATAGATTCTTGTACCTAAAAGGTCTCTTCCCTGGATTACATCCGGCCGTCCGAATAGCTGCTCACGTCCTCGGATGAGTCGGACGGTCTGGGTCTTCAAAACACACACACACACATATATATATATATATATATATATATATATATATATATATATACATATATATAAAATTCTGTGATAGAAAAATAAATGTCGAAGTGCACCTTCTCGAGTCCTGAAGTATTGTACCAAATTTCAAGGCCCCCACGAAGCTTAAATTTCCCGTTACAGATCATGCGAGCACATAAACACACGCATCTTTTATTAAGTAAAATTGTGGCTGCTATGGCCAAGTTCATGTCGCAAAACCTTCCATCGCTTACTTACTAGTGGTATGAAACTTAACCAGTGGTATGAAAAATTACAGCTCGTAACACGTTTTCTTGCTGCCATTGGAATTATAGGCTATTCTGTACTGAAGAGAGCTAAAAAATGTAAAACTAGTGTGCCAATGCGATTCTGCAGCATTCAATTATTTGCCTCTTGGTTTCATAAATTGAAGTTTTACTCGTCTGCTAAGTATAGATTCCATCGGAAAGGTACCCGTATGCAATTTAAAGATTTATATTTGAGAAATGTCATCCAGGCCTGAGCCCTTGCAGACCTTCACTGTGTCGCAGCTAGTTGCTAGTTAAGGTTCGGTTTAGCAGTTTCAATACTATTTTTGCTTTCTCATACGTAGTATTGAGAAAACATTTTCACAAATTTTCGATTTCGAGATTTTGTTGCCAATATGTTTTAAGACCTCCTGAATACGTTTTAACTACTTTTAGTGTTAGGGCAGTTCGTCTGTCTGATGTCTGTACTCTATTTCTTGTGTACAAGATAGCAGCTACAAATAATAATGGATTTCCATGAAGCTTTATATCCGGCTACAAAAATCTAGAATTAGATTTTTTTTTTTTTTAAATTTGAGCGAAAACTTTGAATTTTATTCGAAATTATATATTTTTTAACATGCTAGCATACGACAAAATTTGACATAATCAGGCGTAAAAGGGTTTATTTAAAGCTCAATGATCACGAGACTTAATAGTTTGAATCTGTGAAAATAGCCGCGATACAAATATTTTTTGTTCGTGACGTCATTATCCCCCGGAGTAATTTACACCCACCCCCCGCGGTACATTGTCAATTGTGAAGTATGGTATCAATCGAAAGATTTTTTTAAGCCCTATCAAATTTTTTCATGTAAAATTAAAAAAAAAAATGATTCTCGTCTGAGAAAGTCGAGTTGAGCCACATTCCAGTTAAGTTCTAAAGTCGCCTGCTGACTTTACCAGCTTACAATTATTCGCAATAGCATTGACCTGATTAAAACACTAAACGGTGAATTTGACTCGAACGCAATGTAAACAAGAATTTTATGAAACTTGTATGTAATAATGTTGTGAACTGCATTCATTGAAGACAAACGCGCATTATTAATTCCTTAGCTCACATCGAGTTGTTCTACATTTCCAAGGCATTATCAATGAACATTCTAAACGACTGAGTTGACCTTTGAATAGGTGAATCACCTTGGATAAGCTCGACCTCTCTCTCTATGTCAATACTTCCTAAAAATAGTATTGAACATATTCGAATTGTAATACGAGTTTGTTTTCATCCCTAGCAGTTGGTTTTCGACCAAGATTCACATTATCATCTACTATTTTAGATTTAACGCTCAACTGAAGAGTATTAAATTTGATATAAAATTTACTGCACAACAATCCATTATAATGTGTTTGTTCAGCTTGCTCATTCGCTTTTGAATCAGGACTAATAAAATAATTTATGGCAGACGTTGCAGTTGGGTAGCAGGCTTAAAAAAGTAATAGACTACGCTTTTCTGGAAACGTATTAAGCTTTGAAAATTTGAATTCAAATCAAGATTTGTTTATTTAATGGTTTTTATTAATCTAAAGGTATGTACCAATTGAAAGCACACATTTAAATTCCATAGAAAAGTTTCTATAAAAAAAAAATTAGCATGTTTTTAACTTTTATTTTAAATGTGATTAAGATCCTATGTAATAATGCAATATTTAAATTTTGATTTGTTTTTGTAAATTAAAAATCTCTTGCCCATTTTTGCTGTATAAAATAATGCTTTAAAAGGTTAAAAATTAATGTAGCTATCTATATCATCCATTGCGAACAGTTCGATAGTAAGCAATTTTAAAATTAAAGTAAATTTGAACTAACCATTTTTACTTTCCTTATATACATATAATGTATAAGGAAAGTATTGTGACGGGATCGGGAATTCGAGTTTTCGACGGGAGGGCACGTTTCAAGCATCCCTGAACACGAAACAGACGTTTTTGAGATGTGTGTGTGTCAGTGAGTCGGTGGAAGCGTTAACTGACGAACGATTTGAACAAAATTTGGTACAAAAATTGCAATCAATGAACACTGGAAGCCTATTGCTTTTAAACACGATCGAATGTTCAGAACCTCCCTAAATTTTCGAGTGAAATTTTGGAAAAATCATCAAAAAATTAATCCTTTGAGTTACAAAAATAGACATTTCTTATGTAATTTTTCCTTAGAAAACGATTGGCATAAACTTTAGAGCGCTAGCATAAACCATTCTCGAGATATTGCACATTTTCAAATAAATTTTTCAAAAAATCCCATAAATTAAAAATATCTGTTCAGAAAGATGTTCACTTTCATATGTAATATCATGCGATAGATTTGGTGACATCATTCTCGTGGATCTAGCTCGTTCCATTCATGAGAAAAGATACGTGAAGTAATACTTTTGTATTTGAACGCCAATAGTCATTTATCTGCTATAAGAATACCTTATTTCTCCGTCCATAACGCTTGGCGATCTTTTGGCGACGAATTTGACGACATGTCGCCAACTTGGCGACTTTTTTAAATGCTGCAAAATTAACAAAAATCTCGCCAAATGGATACAAATGACTCTAAATCAATGAAGATGACTAATTGACGAAAATTCAATATCTTGGAAAAAATATATTTACTATGAGAACCTATATTTTTACTGTAAAAGTAGCAAATTCATTGCATTATATAAGGAAAGTCATGTGTTGCCCACATCAGATTTTTTTATTAAATTAACATAACGTATAAAAAAATACTTACTGGATCAAGAAAATTTATTTGCAGACTTCTACTCAAGACAGAATTCGAGTATCAAAGTGAATTGGTATTTACACTCCGCTTCGAATCGCGTGCCCTCGCAGCGTGACAAAGTCAGTATCAAGATTTTGCTCTTTGCTTTGAGGAATTGCGAAATACCATCTTTAAAATGGCTTCACATGCACATCTTTACCCCTGTATGTCCAACAGAACTTTTCAAGTTCCACTTTCTTTCTCCTTTCATAACGTCTATCATATTAACATTCTGATGATAATCGTATATACCTTATAAATAGTTTATATCTTGTTGCGTTTCAAATTAAGTATTTGAATCCACACCTGCTGAACAATAAGAGTCTGATGTAGACAGCACATGGCTTTCCCTGCAAACTCATATTTACGTTCTCTTTATTTTTTTTAATTATTCATTAAATTGAGTTTAATTTCATAAAATAACACACAATTATTTAAAATTACATTGAATAAGCATTTTTAATTCGATTTTCGTTTTTATTTAGTAACTCGAGTTATTTTCAAGGGTGGCAAAAATGCGAAAAATCTAAAATATCTCGAACAGCTAGTATTGGAGTAATGGGATTGGTATTCTTTCCATCATCAAACATTACATATAAAATAAACATTCAATTAATATACTTGAGCATACGTAGTCTTTTATTTTTGATTTTGAGGATTTTTCCGGTTCATATCGCAAAAAAGGCAGGTTCTTTTTTCTGAAACATACCAAAATCTAATCAGCATTAGGGTAACCCACAAGTGACTTATCTACCAAATTTTTTGAAATTTGGTCTATTAGTTTTTCAGCTAGTGTATACAATTTTTGCGGGCCATTTCGCAAAAAAAAGGCAGGTTCTTTTATCCAAAATTGTACCAAAATCTAATCAGTTCTGAAATCCCCCACGACTTACTCCCAAAAATTTTATGAAATTTGGTCAATTAGTTTTTGAGCTAGAGTAGATGCAAATTCTCACCATACTGATGGCGTCCTGAAAATAGTTTTTGTATTATAGAGGTCTCAAAACGTACATCCGTCGAAAACTATTTCCAATACTTTCCCAATACATTACCATGTATTGCAGAGAAAGTAAAATTTTAATAATTGAACATGAAATTTTCGCATTTGCAAAACCTTTAAATGTAATAAAAGGTGTCTGATGACTTAAATATGTCAAATGTTAAAAATATTACATAATTTAAATTTTGTAAAACAAAATTCTTGGAAACAGTTAGAATTCTGACTTGTTTTGCATTTTTTATGCCCTATAATTTTTATACAATCCTTTCAGAAAATTGCACAACTTTTCAATCTCAGAATTTGGAAAATTTTAATTTAATTGCATCTTTATGTGAAAGTTACAAAGATAAAACTTGTATCTAGAGAAACAATTATGATGAAAAATATATTTTCACATATTTAAACTATACTTGGAGTGACTCAATTTTACTCGCCAAATCATCCCATATATTCAAAGTTGCGAAATATAAAAAAAATACTACATATTTTCAACAGCGAAATTTACTGTAAATACTTAATTTGTATAAGTTATAGGAAATGCTTATTTACATAAACATGCAAAATTTCAGATAAAAATTATAACTATTTTTGGAAAGCTATAAAATATTTAATCCAAGAAAATCCATTCTAAAATCTGTCACAGCTGTTCAAATGTTAGACGATAACCATGTTTGACTATTTTGTGAAGCACATGGTATCAAAATATTCATAATTGTTAGTACACAAATATTAAATCGAAACATCGATTATTTTAAAGGTTTGAGTTCTAAGCAAGGCCGTACATAGGAGACAAATTCCACTCAAGTGGATGAGAGAACCGGACTCAAAAGGGGAAAAGGATACCCTAATAAGCTTTTTTCGAGAGAGAAGGCATGAAAAATTACAAAAAGTGAAAAATCTAATATGGAAGGGGCCCATAATAAAGGTTCGCATGGGGTTCATAGTTTGTATGGGCGGCCCTGTTCTGAGACCCAGTGGTGAATAACAGTTTTAAGGGCTCTGCACTCAACCATATTCGGGACTACCTATGACATCATTTTTATAATATCATAAATTGTATTAAGTAATATCTTTTAGTTCAGTGAACCCCATCAATAGGTTAATTTACAGAAATATTTTAAACGCAGTCCTCCAGACATTTCTGCTGAAAGTTAGGCATATAGTTAGACAATATTACTTTGATCTTTAACTACTTCGGTAGTAATCTGATTACTTCGACCTTGACAAGAAAAGTCAGTGGAATATTATTTAGCACCTTCGCAAAAAAAAATTTAAGCGCCCTCTAGCATTTTCCAGCCCTTGACACAGCACACTATTAAAACGCGCCCGACCAACTGAGTCTGTTTTAAAAGATTTACAAGGCGAATGCTGGCTGGGTCGAAATTAGAGGTTTGTCTCAAATGAGAGAGTCGGATTTTGAAATTAAGGTTACCGAAATAAAAATATAAAAAATTAATAATTATTTGCAAAAACACTCCCTCAAACTGAAAATTTCGTTAACCTTGGACCTTTTGTAATTTTGATTCAAGGATGAAAGATATGAAAATGAAAATAAAATAAAAATAGATTTTTTTAATTTGGCCCAAAATGAAAATCGTCCATCGTAACGTAACCTATGCTCGCGAGTTCAAACGGCAAATTCTAGAGGTTTGTCTTAAAAGGAAGATATGAAACTTGGGATGAAACTAAAAAAAAATTATTTTTAGTTATTTAACGTTCAAGCGGAGTGAGTTGTCCAGTATTCATTTTAGTTTTTCCCCATTTCTTTACCCCACTGTTATATTCATTTATAAGATGTAATAGCACCTATTGTATGGTAAAATAAAGTTTATTCACCCGTTTGTAGGCGTCTGAACAATTACATCAGTTTCTACCTTAACACCACCGTAGACTACGAAGAATGGTCTTTAAAATGAGACCTGAATATAATGTGTAATACAAAGTACAATGTATCGATATTTTGTAAAAACTCTCACGAGGGAAGTTTTCTGTGCATTTCAATTTAAACTGTGTTCGTTGTGGGATGTTTGTGTGTCGGTTTAATGTGTCGGTCCAGAAAGTGAGTAATGCAATTTCAAAGTTCGCTTTCAAGTTATATAACAGTTTGATTGCTGTGAAATCGACCAGTTTCGAATATGGCTCAAATTATATTCGAAAGATGTTTTCTGACAATTTCATTCCGTTTCATTTACGAAATTTGAAATTATTAAATACATTGAGAAAAAACAAGTTTTTCAATGACTTCCCCTACACAACAGTACGGCGTATGGAAAAGTGGAAAATAAATTTTAATCACACACGAAGTTGAGTGTAAATAAGATGGAATTCAAAACAATATGAAATCTGATGTGGACAGCACATGGCTCTCCCTATATAATGCAGTAAGTTGAAAAAATGATTATAAGATCTACAACGTAATGTTTTTAATATTGAATTGCACATTGGGCGCTTTTCCGGAAAACATATAAAACTATAAGAGGACGGTGGACGTTGAAATTTTATTTATTGATTGACTTAGAAACGTGAAAATTTGCATAAATATTCCTCTTAACATTACTATATACAATACCATTAATTTTTTTTTCAATTTTGTTATAATTTTGTATTTTTTAAATTTAATTTTTTTAACGAAAATTTGAAAATGCTCCTAGCGTACCATTTGATTACATTTTTGAGTAATTTTACATTATGATCACTCAAAAACACATTATGAACAAATTTGGGTATTCATTTTTAAATCCTTTAGAAAGTTAATTTTTTAAAAATATTTTTCTGCATTAAAACTTAATTTTCATCATTTAATTAGGTTCTTATTCCCTTTTAATTACCTTAATAGAGTCGAATTATAAAGTGCATACCCAGTTTCATTAAAAAGTATGAGAGGTGTCTTCTTGCCAAATTTCTTGCATCTTAGACAAAAATTAAGATGCATGGAGCATTTTAAAAATGTGAAACCTTTAAAAATTCCGTTTCGAAAAAAAACGCATTCAACCTTTTGCTTACGGGTGGGACAGCGTCCATTCCAAACGAAGAATCTCCCAAAAAGACAGGCATTTGACATACCCTATCCCAAACAGTTCGATCCCCCTTTGCAGGCATTGGCGTCCATGGAAATCGCCGATAGAAACATTGCACCTGCTGCAGCAGGTGCTGTTTGGGATAGGGTATGCCAAATACCTGTCTTTTTGGGAGGTTCTTCGTTTGGGATGGACGCTGTCCCACCCGTAATCAAAAGGTTGAGTGTTGTTGTTGTTGAAACCCAGACCGTCCGATCTATCAGAAAGGTGTAAGGTAACTGTTTGGACGGTCGGGAAGTGCCACCCAATTAAGACCGGAACCCAGTGGGGGAGGCATCCACAGGGACCGTACCCTCCTTCCCCTACCACCAACCTCTCGGAAGGACTTTCGGACCCACATGTCTAACGTGATCGTACTCCGCATGAACACGGCGGCAGTTTTGGCAGTGGCTGGAATCGAACCCGGGCCTACCGAGTGCAACTCCAGCGCGCTAACCAATGGGCTACCGCGCCCAAAAGGTTGGGTGTGTAAAATGTTATATATTAAAACTTTTTTTAGTCGATTTTTGCTCATTTCACCGTCCCCTTAAGTACCCGATTAACGCAACTCTAAATTTACAAGTCAACTTTATATTGAGAGCATCCGCTATAATCAATATAGTAATTATATTAAACTATTTTAATAATATATTCATCAATTAAGCTTCATTTTTGCAAGTTTGATGATAGTTTCGTCATTTCGCTAACTGAACAAGTTCGCCAACGTGATCGCCGATCGTTAGACAGGGAGCATTTCTTACTGTTGGCAAATTTTTAGGCTTCGAAATACAAAACTAGACACAAAATATCTTCTCTCATGAATGGAACAAACTAGAACCTCGAGAATAACAAATTTATTGCATAATATTACGTATGAAAAGTGAACCTATTTCGCAATATTTAATATTTCAATTTTGCCTTTTTTGATAAATTTATTTGAAAAAGTAATACTTCTAAAACGGCTCATGTTAGCGCTCTAAAATTTGTCAAGCGGTTTCTAATAAAAAAATTGCATAAGTGATGTTTACTTAATATTATTGAAAGTTTTAATTTTTTTTAATAAATATTTCAAAATTTCATTCGAAAATTTGGTAATGTTCCGAACATTCGATTACATTTAAAATCAATTGGCTTCTAGTATTCCCCGATTGCAATTTTTGTACTAAATTTCATTCAAAACGCTCAGTTTGTTCGTCAGATATCGTTTCCGCGGGCTCACGCACATATACAGTATCTCAAACTATCCATTCGAGTTCAGAGATGCTTGAAACGAGCTTTTCTGTCGAAAACTCGAATTCGAACCCTATACATAATACTATGTATATAGGGAAAGCAATAAATCTTACCATTATCCAAAATTGATATTATGCAAAACTGTCGAAGGGAAGTAAAGGTGTAGGCGGATGAAAGTTTCAACAATTGTGCAAAATATCAATTTTGGAAAATAAGATTTATATTGTATCGTTTGAATTTAAAACAATTTCGTGTGATTAAAATTTATTTTCTACTTTTCCGCACGTCACTGTTGTGCAGGAGAAGATATTGAAAAACCTGTTTTTTCTTATTTGTTATACCTTGTAGTTCAATGTTTACGTAATTTACGTTCAAACCTATGTAGTATTATCCATGGGTCGACACGTTTGAACCCTGAGAAAATTTCATCTGTAAACACAACCGTTATTCTAGAAGAAAATGCATGGAAAGGGCAAAAATATAGTTATGACGTAATGTAATGAGGAAAAATTTGATAAATGAAAATGTTCAAGGAAATGAAACCGTGTGCCGAGTTTCTGCTCTCTACGTAGTCTTGGAGCCGAGAAGGAGTATGTAACAGATGATTAACATAACGACGCGAACATTGTATAAACGAAAATGTTTAGAGACATGAAACTGGGACGAGTTTCCGCTCCCTACGTGCTCTGGGAACTTGTAAGAGATGACGAATAACAAAGTAACACACCGATAATGAAGTGGAAATTCTATAAAGGAAACTATGCCGAGTTTCATCTGAGGATTCAACCTCATTTCACAAAGAAAATGCATGGGAAGGACAAAACATTAGTCATGATTACTTAAATGACATAAAAACGCAATGTAATGACGTGAAAATTTTTTAGATGAAAATGCTCCTAGTTGCTTAATTTCGGCTCTCTACGTGTTCGAGGAGCATAGAGAACGAAGCTGTTAAGGATGTTGAACGAAGGAACAATGCCCATCTAAAGTTGAAGAAATTAGTTTCTGGGGAAAAAACCGTACTTTTGATTGATCAAAGCCGAGCTTACCTAGAAAAGAACGTGTTTCATCGGATTAAAAGAATCGTAGCAGTCTATCTTCCAAATGAACAAGCCACATTCAACCCGTGGATCAGGAAATCGTTGAAAGTTTTTAAGAATTGCCGCTATGTGATGATGAGCTTTTGCCAACTGCATTGAGTAAAGTCACCTTAAAAGATACCATGTACTTTACTCCTGCGTTTTTTTTTTGTGTGTGAAATCTCTCATTGTTAAATGTTGTCTGAAAGTTTAAAGTATGGAGGTTATGCAGGTATGCCTGGTATGCAGAGAATTCAATAAGCTTTTAGTGCAGCGATACTTGCCACCCCATGAATATCTATTTCTTTCAATCATACCCCCTGATTGCCTATTTCTTTCAATTGCACTCTGTCTTTCATTTATACTTCATAATTATCTACTTCAAATTGTATCCCATAATTGTCCATTACTTTCATCTGTACCCCTGATAGACCATCTTTTCTTTCGCTCATTTTTTAATTTCTTTCTATTGTACCCCTTGGTATTCTGTTACTTAAAAAAATATTCGATTGTCCATTACTTTCAATTGTACCCTCTAACTGAACTACTCATATCTCTTTCAGTTGTACTCTTTTAAATTGAAATTAACTACAAAATGTAATTGCTAAAAGTTTTATTCTCATTGTTGAAAAACGCACCTTTAACTTTCGTGTACCCCTAAGGGTACGCGTACCTAAGGTTGGGAAACGCTGTTCTTAGTGGAGCGCCAACAAAAGTTCTGGCATGCGCATGAGTGTTACTGAAACTGAGCCTCAAGAAAGGGTTTATCGGAAAAGTACATGAAACTTTTTACATTTAATTAAAGTGTTAAAATATAAACCTACAAGTTATGGCAATATAAAATGTCGAAAGATACGTCGCCTTATAACGCATCTTAAAATACGCATCTTAAAATACGTATCTTAAGATTCTATTTTGAAAGAAAGCAGTGGTTGAGATGACAATAACTGGTAATATATAAGGTTATTCCATGTCAAAGCAACTCAAAAAGAAACATTTTTTGAATAGACTCCTTTAGATTTTTATGCAATCTGATGAATTTGCAACCCTTATAGAGAAGCAAAATGTCAGCTCCTTACATACAGGAATTCTATAGTTACAGGACTTGGAAATTTACAGAAAACAGCATTTTTGCGTCTGTCGCGTTTCTCGCAAATTACTATAACATTAATATATCTACAAAGCTCACATGAACTCATTTAAAATATATTTTGATATGATATATGATATGCAACAAAAAATCGTTAATATAAGTCAGAAGTCACTCAAAATTTCAAAATAATTTTTTTTCGATGACTGAAAATTCATTTTAAATTGATAACCATTTCAATTAGTTTATACTTATCTATAACTATCCATAACATATTTTTGGATTCATAAGATATAAGAGGTAAAACATACCTGACAATGGAATAGTTCAATAAATAATACTTCTGATCTTGATGAATTTGAAATCAGAATCTGAATTTCATCACGCAGTATACTTATTCAGTTAAATAAAAATCGTCTGTTTTATCATTTGCCAGTTTTATTTTAACAATTCTTGCAGAATTAAAACAATTTATTTGTTTCTTCAAATAAAGGTTTTGGCAAAAAAAATGTCTACATACTATTAATTTTATGCAAACTTTTCTCTTTAATATCTTGACTGGAAAACATGTACATGGTTATCCACACACAGTTATTTATAAGTTTCCATAGAATTATCATTAGGCAGTTTTTTTTGCTAGAGCTTTAATGAAACAGAATTATTAGTCTGCAAAAAAATGTTTAAACAGAAGGCAGACGATTTTTATTTAATATATTCCAATCTGAATAATAATAATAATAATAAAAATACTACAAAAAACTCATTTCTAAATTGTGCTGAAATTAAGTGAGCAAATTTGCAGCAAACCAAACTTGTGTTCATAGGCCCATTATGCGTATATTGACAAATTATATAATTTAATAGAGGTTTACAGTTTTTCCTATAACTCTGTTAGGTTTGTTGATAATCCAAAAATATTTCTATACACATGCGAATTTTTTATGCAGTTAAGTGTCTGAAATTTTCATTGTAAATCATTTGTCCCTAATTTAAATTTTTTTTTTAATATTTAAACTTCTTGTTTTTAATTTAATCCAAACACCAGATACCATTCAAAAGTTTGATTTTACTTTTTTCAGAAAACCCACCCGTTTCCACGGATGATGGCGAAGTGGAGATTGAGAGTGTTTCGGAGTCGTTGATGGCGTCCAATATTTTTGAGGTTGGAAAGGGAATTGAAAACAGACCTCAAAGTCCAAAAGATTTATCAGACATAGAAGAGTGGACTCCAGATTCTAGTCCAATTTTTAAAGCTATTCGAGATTTCATATTTCAAGCAAGTGATGGAATACTCGAAGACACAGAGGGGCCCAATGATGATCCTACGGAAGAACTAGTTAAAATCATTGAAAAGGGCTTAATAGAGGCTACAACAATGTTCTTGACGCCTTCCGATGATGTAGATCTTTCAACTTCGACAGTGGCGGCAAGTTCTGACCCTATTACCATATTAAAAATAGAAGACGAGTCCCCCAATACTATGATTGATAGAATTGGTATCAATATTCTTGACATTCCAAACGAGCGCCAGACCTTATCAGCAATGACCAACACCACTACAGCATGTAGTAATTGCTACGAAAGTCTAGAAAGCTGTGTTCGGCAATGTTTTTCTAAACACAATTGTCATGATGTTCAAAGGCAGGGTAAGCTAATTTATTTCTGTCAGATATTTTACTTGATAATATTTAGACTCCAATAGCAAAACTGTTCCAAGTCCAAGTATACAAAAACTTCATTCTTTTCGATATTATTACTGCTCTTCGGCAAAAGACAACAGTGCGGATAGCTGGAATCCTCTCATTGGGAAAAATTTGCCTCATTCCTAAAAATTTTTTTCGTATAACCTGTAGTAACGGCGGATTATCAATTTTGAGGACCGTTTAATAAATCTTTTCTTTCGTGGACCATATGACATAATTGTTTTGGCATTATTTAACTTGACTATTGCAGCCTCGTGCCTACGTTCGTATCCTAAATGTGATCTTTAAATTTGAAACCGGCTGCGTAACTACTATAACTGACTTCAAATTAGACTGACTTCAATCTATGGTGACCAATGAAGTATATTCTTGCTGTTATAAACTATCATACAGGGCCGTAGCCAAAGATGAAATTGAAGAGGGGCTGAAGGAAAATTCAAGGGGGCTCAACAGTCTTAAAGGAAGGGGCTCACCAAAAACACAATCATTAGCATTTAAACCATAATACTTACTATTATATATTTCAATTCATATAAATTAACAAATAATTGCATATTTATATTTGCAAACTAAGAGCTAATTATTAATATCCGCATAGCTACTATACATTATTATATAATAATTACAATTGATTTTAATGTAAGCATCTAGTAATAAAGCTGTTATTTGTGGAAACATTTTGAAAGTTAATACAAGTTAATGTTTTATTAAATCTTACCTACTTATCAGTTGATTTTATAATGTATTTCCACATGGGAACACCCGATGAGTGTTGCTCTATAGTCAGATTTTTTTTTAATTTTTACCATGGATACACATGGTAATAAAAACCCCCAATTCTGAATTTGTAATGTATATATCCCAATAATAGCCCAGATACAGGCATTTGAAAAATGGTCATTTTTCAAAATGGCGGCCATCTTGGATTTTGCACTAATGTTTAAAAATCTAATAGCTTGAGAACTAATGGCTCAAATTAAATAATTCTGCTATCAATTTAAAGCTATTTATATCAGAA
The DNA here is from genome assembly GCA_951213105.1 of Amaurobius ferox. Lineage (NCBI taxonomy): Eukaryota > Metazoa > Arthropoda > Arachnida > Araneae > Amaurobiidae > Amaurobius > Amaurobius ferox. The sequence goes on along the minus strand of OX578150.1, from coordinate 53,084,147 downwards.
ATATAGGTGCCATATCAAAACAGTGAAAGGTATATATTTTAATATTACATGAAAATTGCAAAAATCATCATCGTATTGACAAGCAACTTTAATGGGCAATAAAAAAAAAAATGGCCCCTAATATTTTTTTCTGAAACTTGCTACAAATACTATGTGTGCTTTAGATACAAAAACAATTAGAAAGGTAATATTTCTTATTTGAGAAAAATAGCTTTTAAAATATATACATTTAGTTAACATTTGACATGCAATGCTTTAATCATTTAAAATGTATAATTTTTAAAAACAAATAAGCAAAAATAAAATACAGGAATTTTTTACACACTAACTAGTATTATGTGCTTTATGTAAAAAAAGAATAGGATGGTAATATTTAATTTAATAACTAAAAATATGCTGTTATACGTATAGGAAATCAGTGTAAAAATCTCTGAGATGATCAAAAATTCTAATAAAAATCTTCCTAAAAACCATAGTTATCACTCTTATTTTTATTTTCTTAATTCAAATTATAGAATGGGTATTTTCTATGTTCAGTAAATCTGTAGATACCCATTTTTTCCTAGTGACCACTGGCTCCTAAACCAATTTCATCTAAGCTGCAGTACAATAATCTTTGGCCTATTTGTTATAAATGACAACTATCGCATAATGCTGAAGCTTTTCAGCGTACATATAGTTAATGCCACACAAAATAATTTGTAATTAATTAGATAATATAAAACATTCATTTTCATGAATAGTACTAAAATTAAACACAGAACTACAGCATGTCGATCACCAAAAAATATCTTTAAAAATATCACCCTGCCAACTCCAATGGAAACACTGGGTGATATCCCCAACGAGTTAGTATATACTACCTCGATGGATATCCCCTGTCCAGTTGAAAAAAGTACCTAAACATAAACAAACAAGCTATTGAAGAAGGAAATGATTCTATAGCACCAATATTGTTTCTGGAACATTTAAAAACACCTACTTCTGGTCTTTATGTACATGAGACATCAGCTGCCTATAGCCCCAGAATCTTCAACTCTTATACTCCCACAGTTCTGTTATATAAGTAATATCAATTAACATATATTAGCTGTCAGAGTTCCTGAAATGATTACTTGTACTGCATCATCTGTTTTCTCTTGGGTTAAGTTCAAAATACAATGTAATATTACATTTCTGGATGACTTATTCCTTTCAGAGTTCATTTTTGCTCAAGTGTTCAGAGCTGAGTATGCTAACAAATAAATCAGTGAATTGTGCTTCTATGATTACTTCTTTTATGTTCCATGATTAGTTCTTGTCTTAAAAGTCTTCAGATAAAAATTGAATGTTTTTTTATGCAAGAAAATCAATATGCCATTAAGTACTGAGTTTATTCCTGTACTTGTGTCTGAGTGGTAGTTGTTGTTGAAACCCAGACCGTTCGACCTACTAGAAAGGTGTAAGGTAACAGTTTGAACGGCCAGGAAGAGCCACCCAATTTAGCCAGGAACCCAGTGGAGAGGCATCCACAGGGACCGTACCCCACATCCCCTACTACCAACCTCTCAGAAGGCCTTACGGACCCATATGTTTAATGTGATCGTACTCCACGTAAACACTGCGGCAGATTTGGCAGCGGAGGGAATCGAACTCGAGCCTACCGAATGCATTTCCCACGCGCTAACCACTGGGCTACCGTGCCCCGCCCTGAGTGGTAGTTGTTGTTGTTGAAACCCAGACCGTCCGACCTACCAGAAAGGTGTAAGGTAACTGTTTTGGACGGTCGGGAAGTGCCACCCAATTTAGACCGGAACCCAGTGGGGGAGGCATCCACAGGGAGCCTTGAGTGGTAGTGTAGTATCTGAAAGATTCACAAGGATGAATATCTAAAATCGTACAGTTTAAGACAGAAAATTTGTGATCCATTTAATAAACACCTCACCAAAATCAGAGCTGCACCTAATACCAATTTCTCTCAGACTACCAATGATAAATCAGAAATTACTCATTCCAGGAAAAAAACTCTGCACTTCTTGTTATTCTTCCTTGCATTCATCAATTAGTGAGTCAGTTTCCTACTGCTGACATGGAGATGACCAATGATACAGATTATAGTGAAGTCACAATAGTAATAGAACAATTGAATAAAAACTGTGAACTTTTGGATTGATCACCAATAAAGGTCAATAGATTTAGCTCTAAGAGGAAACTTAGCTATATGCAAGTTAAAAAATCAAGTAGCCATGTTGCTACTAAAACTGCTACAGTATTGGGTATTGAAAGTATTAATAAGCCACAAAATTCAATAGACATTATTTGCTCAAATTGAACGTCTATGATGGAAAAATTATTGAATAAGTTTTCTTTAGATGCATCATTTAAAGCAAAGTTGCAAATTTTAAAATTAGTCCCAAGGTTCATGAATAGCTCAACAAACAAACGCTTGTTATATTACAACAAAGAATTTAATAAAAAAAAGCAAGAAAAATAAACACAGAAGGGATGTTGTCAATGGCTAGTGAGATATGTGTTAAATTAATTTCTGATACTATAAAAAAAAATTACTAGTTTTTATTAAAACAGTCGTTTGTGTCCAGGAAAAAAAGATTGCATATCTATATCAAGTACAAATGGGAAAATACAGGGCGTTTCTAAAGTCGCGCAACCCACATTTCGTTTGATATTTCCCAATAAAAAAGACAAAAATATGAAATATTCACAGTAAATAGTTTAATGTCTGCATAATATCGTGCGTTACAGCAAATGCTGAAAATGATAACCATTTGCTTCCAAGCACAGCTCTACTCGACGACAGGTATTTGTATCCACACGATGCAGTATATCGGTGGGAATGGATGCATTAATGTTGCGGATGTTGTTCTTTAAGGCTTCGGTTGTCTTTGGATTGTTTGCGTATACACGTTCTTTGAGATAAGACCATAGAAAGAAATCCGAGGCAGTTAAATCAGGGGATCTGGGTGGCCATAATCCGCGTGAAATGACCCTATCACCAAACACTGATTCAACGATTGCAAGGGATTTTCTTGAGGTGTGTGCGGTGGCACCGTCTTGTTGAAAATATCCAAACTGGCATTTTTCGTCCGTTAACTGCTCAAAAAGTTCCTCAAAAATGGTAATGTAAACATCAGAGTTCAGTGTTCTCAAAGAAAATGAGACCGATTATTCTGCTCCGTGAAATCGCACACCAAGTACCGACCTTTGCGGAATGCAATGGCTCTTAGTGCAGTAAATGTGGATTTTCTACACACCAATGACGAGTGTTTTGACTAGCCATCTATTGTGCATTATATGATGCATAAATAGCGCGAAATTCAAACATCTGTCTTTATATTTGAGAGATATCAACCGAAATGTGGGTTGCGCGACTTTAGAAACACTATTAAAACAAAAGAGATTACTTTTGCATAATTTAAAGGAATCTTCTTTAAATATGTTGCATTTAAAGAAAATCATAATGAAGTAAAAATACTATCTAAATTTTGTACACTACATCCAACAGAATATGTAACTGTTGAAAGCAAACTTATTCATTCTGTATGTGTTTGTATATATATCATCTGAATATTAAACTCATACTTCATGCCATCCATATCAGTGACTATAAGCATTATTATTAAAAGAAACAAGTTTATTGCATTGAATCAGAAAAGTATAGTACACAGGTGTGAAAACTCACCATCTCCAGAAATTCTTAATGAAGTACTAATGCATCTCACTGAATTAGAAATGAGTACGTGTTTTGTATGTATATGTTATGTTTATGCATTCTCATGGCTCAAGTGCATCATATATGGCCCAAACCTAGATGTGTGCCAAAGATTACGATACTGGCTATTAGATGAAATTGGTTTAAGGGCCAGTGGTCACTAGGAAAAAATGGGCATCTTCAGCTCTACTGAAATACCTTTGAATAATTTGAAATAAGAAAATAAAATGCAAGAGATAAATGTATGGTTTTAAGATTTTTATTAGAATGTTTCAGTACGCCAGAAATTTTTACAGATTTCCCATACGTATAGCAGTATTTTTTTAGTTATTAAATTAAATATTACCATCCTAATTTCTTTTTTACTTAAAGCACATATACTAGTTAGTGTGTAAAAAATTCCTATGTTTTGTTTTTGCTCATTATTTGTTTTTAAAAAATATTTTTTTAAAATGATTTAAAGCATTGCATGTTAAATGTTAACTAAATATATATATTTTAAAAGCTATTTTTCTCTGTAATAAGAAATATTATCTTTCTAATTTTTTTGTACTTAAATCACACATATTAGTTAGCATTTGTACCAAGTTTCAGAAAAAAATACTAGGGGCCATTTTTTTTATAGCCCAATTAATTTGCCTATCAATCCGAAGGTGATTTTTGCAATTTTCATGTAATAACGATATTAAAATATATCTGTTTTACTGTTCTGATATGGCACCTATATTCCTGATATAGTTTTAAATTGGTAGACTTATTATTTAACTTGAGCCATTAGTTCTCAAGCTATTACATTTTTAAACATTAGTGCAAAATCCAAGATGGCCGCCATTTTGCAAAAATGACCATTTTTCAAATGCCTGTATCTGGGCCATTATTGGGATATATACATTACAAATTCAGATTTGGGGGTTTTATTACCATATGTATCCATGGTAAAAATTAAAAAAAAAAATCCATGACTAAGGAACGAGTTTTTCTTAAAATGGGTGTTTTCACTGGAATGACCCATCAGTGAACCCCACAATAATACAAAAGTAGTCTAAATACTATTGTCATAATTAAAAAATATTTTTAAATTAAATATGTAAATAAATTGATCATTAGTATAATCGCAAATTCAGCTAATTTAAAAAAATCTTTGAGATTTAAAAAAATTACTTCGTTTTAAAGAAATTCTTTGTGCAAAATTTGAATGACATTTTATATGAAATATCATATCATTGCTAAAAATATAATATTTTTATCCTTTCGATGCCTTAGTCCCGCCTTATGGCCCTGCTACCATCCATAAAGAAATCTCATTAAAAATAAAGTGCTAAACGGTCCTATGATGTTGGTTACTGCACTGAGAGCGTGAATCCTGAGTGATATGACTAAGGCTTTTGTTTCTAATTTTTGAAAAATCTCGTATAAAAAGTGTTTATTTCGTAAATTACTAATTTAATTTGTCATTAATACAAAAATAAAATGACAAATACAGTAGGTAAAGGGTACTAGAGGATAGTTTAACAGTAAAAACTTAAGTCACCCTCTTTTATAAAATGGAAAGGCTTGGCTTCTCCGCTGGGTCCCTGGCGTTTGTAAATTCAGCGCAAGTTCCAGTTTTCTATACAAGCGAAAGATTTCACAGCATTGGATATAGTGAGTTTTAGGTAACTGGATAAAACGTATGACCACAGCTAGCTTATCGCACTCCCACCCCACTCTTTACTTTTCAATTTTTTCTATAAAAACAGGTATAGTGTCGGTTTCCCTGATTTGACAGGCTAAAATAATCGAAAGGAATAAAAACATGTATTATAATTAAATTTAATGTTTCGTGTATTTAAATCTAATATGTTAAAGCAATAAAATAACAAATTTTGCAAAACTTATTGCGGTTTTTATTCGCCCGATTCACTGCTGCACTCTGTATTTAGTTTTACCATCTGCAGTTTCAGCAGCTAGCTGTTACGATACCATGTTAAGGAATTCCCCAATATAATCACAATATGCCAAGTACCCACCACTGAATCTTGGTATACGTTTGTGTCATCCCAGTGACACCCCATCTCATCCCCAGTGATATTGTGACAAACCTCGAAGGCCCTGCAAAGGTCTACCAGGGTTTATTTATTGTAAATGATACTAAGTAGACACGGCTAAAAATCTAACTATAAAATATTCTGCAACCTTTGCTCATTTTTTCAGATACTTTGTTGATAATTTCATCAAACTGATAAAGGCCACATTACAAGCATTGAAAATTTCAGCTTCATTTCTAAATATTCAGCTAATTATAGTACAGACTTTTCATAAAAATATGTCTAGAATAGACATTTCAAAAAATAAAACCAGTTGCCTCCTTTTCCAAGCGATCTGTTTAATTCGCAATAAATGAAACTGCTACTTGCGAGAATACACCCTTCTGATACTTCCTTGAAAAAACCAAACATGAATTATAAGACCACTGTAAAACATTTGAAAACATGTTAGTGAAAGTTTCAGGGGAATTAGCAGCTGTAATGGGAAGGTTCCCGATAATATATATATATATATATATATATATATATATATATAATAAAAAGGTTTGAAAGTCCAATGAAAGAAAAGTGAGAAGCTGTAACTCGAAAAACCTAACTTTCTAACAAGCTTACAAAATAAAAGTATAAATCAACAAATCTTCAAACAAATGGGAAAAAAATACAAATTGCGGATCATGAAATCAAAGAAAAGTATCAAAGAACAATGGTATGGAATTGATAAAAGAAAAACAGACTAAATCCAAGCACAAACGCTATACACGTGGACGAGGTCTCGGCCTAAATCAGGATTTGTTCACTTCTTCAAAACTCTTTAAAGTACAAATGTCTTGTAGAAGCAAATACAAAAATGTATGTTTCTGAAGAGATAGATTATATCTATGAACTATTTCTACTTGGATAACATACATAAAGAAGAAATAAAAAGGAAAAAAGGATACTTGGAATCTAACTCAAAAAATACACTAACCTGTCAAACTCGGGAACCCAGAATGAAGATATATATATATAGGTTTCCCAAAACATTGACCTCGACTTTTATTCCTTAAATATCGATCTTAGACATATATAATAAATTACAAAGTTGCTTAAAAAAAGGTACAGAATTTTATGAAATCTAAAAATTTTCAGGGGATTAAATTTGAAGAAATACATAATTTAAATTTGTATACTGCCCCTGTACAAAAACATTTCCAATGAGTAAAATGTGCCCCATATACTAAGGTGATGTACAAAATTTCAGCATTTTATCATAAAAAGTCCCAGAGATAGGTTTAAACAAAGTGGGTGAGGGATTAATCACAAATCAAAATGTAAATGTTTATAGCAAGAGTGTAAATGACGCAACGCAAAAATGCATCATAGGCAAATAATATCTGCCTCTTATCTTGAATAGAATGTTGCAGAATGTTTTACAGCTTACACTTGTTTCGAGGGTGTTACGGTACCTTATTTCTCAGGTCAGGAACAATGTGCTCTCTTAACAGACTCTGATACACAGCTGAGAGATGACAAAGACACAATAGAGATCTGAAACACTTGAAGCGATAGATAAATCGTTTGCGGGTGGCTAAATCATTGAAATCGAAATATCAGACATAAACTTAAGCCAAGAAAGTGTCCTCTGCCCTCACCAACATTACATCAAGTTAAGATAATAAAATTGAAAGCACCATTAATTGCGATTTGAAATAAAACATAAAAATTAAAACCTATATAATTACTAGGATTTGTCTATTTTTTCTAATTTATATCTGTTCCCTTATTTTTGCTAGTAATATAAGAGGTTTACATTTTTCATCGTTTTATTTTATAACTATTTAATGCGGCCTTTCAGTTCCATTTCCTTCGTTTGACATAATGTGGACGGAAGCCGCTTTATCGACCTAAACTAGTATTTTTATGCTTGGGGTTTAGATTTCAATGGATGTTGCCAACTGCGAGCGAATGCTAGTTTTGGATATTCCAGTTCTTTGATTGTATCCTTTGCCTGCAACCTCGCATTTGTATTTTAGCGTTTAACAGAACACTATTCCTGACCTGAAGAACAGGGCAAATAGCGCTCCAAGGACAATTATACAATTATAATTGCCCAATTTTCCTGTTTGTTGCCATGTTTTCTTCAACGAAATATCAGAACTGCATATATATATATATTATATATAATATATATATATATATATGGCAGATTCAAAATCGTATAACTATTCAAGTTATCAGTGCTTTTAAGTTCAGTTGTTTCTAATCCTCCATATTGCTCATTAGAATTTTTTTTTCCAGCACGCATGTGTCCAACACCTCCTAATAGACTTTGCAACTTTTTCACTCAGTGGAGTCCTGTCGATGAATGCAGAGTCCATGATGACTGTAAAAGCCCTTTACTATGTTGTAGTGACGGATGTGTGCATAAGTGCTCTCCTGGAGACTGGAGACATTAAATTTTACTAATTTTGTTGATTTTTTAAAGTTTTAATAAAGTTTACATTTTAATACTAAATATGACTGATTTTTGAAATATTGGTTTTAAATTGGTGGTTACAGAATACAGTTAGATAAATGGCTATGCGATATTGGTAGCCATATAAATTGCTCCATTTTATACAGTTCTATACAATCTTGTTTGAAGCAGGCCGGCAAGTTATAGACTGATTGACACTAGAAGGTACGCTAAAAAGAAGCTCACGCTTATAGCGACGTGCAAAATTTTCTTTTCCATATAAGGAATAACACCGTAGATGAGCATTCAATAGGAAATCGTGATTTTATATGAACTGTATCGGTGTCATATACCGAAGTTATATGGAATTTTCAAGTTTTGAATAACTATGCTGTGCTGCGTTGTCATTTAAAATTAAAAACTTATTTTAGCAAAAGGAACAATTTGCGAATACCGAAACTAAACTGATTGTAGTACCGAAATTTTTGTATGTAGTTCAGAGTATTGATTTTTAAAAATGGTCATTCACTTGATACACCATCATTCACCTTATATATTGACCAGAATCATGAACCATTTAGCAGTCATATGTTGCCCCGGTGCACAAGGGGGGGGGGGGGCAAAACACACTGCACCCAATAACTCAACATCCATGTCCACGGGTGGGACTCGAGGGAACGCTTACTTTGCTCCGCATCGGCGTGTTGAACTTGTAATATCGATTGATTTATATTATAATAGCATTGAAAAGTAAATAATTGGTCAGAGTTTGCATTGCATCAAGTGTAAATAAAATTAACTTTTTCGAATAAGGAGTTTATTAAATTTTCAGATTTTTTTTTTATTGAACGTTGTAAAATATATCTCTCAAAACAATAAAACCAGCTCATACATTACAGCAAAAATTAATATATATATATATATATATATATAGCATTCAAATTATGGTCTATAATTTACAATTAAATTCAATCCAAATCGGATGATAAAGGCATTTGAAGCATTTAATTTCCTTTCAAATTTTGGTGTAAGTTACTTCATGATTTCTTCCATAATTTTTTAAAGCTTTTGGAACTTTTCTAAACATTTTAAGAAACTCATTAAAGAGATTTTCTATGCAGTGGCAAACAGTAATCAAACCCATCATTAAAGCCGGATTGCCGTTCAGGCATGCATTTGATCACTTGTTTTAGATCCGCAATTTAAAAGGCCCATAAAATTAACGATATTAATTTTTTTAAATAATTATCTTTAAAAGATAACACATGTATTTCTAATATTATTAACTTTATACTAAACAGGAAACTAAAATAACTAGAGTAAAAATAAAAAATTAACTTTAGGGGATAGTTGCATTCATGGAGTAATTTTTGTGTGAGAAATATAAAACATTTTACTCAAATTCGATATATAGATATTTAATAATGAATAATACAGTTTATACAGGGCATTTCAAAATGATTGCACGATTAAATATATTTTTAACCATGCAGGTAAAAGTCACTAGTTAGGCGTTAAAACTTTATATTAAGAAACTCAATAATTCAGGTTGCGCTGGGATATAGTCCTGCACTGCATGCATTTCTATGGCGAAAGACTTAAACTATCAATTTTATAAAAATAAATTAGCTGAATGCAAAGTAGAACCGAAACAAAAAATATTCCTACGTATTCAAAATTATTTTACCTTTCAATTTATTTTTCTATCCATATATTCTGTGCTCTATCCTACAAATATGAAAAAATATTTGTTAATTATACTCTTAATTAGGGAACCTTCAATTTAAAAATAATCAAATACATATACTAAATATTACGCCTCTATATTATGTCAACTAACAATAGCAGCTACTTTATGAACAGCTTAGCGACGTTCAGCTTAACTTAGCGACCTCCAGCTGTAATTCTCAAAGCATTGACATTTTCAAGCGTTTTATATCCTCTTAACTCCATGTCTTCAACGATTGGTCGCAAAACCCTTGATTCTATGCTCGAAATAAGACTTTCAGATAAGTTTGGTCACGTGACGCGTTTATTAAAGCGTACAAAATATAACGTTTTATATGGGCACTTCACAAAGAAGTTCCATATAGCAAATTGTTCCATATTCATTTAAAAATCATTTTAGAAAAAAACAAGAAAGATCAATCATACATAAAGCATTGATTATGAAACACTTTCCAACTTCAATGTAATTTTATTTAAATATCTCTAAAATGCGATACATTCCTCGGTAATATTTTTAGAATCATCAATACTACAATAATTTATTATATTTGAAAACTTCATTAAAAACAAATGAAATTTGTTCAAATGACGTCATCGAAATATAACACGTCTGGCTCGCTCTAAAAGCAGCATTTCATTCAAACATTTTTCAATTTATTTCATTCATCACAATACTATAATAATTTATTTTATTTAAAAACTTAAGACCATGGAAGTACAAGTAATTAAACTCTATGCTTAAAATTTCATCGAAGAAAATCGTCCTCTCTGTAAAATCAATGAATATTTATTCATATCAGCTATATTGCAGACTTCATGAGCTAAATAATTTTGCGTTAAAGAAATGCAGCAATTCTTATATAACTCATTCTACATATTTTGCTGTTTACATTTTCCATAAGTGAAAAGTAGGCTTCGTTGTAGAAACAATCAAATTTGGATGATCATTTAAACTCAAATATATTGTAATTGCGTTGTTTTAGGATGGAGATGCACAGAATTTAAGCAAAAATAAAGCGGTTTTAGGACGGATACAACACTCAATATGAATTAAACTTTTAAAATCACGATTTTGACACAAGATGGATGCCATATTTTATTTTGAAGTGGGTCACTTGATCGCTTCATATAAGAGGTGCAATTATTATTTTAATTTTTAATTAAAAAACTAAATATATTTTGCTGAAATTTTGTTTATATATTTTATGGGATAATTTGAATATTTCCTAAAACTTTCGAACCAATTTGTGAATTTTAAATTCGTTTAAAAATGTTTGAAAAATTAGGTCTCATAGGGTTCAATGTATTTCATTTTTTCAACGGGGTGATGGCCCTCCCTTTTGGGTCCGTACTGCGACTGTTTGGGCCAGGAAGTCTTTCAGGGTTTTTTTGACAGGAGGGGTGGGGGTGGGGGGGGGGGGGTAGATGAGGGAGCAAGTTTTCTATTTACCCTATATAAATATATCTAAATTCTGTTACAGAAATGAAAACTATGTTAATATAAAATGTTTCCGGGAGGGAGGGTGTTGCTCGCCGGATATATGCCTAAAAGAAACACTGGTCTGAGTTCCGTCAATGAACAGTGCTGCTATATTAACTGTAATTTAGTCTACAATTTATGACTAGCGAAAAGGATAAGGTCCAATACAGAATAAAGATTAATACTTTTATTTTAGGTATTTTAGTTTGTTGAATTACATAATTGGGAGTGATTATGAATTTTGAAATACAAAGTTCACCACGCAAAAAAAAAAAAAAAAAGGATTGATATATTGCTAAAAATCACGAATGTTGCACAAAAATAGCAACGAATTGAATTTACAGAAACTGAGACTAAAATTGATGCTTTTGAATTTTCTTCATAATTTGTTTACCGTCTTTCTTCTATAGATGGCAGCACCAGAAGTTTTACAACAGGTCTCTGGTCCATAGATGTTCACTTAGCATCCATGGAACTCTCCTATTAAAAATAAAGTGGCAACAAGACGAAGATTAAAAAATGCCGACTCTGATTGTTGTCTGCAGCATTTTGTTTACCGTTTGAAAAACATTTAGAATGAAGTTTTAAAACTTTATCTTTCTGTAATCTCATTTATATATTTTAATGCGTCTCAGCATTTTTGTTTTTAAATGTGCTTGAAGGGAAGGGGTTGCTTTCATATGAGTAATTAATATTATTTTATTTCTTTCTCTTTCTTGACAGATTTGCTATGTTAAATTACGGTATTAATATATTGATTGGTTTCTAATCCATCTTTATTTGAAATTTAACAATAATTACGCGTTTTTTTAATACTGTTAGTGAAACAAGTCCTTAGCATGACAAGGAGTTCTGTTTATAGTGCGTTACTATTATTGATAAGTTATTCGCGCTCTAAAGTTTAGTATGTACAGTGAAGTGGAGGAGCTCACTTATAATGAACTCTGACGTAATGAAGTATCGATTATTACGAAGTTTTCTCTTCACCGTGGGTCTACAATACTTTCATAATGTTAAATGCATCGCTTTCGCGAATTAGATGTTTTTATATCAGATATTACGAAATTTTTACTGTGAGAGACGTAAAGAGAAATATTACTTTCATGGAATTTCTTGGAGTAAAAGAAAAATACCAGGAGCAACAATTAGTTTGGTAAAGATTCATCTTCAGGTACGTTGAGCCTAAAATAACTCAAATTCACCCCAAACCACCCTAAACACATTCGGAGATACGTCGAGATAGGTTCAATACATGAAGAGTGGCGGAGAATTTTTATATTATGCATGGCGTGATGTTGATGAAAAAATGCAGGGATTTTAAGAAAAATCCAACAATCCATCAGTTTTGATCCTGTGTATGAAGATAGTGTGGCATATGTTAAGAGAAAAAGGAGTTTTGCAGGAGATCTTATTTTTGGCGGTTATACTGCAAGTAATAATTGTGTTAAAACACAAGCATCAGAGACCGATAATGCCATTATTGCTACAATTGCTGATAATACCTGATTTATTCAAATTGAAAGAAACCGAAATTGATTTAAAAGAAGGAAAACAATAAAAAATGCCCAGGAAAGCCCTTATAGTTTGCATAACTATTTCAAAGTCCACAACATTAACTGCAGTAATAATTTACATACAACAGGGAAGGTGCAATGCAAATGTGTTGTTAAAATGTGTTGTTAAATGTGTTATGTGTTGTTGTAATGTTAAGTTAAATATTAAAAAAGTTACAAATTTTTTTAATGTAAATAAAAGAGCAGATATACTACAATAAATTTTTGTTTCATAATATGCAGGCAAATAAGCCAATATTGTCCATTTCATACCTAAACTTTTTATCAATTATGATTATCAGTTAGTTCAAATATTTTTTTCTTCCCATGCAATATGCAGGCTACATTATATACTCCAGACTATGCATCCCTTCTTTAGGAGTATTGAAAGTTCAGACCACTAGACCACTTTTTTAAGGGTGTATTCCAAATCTGCTTTTAATGCACACTATTCAAAACAATTCCTTTTTTTGTTACATTAGCGATTTTAATTGAAATACTATTTAAATTTGAATTTTAATTAAATTTACACTTCTATCACTTCTAGCAAATTCCTCATAATATTATTGAACTCAGTATACCTGAAAACATACAAAATTATATACAACAACCTTAGATTAAACATTAATAATTTTTCAGGCAGAAATCTGAAAAAATTCAAGATGCCAGCAAGTTTTCAAAAATGACCACTTATCAGAATATGTGACCAATATATTTTTGAGCACCGCATCTAGTACAATTTGTTAAAACAAACAAAACTTCTGACTCTTGAACTTTCAACAGAACTTTCCTTGCTGCTACATTAGCTGGTATGCATTTGATCTCTATGCAACTTTCAGGATGACTTTGCTAAAAGTGTATCAACATAGGGCCTGCATCACTGCTATATATGCTACTAGGATAAAGCAGCCCTGACTCTACTATAATAAGAAAATAATTTGATATATTGTATATTACTTAGTATTTAAATCACAGTTTGGTTATCTTATATATTTGAATTTACATAATCTTTGATATGAGTATTTTCTGCTTTATTCTTATGTTTTATTTATAATTTTGATGAATTTTCATATATTTTTAGGAAAATGAAAGTTACTACTGTATTTTTCGCTCTTGTTTTACTCTTTATATTTCATGATGCAAAGGCCAAAAATGAGAAAGAAGATAATAAACAAGAAAAGAAAAAAATAGATCTCCCGCCCTGTCAGGCATGCCGCATATTGGCAAACTCATTCAAGAAAGTATGGCACTGTTGTTAACACTTTATTTTTTGATTTAAGGTATTGATCATGTGCATTTCAGGTGATTAATATACAAAATATATTGTCAATAATATTTAGAAATAATTTTCATGTGAATGAAATTACAAAGCTGATATGTCTTATTATATGTAGGGATCAAAATTTCATTGTAGCAGCTACTTGCCTACAAAAATGTCTAGTCGCCAGACTTTATAAATGATTTTGCTCTTCCAGAAAAAGTTTTTGATATATTGATAATATTCTGGTGTATTGAATATAATATTGTTATGACATATCCTTTAAATTCACCGGTGTTTTCTCATAATAAAGAAATAAATTTGAATTTTTTCACTTCAGTTATTTTTTGTTATTTAGTATTTTATCACATGTTATTAATACCGGACAGCTTTTTCATCAAGTAATATTAATAGTGCCCTTTAATGGGAACTGAGCTTTTTTATTGTCTGCTTAACTTTCACTAGCAATATACAATATAATTGAGATTTCCTGGTATGTGTTTATGTTGTATTTTGATTATATTAATTATTATTTTTATGGATTCATTCATATTATCCATATTTATTCCTTTGATTATCTAATTTGATTGGATTTAGATCTTGAGAATGTGTTCTTAAGTAGTATTTCAACATCAAGCAGTTTTTTAACCAAAAATATATGAATAAGTTTTATTTGCATTAAACCATTGTGTATAATTAATGACTATTTTCATAAGTTTTACTGTTTTGTTAAATTTAGTCTTATAAAGGTATATTTTTGTTTTTGCTGTTTGACTGCATAAAATGAAAAACTTGAAAAAATTAATTTAATTCACACATTTATATCATTTTTACCAACCTATTCATATCACTTAGTATAGAGCTATACTAAGTGATACAAATAGGTTGGTGTCACAGCCTGATATAGCTCTACATCAGGGCTGTGGAGTTGGTGCCTAAAATCAACTCCTATTCCAACTTCTCTTGCATGCTAATATTCGACTCCAATACCAACATAAATATCAGTTAATTTTTAATTTTTCATATCAATAGTTTTTAATTAGTAAACATTTGATATTTTTTATTTATTGCCTAAAAACTATTATAAAAAATATTAAAAAATTAAATATTCCAAAATAAAATTATTTTTAAGTAGTTTTATTTAGGAGTCTGTATATTTTTACTGACTGAATCTACCCTAAACTTCTACTGACTCCAATTCCACAGTCAGAAATGTAATTATTTGTTATTGATTTAAAAACACCAAATTTGTTTGAAA
Source organism: Amaurobius ferox (assembly GCA_951213105.1). NCBI lineage: Eukaryota > Metazoa > Arthropoda > Arachnida > Araneae > Amaurobiidae > Amaurobius > Amaurobius ferox. The sequence goes on along the minus strand of OX578150.1, from coordinate 53,068,700 downwards.
AGATCTATTTTTAAATACATTGTCCTTTGAGACAATACTTTTATGTATTCATGACTGTGTAAAAAATTTTGATTGTGATTGAAAATTTGCATATATCTTAGCACTTTTTAACTCACTCTTAACACATATATAGTATAGAAATCTTTTTGCCATACATTCTCCTTTGTGAAAGAAGAGACAGAAGCGGACAATGGCTCAGAAAGCAGTATTATTAGTTATTCCATTTGCATTATAGAACTGAATGATCTGCACCGATTATAGGGAAGAGTTGGGCACTTTGGACATTTCAGTTATTGATTTTTATGAATTTTTTTTATAATTCGAGCATAATTAAACATTTACTTCTCATACATTAAACACTTTCACATAAAAATATAATTTCTTATTAAATGTCTTATACATAATTAATAATTATTGTTTTTTAGAACAGTTTCAGTGTCCCAAGGTGCCCTACCTATGAGTAACCTCGAGACAGTGTCTTCAATGGATAAAACATTATTAATTGTCAATTTTCCTGAAACAAAATTTTCAGATATAAGGCCCAGTTTAAATAACTAGCACAACAGACTTTGAATTTAAGCAGAAACAACTTTATAGAATGAACATGTATTGAGCTTAAGTGAAAAATCTGGAAAAAAAATCTAACATTTTAATAGATGAAAGACTTAGCTTTTTTGGGTAAGATTTAAATTGAACATCTACAGCAAATTAAAAGCATTGCATACAGCAGTCACTGCAAAAATCAATTCCATCAGGTCTCCCAAGATGCCTCATTATCATGTGTCCGTAGGTGCTACAACTGGCCAAATTTTCCCTAAATGTTTTTATGCTTAATTCTACAATGACCATTTTATACCTCATTTCCCAATAAACATACATGTTTCTTTGATATGCAGTTTTGTTTAAATAAATTAAATTCTGATGCCACTGTTACTGTCTACAAAATTTACATAAACATTTTTTTGACTGTTATAAAAACTGAAACAGTTTGATAAATTATTACATAATTGCAGTAGAACTTTCAAAATAAAGCAGCAAATACACAGGAGGGCCATCTAGTAAATTTTAATCTCAAGCTTCATTTTAAAATTTAAAGTGTCCCAAGGTTCCCCAGTTCCCTTCCTCTATACATATTTTATACATGGAATAAAAATTCTTTATTTAAACAAATTAATGAAGTTAATCTTTTTTCTACACACATATTATTCTATTCATGATACACAAATTGAATCAATTATTGTTTTTTTATGATGTGAATAACATCTAGGATTGGGGGTATCTCCAACTGAAATCAGAGCATTATGAAAATTATAAACATTTTGGACACTTATATCTTAGAACCTAATAAATAAAAATGGAAATAATTTTCACTTGTTTTGTCTAAAATGTATTTCTATTTATGAATATAGAAAATAGTTTCAATATTTTTATTTAAAACTTTTTTTCAAAAAGCTAAAAAGTTTTTCTAAGCAAGTTTTTGCCTCACTTAGCTTACTTTCTTTCACTTGAAATATCTTCAAAACTGTTAAAAGATAGATATAAATAGTAAGAGGCAAAAATTTTCAGTAGGAAATCCGGTTTGTAGATTAATAATTTGTTTCTACAGAACTATTATTGTTTTTGAGGAATCATCTTATCAAGTCAAAGAAGATTGAAAATTTTCCATTTTACAAGTTTGTAACACTTATACCTTGGAAGTTAAAAGTGCTATCTATGAAGTATTAGAAATAATTTACAACTCTTTGAAGGCCCTGCAAAGATATATAATTGGATTTTTGATCAACTTCTTAGTTTTTGGAATATAGTGCTTATAATTTCGATATTTTAATATTTTGAATTACTTTGAAAATATGGTTCTAATGTTAATATTTTAATATTATGAACTGCTTTATAAATGTCTAAAGAAGACAAATCACTCACAAATAAAGATGTTATTCATGCAAAACCATTTTTACTCCATCTGACTGGAGCCATTGCTGATTTTTTAAAGATTATTTATAATCTGGAAGATTTTGATTACATTTCATTATAATCTTCATTATTTTTGATTATAATTATAATTTGATTATAATCTTAACATTTAGTTATAATAATATTTTATTTATTTATAATCTGGATGCATAAGCTTTTAATTGTTCTTTAATTAGATTAAAACTTCATTTTAATTATGCAAATTTTTAAATGTATTTGTGTTTTATGGTTGTTGTAGGGCATGGAACGCACTTCTCGAGGCAAATTTGAAGGGGGAGATGCTTCCTGGGAAGAGAGCAGACTAAAAGCATACAGTGATAGGTAACTTGAGGTTAAGATTATCAATTTGTTTGTATAGAAAAAATCTGCATCTTAAATTTCTTGTAGTTATAAATGCAACATTTTATGTGACATGTTATGGATTATTACTTACCTTATATACATAGTATAATGTATAATGAAAGTATTGTGATAGGGTTGAAAATTCAAATTCGAGTTTTTGATGGGAGATCACATTTCAAGCATCCCTGAACACAAGTCAAATGTTTTTGAGGTGATGTCTCTGTGTGTGTGTGAGTCTGCGCAGATGATATCTGATGAATGATTAGAGCGATTCGAATGAAATTTGGTACAAAAATATTACAATCTGTGAATATTGGAAACCTATTTATTTTAAATGCAATCGAATGTTCAAAACCCTCCTAAATATTCGAATAAAAATCTAAAAAAATCATCAAAAAATAAAAACCTTTTATTAAGTTATGCAAATAGTCATTTTTTATGTAATTTTTCATTAGAAAACGATTGACACAGACTTTAGAATGCTAGTATGAACCGTTCTCGAGATATCGCAAGTTTTCAAATGAATTTATCAAAAACTCACATAAAATTAAAAAAAATTATCAAGTATTGTGAAATATGTTCACTTTTTATATGTAATATCATGCTATAATTTTGGTGACATCGTTCTGGCAGATCTAGCTCATTCCTTTCATGAGAGAAGATACTTTGGGTAATACTTTTGTATTTGGATGTCAATAGTCATTTATTTGCTATAAGAATAACTTATTTCTCCATTCATACTGCTTAGCGAGATTTTGGCAATGAATTTGGTGGAATGTTGTCAACTTGCGACTTTTTTAAATGTTACCAAATTAGCGAAAATGTCTCCAAATTGATAAAAATGATGCTACATCAATGAAAATGACAACTAATTGATGAAAATTCAATATCTAGGAAGTAATATAAGAATCTACTATAAGAATAAACAAACATCCAGCATATATAGTAAATGGTATAGTTAAAAGGTTTGGATTAGCTGAATATTCTTAAATTCTCTCCTTAGTATATTATATTAGCCAGACATCAACTTTCTCTTGAATAAGCATTAAAATGTATTTACATCCCCTTATACTTTAGCCTCTATGTTTTCTATTATATTATATGCCCCATTATTTTGTAGCTCTTACTGTAGAATATCACCTTTTATTGCCTTTTCACATTACTGTTATTTATTTCTTATGACTGTCAACAGTAGTTCTCTACTTTTATCTTTTGCAATTAGCAACATTGGTTTCTTCATTTAAGGCTCATATGGATAGGACATATGGAGTTTTTTTTTTTTTTTTTTTTTTTTTTTTTTTTTTTCAGGTATTCTTGTTTCCTATATAATTTTTCAATCTTTATGCATGTCATCTAAGTAGAAAGAGTTTATAGATATTATCTATCTCTTTCTTCAGAAACATGCATATTTTGTGCTCATTTTGACTAAATACTTGAACTTGACAAATAATTTTTTTGAAATGAACAATTTATTAAGGCCTAGTGCTTATCCACATGTATAGCTTTAATGCTTGGATTTTATTTTATTTTATATTATCGAATCCACTCCATTGATAGTTGTTGATTATTTTCAGCTTGATGACTAGAAAATTGCATTTTATTTTCCACATGATTGATGATTCTCTAGGGTCATTCCGTGTCAAATCAACCAATGGTCTGAACCTTGACATCATGGAAATTGATAATTTTTGGTACAGTGGTAGTACCAGTGAAGCTGACAAAAACTGTAAAATATTAGATTTTTTGGGCTCTTAGTTTTTCAGTTATTGACTATCAAAAAAGTGAAATCTGCCAAATTTGTCAAAGTTTTGAAATCTTTAAACAGCTATAGATCAAAAACTATTTAACCTAGAGAGCTCAAATTGGTGTCATTTTCTTTTGCTTTTAATGAGTCTTAATTTGATATACAACATGACTATGCTATTTCAAATTTGAATTTTTTGAAAAACTTAAAAAAAAAAATTTTTTTTAATCCCAAAAACACCCCTTTTAATTTTTTTAAAAAAAATATATATGTTTTAAAGATGTTAATGGACTATTTGTATGCCAAGTTTCATAATGGGATGGCAATGAGTTCCTATGAAAATTATTTTTTTTTGTATTAAACTATACATGAAATTCGCTAAATTTAATTACTAAAAATTTAATTTTCATAGAACCCCTTAATGACTGACTATGAAATTTGGCACACAAATAGTTCCATAATGTCTTTAAAACATATATTTTTTTGAAAAAAAATCAGTCTTTTTTTTTAGATTTTCTAAAAAAAATTTCTTTTTTAGTTTGTAATTTTTTTAAAAACTCCAATTTAAAAAAAAAAGAGTTAGAATACCATAATCATGTTGTACATCAAATTAAGGCTCATCAAAAACAAAAAAATGGCACCAATTTGAGCTCTCTGGGTCAAATAGTTTTTGATCTACAACTGTTTAAGGATTTCAAAACTTTGCCAGATTTGGCTTTTTTAAAAAAGTGAGTAACTGAAAATCTAAGAGCCCAAAAAATTTGAAATTTTACAGTTTTTATAAACTTTACTGGTACTATCACTGTACCAAAAATGATCAAGGTTCAAACTATTAAGTGATTTAACATAAAATGACATACATTTAGTACATAACTCATTAACCAGTTGTTTCAAATATTCAGCCCACATATGTTCTTTTCAATTTTAACAATTTGCTATACACTTAATATTTCACATATGTCACTCAAAATTTAATTTTGTATTTACAATTATAATTACAAAACCTCACTTTATTCAAGAACTTTTAAAATAAGTACGTCTTCAAACTGAGTGAATACAATTTCATTTCTTCCTTGCTCAGAGTACAAACCTTAGAGGAGAGATACGAAGTAAGAGTTACTATAACCCTTGATTTGGCACTCCATCATTAAACCACGTGATTACCTGCAAGAACTTCTTTCTCCTCCTGTCATTTCAGTGTTATTTCAATGGACGCTTGTCAAGTTAACTATTTAAAAGAAGTTAATATGGTTTCGTCATGCTGCTGTTACAACTGTACAGAAATACAAGTAAAAGGAGGATCCATAACGTTTCGTTGTTATGTGAAAGCCCCAGGCCGTCCGGCTCGTCCAGAGGACTTAGAGCAACAAGTTGGACGACCGGGAAGGGTTTCGTTGTTATGTGTAACTATTCATTAATTTTTTGTTATTGTGTAGGTTTTTGGTATTAAGTTCACTATTGAACATCCTGGCTGATCTAAATTTGTGATTTGCATTGTAGCAAGCTATATAATATTGCTATTTTTTGATAAATTCTTATATTTTGATGTATTCTTATATTCTTATGTTTTGATTATAATTTGCACTTTTTTGCTATTTATTAGAAAAGAAACTGGTTTTTAGTCAAATTCATTTAAATGATTTGCATACATGCAAAATTATTCAAACGGTTTGTTTTGGCGACCGAATTATTCGCCAAATGGCTCTGTTAAAAATAAAAGCTAAACATATTTTTGCTATGTTTACTTACAAAGTACTAAATAGGTTTAATGTTGTTTGTGTTTAAGTATATCATATATATTTTTTAATATTGATAATACTGTAGTTGCTAGTTTAAATCAACTAAATTATTTTAATAATTCAGGGATAGTAAACTTTCTACGGCTCTTGCTCAATTTGTTGTTAAAGATAATTTTCAGCCTCTTTTTGCAAAGACTTTCCTTTTGATTCGATGTAATAACCCTCGTGATATTCTCCTTTTTGAATCCCTTTTTATTTATATTTACCATGAGTCCGTTTGTAATTTTGATCCTGTTATGAATTTGAGTTACGCTTGGCTACTCATTCTCGACTCCATGCAATTCAAGTCTCTGCAAAGTTATCTTTGACATCTTCCTCTTTGGGATTATGCTTGATTGCCACCCCTCCACCTTTTTTCGATTTCTATAATTAAATTGTAATTTAATATGCTGTTCTTTTGTTGTTAAAATTTTTGAAAAATTGTTTACGGTTTACCCTTGTCTAGACGTAGATTCTTTTGTGGATTGTATTTATGCAAATTTTGTCACTATATCTGATCTATATATGAACGATTCAAACTTTATTTCCGTGTAGCCACTGATAAAGAGCATACTTATGCTCGAAAGCGCTATGGCCTGTTTTAAACTTTTGTACGTTTTAAGGAAGTGAAATAAAGACCTTCTGTTTTGGATGTGTGTTTAATTTTGCTAAATTAATTTGTTTAACAGGTTTTAATAATTTATTTGACTATAATATATTAAAATTTAGTTTAAATGCCTGTTAAAAATATCTGATGCCGTTTTAAATGCTTCATATTTATATTTATAGAAGGGAACTGTATTTCTTGCTTCATGGTAAGTTCCTTTTATATAACTTGGTCGGGTGTTTGTCAGTGTGATTTATATTATTAATGCTTTAACTAATCAGGTTCCATTAATCATAGTAACATCAAAATCGTTGCCTTTTATAGTATATTTTAATTCTTTGGATTTTGAACCTTATCGGGCTAACCCGACAACCGACATGGGCCTGCAATAGGAATATACTACTTTTTGGGAATAATTTGAAAACCGGAACAGCTAGAAATTCCAAATTCAGAATAGATCGACCTTTTGTTGTATATTTTAATTCTTTAGATTTTAAACCGTTTAAGAATAACCAGTCTTGCGCCCGTAAAGAGGGGGATGCCTGGAAAAATTCCCGGAGGTCGTAATGCTTGAGCAACCTAGGTCTGAATTTATGTAGAACATTTTCTATCTACTTGCAGTTTTCCTGTCACGAGGCCCAGAATTATTGTTTTCTTGGCATCCGGGCTCACTCGGGGTGGTCGTTTTCTTCTGCGATATATATTGAGACCTTAGTCTATGATTTTCTAGTAGCTTTTGCTCTAATATGTTATTTTTCAGAACATTAAAATTTTTTAAATTTGAAATTGTGTTGTTATAAGTTTTTTCATTATATTTTTCTTTTTCAAATATTGTTCAAACCGAAAAGATTTTTCAGCTTCTTTTCACATATGAACAGTAACAGAATAGGCAATTCTTAGTGATCCCAACTTTTTTATGTTTAAAAGCAATACATTTGTCACCTCACTTTTTAAAACGCTTAGTCATTCTTCACAGTATATCTTTTCATTTTCTATAAAAATTTAAAGTACATTTTCTTTCACATGATCAAGTTTATAATTACATTCTGCTGAAAAGCTCAAGTATGTTATTTTAGCTTCAGGTTTAAAAAATATTTTTGTAATAAATATTAGTTCACGTATCTATAAATTTACTACATTAAAGACCTTTTTAAAAATCAGAAAACTTTGATTAAATTTTATCGTTACACTTCATGTATGTTCACAAATGCCCCTCGAATGAAGCACATGTGCACAGTTGAAGCTATTTTTTAAATCGATCATACAGTAAAGAAATCTTTAATTAAAAAATCTGATAGAAATTCCCCCAAATAAGAAAAAAGTTTAAATGGAGCACATGTGCACAGTTGAAGCTATTGTGTAAATCGATCATACAGTAAAGAAATCTTTAATTAAAAAATCTGATAGAAATTCCCCCAAATAAGAAAAAAGTTTAATTAGTGGACATTTTTGGTAGAAATAACGATCACACTTTTGGGGAAAATGAAGAAAGAAAAGAAGAAAATCACATGTGTCACCTCTGCCATAGGTAATCCAGATTAAAAGAAATATTATTTAAAACATTTCTACCTTTTAAATAAAAAGTTTATTAGAAAGCTAATTTTCTATTCCAAACAAACCAAAAACTAAACGAGGAAATACAAAATCCTTTCCTATTCTAATACCATCAAACACTATATGTTTTGTTATCACAGGATTCTTAAAATACACACCGAAAAGTTATTTTCGTAAGCACTAAGCAAGCATTTCTTGTTATTTTAGAGATGCCAATCGCCAAACGCACAGAGTAATAGATTGAGCCGCCAAATGTGGCATCTCTTCTGCTTGTAGTCACGTGATTAACTACGGAACACATTCTTGAGGCAAATCCAATGGGTTAAATCACTCTACTTCTTATTCCTGCTCTAAGGTACAAACTCTCCCAATTGCAGTAACAGGCTCTACTTTTTGCAAAATGGTCTCACCTGGCACATTCAATATGTCACTCAGTTGAGGATAAAAGAAAGAAGGAGAAGGTCCTTTAGGATGTAGGAAGCTTACTTTATAGTCGCTCATAACATTATTCTTCTCAAGAATATATGCAAGCCACCAAGATCCTTTATAGACTATAGTGATAAATCCAGATTCAATATTTGTTAAATTAGTTGATGTAATATAGTCTAATGCTGTCACACGTTCAGTAAACTGGTGTTCACTACAGTAATAATGCTTAACAAGAAGCCAATTTTCAGAAATTGGGTAAAAAGAATGAAGTTTTTGAGTACAGCACAGTTGATGAGTACGAAGAAGTTAAAGAAACACTGTTGACAATGTTCAATAATTCTAAGGTAATCATGAGTACTCAAAAACTTCATTCTTTTTACCCAATTTCTGAAAATATACTTCTTGTTAAGCATTATTACTGTAGTGAACACCAGTTTACTGAATGTGTGACAGCATTAGACTATATTACACCAACTAATTTAGCAAAAATTGAATCTGGATTTGTCACTAAAGTCTATAAAGGATCTTGGTGGCTTGCATGTATTCTTGTGAAGAATAATGTTATGAGCAACTATAAAGCAAGCTTCCTACATCCTAAGGGACTTTCTCCTTCATTCTTTTATCTTCAACTGAGTGACATATTGAATGTGTAAGGTGAAACCATTTTGCAAAAAGTAGAGCCTGTTACTGCAACTGGGAGAGTTTGTACTCTGAGCAAGGAAGAAATGAAATTGTCTTCACTTAGTTTGGAGAAGTACTTATTTTAGAAGTTCTTGAAAAGAAAATAGGTTTTGTAATTGATTGTAAATACAAAATTAAATTTTGAGTGACATATGTGAAATATTAAGTGTGTAGCAAATTGTTAAAATTGAAAAGAACATATGTGGGCTGAATGTTTGAAACAACTGGTTTATGAGTTATGTACTAAATATATGTCAAATCAATTAATGGTTTGAACCTTGATACCTCAGAAATTGATCATTTTTGGTACAGTGATAGTACCAGTAAAGTTTATAAAAACTGTAAAATTTTAGATTTTTTGGGCTCTTAGATTTTCAGTTATTTACTTTTTTAAAAAAGCCAAATCTGGTAAAGTTTTGAAATCTTTAAACAGTTGTAAATCAAAAGCTATTTGACCCAGAGAGCTCAAATTGGTGTCGTTCTTTTGTTTTCCATGAGCCTTAATTTGATATATAACATGATTATGGTATTCTAACTCTTTTTTTTTTTTAAATTGGAGTTTTTAAAAAATTATAAACTAAAAAAAAATTTTTTTTTAGAAAATCTAAAAAAAAAAAAACGGATTTCTTTAAAAAAAAATATATGTTTCAAAGACATTAAGGCACTATTTGTGTGCCAAATTTCATAGCCGGTCGTTAAGGGGTTCCTATGGAAATTAAATTTTTTGTAATTCAATTTAGCGAATTTCACGTATAGTTTAATACAAAAATTTTTTTTTTTTCATAGGAACCCATTGGCATCCCATTATGAAACTTGGAATACAAGTAGTCCATTAACATCTTTAAAGCATATATTTTATTCAAAAAAATTAAAAGGGGGTGTTTTTGAGATTTAAAAAAAATTTTTTTTTTTGAAGCTTTTCAAAAAATTCAAATTTGAAATAGCATAGTCATGTTATATATCAAATTAATGCTCATTAAAAGCAAAAGAAAATGACACCAATTTGAGCTCTCTATGTTAAATAGTTTTTGATCTACAGCTGTTTAACCCTCTGTCTGCTCATCCCGCGATTTCCACGGGCAACTCAAATGTAGCAAAATCTGCTCATCCCGCGATTTCCGCGGGCATGTGTTTTTCTTCTTTTATTGATGAGCGCATCCCGTTTATTCCCCGTTAAACACTTAAATAAATCATATACAGTATTAGACGTTTAATTTACGTTTTGACCAACAGATGTCACTAGTTGTCCACTAAATTGCCGTATTTGAAGGCGCGTAGTATTACCGCTCAAACTTCACTTTTTGCCGCTGTTTTCTTATCAGAAATGGCTGCTAGGAAACGTTCAGCGATTGACAGAGTGTATATTCCTGATTCAGATTCTGAAAGCGATTTTAGTTTAGATAGTGATAGTGATATAGATTTTTCGGACTGCTCCTCATATAGCGATGAATCTAATCATGATTCAATAAACTTGCAAAGCGTTAGGCAGTGGTGCAAAATTGATATGAAGAATATTCCTTCTCCTTCTCCTTCAGTTCCTTTTAGTGGAAATCCTGGAATTACTGTGAATATAGCTAACAATGTAAGCATATTGAGCTATTTTGAACTTTTTTTTGACGATCAAATATTACGAATGATTGTCCAAGAAACCAATAGATACGCTCAACAATATATCCATAAAACAGTTTGTAAAGAGGGATCACGCTGGAAAAAATGGACAGAAACGAATGTTGAAGAACTGAGACTATTTTTTGCAGTTTTGTTTCTCCAAGGAGTCATAAAGAAGCCAGAACAAGAGCATTACTGGTCCAAGCGTCAAATATTATCCACACCAATCTTTGCAAAAGTAATTGGAAAAAATAGGTTTTTATTGCTCATGAAGTTTCTTCATTTTACTAATAATGAGGAATTTGATAAAGACCGACACCTATGGCCGAAATTGAATAAAATTTATGAACTAATGAAACATCTTCAACGAAAATTTCGAGAAGTCTATATACCAGGGAAAAATCTTAGTTTAGATGAAAGTTTGATGCGGTTCAAAGGGAGGCTACAGTGGAAAATGTTTATTGCCAAAAAAAGAGCAAGATTTGGCTTGAAGTTTTTTGTTCTTTGTGAAGCAGAAAGTGGATACATTTCAGATTTCCTCATATACACAGGTGATGGAACAGTGTATAATCCGAAATACAGCCAATATCCAGTTTCCACCAAAATTGTTTTACACTTGATGGATCGATTTCTGGGAAAAGGTTATTGTGTCACTATTGATAATTTTTATATGTCTCCCCAGCTTGCAGATATCTTAGTTACAGAAAAGATGGATACTTATGGGACAGTGAATAAAACCAGAAAAGACCTCCCTGACAATTTTGGAAAAGAGAAAGTGCCCAAGGGTGAAATTGTTGCCTATCAAAGAGGTAAGGTTATGGCTCTGAAGTGGCAGGACAAGAAAAGTGTCTGCCTTATGAGTACTATTCATAATGCAAGCTCTTATTTGGTGACATGCAGATCTAAAAAGACTGTTATGAAACCAGTTGTCGTTTGTGACTATAATAATACAATGGGTGGCGTCGATTTGTGCGACCAAGAAATGTCCTATTACCCTACGCTCCAAAAACAACAGGGAAAGTATTATATCAAAATTTTCAGGCAGTTTTTAGATCAATCGTTGTGGAATGCCTATGTACTTTACAAAAAGCAAAACCCAACTCAAACTATAAAACTTTTGGAATTTCGTTTGAAAATTGTTGAAGAAAGTATCGAAAAATATTCTGATACAGATAAAAGCGGTTGTCCTGGAAGACCGAGTTCTACTTTGAACCCTTTGAGATTGACAGCTCGTCATTTTCCAAGCCACATACCACCTAACCCCATAAAAAGAGAGCCTCGAAGACAGTGTGCTGTATGCTGTTCAAGAAAAGATGCAAATGGTAAAAAAATTCGCAAAGAAACACGAATCTGGTGCAAAGACTGTGAAGTTGGACTTTGCCTTGAACCCTGCTTCGAACTCTATTATACTAAACTGCATTTCTAAGGTATTTTTTTCTTAGTGCTTTATATATTCTTAAATTTTATACATTTTACTTTTTTATATTATGCAATAAATAGAAATTAACTGTAATTCAATTGACATTTATTTTAAAAAGAATTATTTTGGTGATAACATATGAAATTAGTTTTTCTGGCAACTTAGTTTCTCATGATAAAGATCTATATAAAAAAATATTTTCTAGAAAGAAAAAATGCATTTTTCAATTCTCCAATATATATAGATTTGAAATATGCAATAAAAAAAATATGCAATTTTTAAAGCGATTTCGGTCCAAAAATTGAGCAGTCAGAGGGTTAAAGATTTCAAAACTTTGAAAATTTTGGCAGATTTCGCTTTTTTGAAAGTCAATAACTGAAAAACTAAGAGCCCCAAAAAACTGAAATTTTGCATTTTTTGTCGTCTTGATAGTTACAATAAATAAACAAAAAATCATAAGAATCTGAATCGTGAAGGTTCAAAATTTTTTTTTATTGGTTGATTTGACATGGAATGACCCTCTATTTAATACTTCTTTTTATTATGCAGGCATATTTTAAAGTTAGGGTTTTTTGAGTTACAGCTTCTCTCTATTCTATTATTGGATTTTAAAATTATTTTTATTATATATATATATATATATATATATATACATGTATATATGTTATATATATATATATATATATATAAAATATTAAAATAGTAAATCCAAAGGTTGAATGGAAGAAGCAACTCATAATACACTATCTTAAAAATTTTGCCTACAGAATACAATGAAATAAAGTGAAACTCAACCATTAAGGGGAAATTATAATACATATTACAGTTCAGAAAGTTAAAGATAATCAACAAAAGTCAATGGAGAGGAATCGACAAAAGGAATACCAAAATAATCAAGCATTAAAGCTTGCATGTGGAAGAGCTCTAGTCTTAAGAATAGTTCATTTCGAAAAAATTCGTCTTCGAGTCCTAATATTCAGATGACATGAACTCAAAAATGCTTGTTTCTGAAATACAAGACAGAAATACAAGATACAAAGATACAGAATACAAGATACAGATACAAGATACAGAAATAGAGAATACAAGATACAAATCTGAAATACAAGATATTTTATCTATAAACATGTATTATTAGGATGACAAGCATAAGGATTGAAAAAACAAAAAGGAAACATAAATACCTTAAAATACACAACAAATGTTCAACTGTGACGAGCAAAAAATGACTAGACCAATGTTGCCATTCACTAAAGAGTAAAGAAGTGATTTACTGTTGCTAAAGTGAGTAATAAAAACCGTACTGCGTAATAGCAGTAAAATAAGATATTCTACAGTAAAAGCTGCAAATTAGATAGATGAATATATACTGTAAAGTAAAAACAAAAGAATGTAGAAGTAAGGCTAAAATAAGATACTAAGGAGACAATATATATATATATATATATATATATATATATATTGTTGATACTGATTTTTTCATTAATTTGTGACAATTTATCAACCATACGGCTAGGAAGAACAGCCAAGTATTTTTACTTGCTAAAAGTTTTTACTTTTGGAAGAATTGTTCTTTTGACTTTGTTAGCAAGTAGAGAAAATTTTATTTTGCCAGTGTTTTGAGATAAGAATCATGGTTATTTTCTGTTTAGAGATTGTCATAGAATTCTTGATGTATTCTTCATACATAAAAATTAGTACATTTCATTCAAAAATAAGGTATATTAAAAAAAAAATGCACAATATGAATGGCCAGCTGTAGAATTACAATGACCAATAAATCTTTAAAATTTTAGAAATTAATAGTGAAAAATTTTGTGTATTAGAATTTTGAAACATAAAAATATATAATAAAATGAGTGTGCATAAAATTGAACTTGTATCTTGGGAAATACCTTTATAATAAAAGAGATAATTCATATTCAGTTCAATGTATTTATCTCTTATAAATGTCAATTTAATAAATTATATGTATTTTGATGAAATATGTTCAATTTTGCTAAAAATAATATGATTTGCAATTATAATTAAGTAAATTAAGCTGAGAATGACATTGATATTTATAATTTTACCTGCTATTTTTTTTATGTGTTATCTAATTGTATTATATATTTTCTTATTTGATTGTAGCGAAATTAGACTTGTGGAGATTCAAGAAAAATTATGTTCTGAGGAGAACTCAGCATCAGATCAAGTAAGAAATTTGAATTCATTGTTTGCTGTTGTGCTTGATATGATATACTCTTATATGAATTGCATTGGTTAAGATACAATATTTTGGAAAGAAATGTAGTCATTTCTTTATAGAAAAACATACAATTACAGACACTGGTGATAAAAATGCTATAAATAGTTATATTGAGTGGCGGTTATTAAATCAACTTTAAGCAAAAAGCTTAACAACGTTTTTACACTACAACGTCAATATTTCTATTTCAATATCCATAAACTCAGAGCAAACTTCCTGTTTCTATTACTCAGGTTTCTTATACTAGTAATTACTATATTAATACCCTTTTCTGATGAACCATATAAGTCAACAATATTTATATAAAAATATTGTTCTGTATATTTGTTACAATTAGGCCATTCACCATTATTATCCTGTATTTCCTCTACTGCTATTTCGTGTTTTGTTTAAAAATACATGAAATATAGCAATGTATGGAAAAGTAAATGTTTCAGTATAAATTTTGTCATTGTTTATATCAAGAGCAAACACCAGCGGCATTGTATGTGACTATAACAATTGGTAAGGAAAACTTGAGCATTTTATAATACTTCTAGAATAACGAAGATAGCACACAGCTGTTTCAAGGATATGCTGGATCCTCTTTGTCAGTATTAAAGATCCAGAAAATCCAAAGTCAAAATAACGAAATGGATCCTTTTGACGAATAGGTCAAAATCAAAATGACAATTGCGAAGTACTCATTTAAAACTTAACTCAAATTTTGCATACTGCAATAAAATATTGATTACTTTTCCTCTTGGAAAATTGCCTAAACTATATTCTTTTTTCTTGATTGTAGCTAGCTACTAAAAATGAGATTGTAAGTAGCTATTTTCATCTTCTGCTAAAAAAGTATATACATTGTATTCTTTCTACAACAACTAGGGATTGCAATTATGGAATTTTGGGAATATTTTTCTTTTCATACCATGCCTTGTGACTTACCCAAAGGTGTAAGTTAACTGTTTGGACATCTGGGACAGTGCCACTAATTTTAGATAGGAATCCAACGGAAATTACAACTTAAGGGACTGTACCATCTTTTTCCTAACCCACCTATCAGATGGACTTTCAAATCTAGATTTCACATGCTTGTACTTTATAACCCATGTAGACGTGATTGAATCAGCAAGAGTGTGTGCAATCACAATGCCTCAACCACCGAGCTATCCCAACCCCCAGAATTTTGTGATTAAGAATTTTTCAATCTCTGGATTGAACATTTTGTTTTACTTTAAAGCACTGGTCTTCAATCTGCAGGTCATATCTGTCGGCTCTTGAACTCTCCCTCCAATGAACTTTTATGAAAATATTGTTTTGTAAAATAATAAGCTTTAAAATACCATGACAGTATTTTAAATAAAAAAAATATTTTGTGTTATTGTAAAAGCAGATTTATATATTCTATTTATATACAGATATACATACTTACGAATTTATATCATACATTGGCATATTGATAATTTTTATGATCTCTGGCTTTATCAGTAACAGTGCTCAAAACTGAGTATTATGTACATTCTAATTTGAATCAAAGTTTGTGCTTTAGAACACTGAAATTATGTGTGTGTTCTAAATTTACATATTTATTTCCTCTGTTTTTCACTAAACTGATTTAAATTATATATTTTTATCATTATACTGCAAATTAATATTTTCAGTGTCATCATCTTGCTGAGCAGCATGAGTCTTTATTTGAAGAATGGTGGTTTAAGCAAAAATATAGTTATCCAGATATTTTTTACTTCATGTGTATTGATAAATTGGAAGGTAATATTTTATTTTATTTCATGAACACCTTCAATAAAAAAAATCTTGTTTGATAATATGCTCTAATTATTGATTTCTATACTCAGATTTTGCCTATAGGGAGCGTTCCAAAATTTAGTATCACGCTCTCATTGCAGATAACAGTATCCGTGGACAAGTTGCAGGCTTTTTATGAGCTTGCTAGCATGGGATAGCTGATATCTGTAGTGACAGCAAAAATGTTTGCCATGTACCACAATTTTGTGAACTTCTATGGATATCAACTTATTCAGTTCTACTGCATAACTCATCAAATTTCTTAAAAATTGAGCTCAGGCGATAACCAAGTTCATATTGTTAGAACCTGCTTATATGCTATTCAAAATATAAAAAAAGAAAAAATGAATTTATTTTTGATTCTGAGTAAAACATCCATAAAAATAGCCAAATTTATCAGAAAAATTCTCTAAAGATCAGTATCTGCCTTGCTGTTTGTTCACAGGAAGGATAACTCCCATGTGGGAGCATCCCATTCATTCTTGACGACCAATTTTTGATGTGAATAACATATATGGTTGGGGTTTTTCTAGCAGGAAAACAGCATTACAAAAAATGTAAACACTTTGGATGCTTATACCCTCAAACTTAATAAATAAAAATGTAAATAATTTTTCTTATTTTGTTTGAAAAATTATTTACATTTTTATTTATTAAGTAAAAATGTAATACTTTATAACATTTTTACTTAATAAATAAAAATGTTATAAAGTATTATAGGGAGGATCTAGATTATGGATATATAAAAATAATTTTAATATTTTGAACTTTTTTTTCATAAAAGTAGCTCTTCAAGCAAGTTTTTATTTTTTATTTTTCAAACTTTCATTCGAAATATATAGTAAACTGTAAAAGATTGATATAAATCTTAAAGGACAAAACTATGTTAGTATACAGTTTTGTCCTTTACAATTTAAATCAATTAGTATTAAAATCTATATTTATTATTGAAAAATGCTCTTATAGTTTATGAGTAATCGTCTTGTCAGGTTGAAAAAGATTGAAATTTTTTCGTTTTTCAAGTTTGTAATATTACAAACTTGAAAAACAAAAAAAATTCAATCTTTTTCAATGAATAATCTTTTGAGATATAAGCATTTGCTTATATCTCCAAAACTAAAAGAACTAGCTTTGAACAATAAGTGGCTCTTTTAAAGCTCTACAAGTGTATATAATCAGATTTTAGAATTTGGATCAAGTTCTTTTTATCTACCATATTACAAAAGTCGAGTTTTATTTTACAAAATGTTATTCATGTAAAATCGTTTTGGCTCAATATAGGACTTGAGTCACTGCCGGTTCTTTTAAATATAATTGCAATAGGATTTTTTTTTTGGCTTTTTATATAAATCTGTAAGAATCCAAATTAGTTACAGTACCAAGATTGGGGGAAATTTATTATAAGATGTTAAGTTCACATTTATCAGCACCTATTTTTTTTCTATATAGATTTTAATATTTATATTATATAAAGGCCTTTTTTACTTTCCCTGCAATACATGGTAATGTATAGGGAAAGTATTGGAATCATGTCGAAAATCGCAACTCGAGTTTTCGACGGATCTACACATTTCAAGACCTCTAGAATACGAAAAAACCATTTTTAGCGTGACGTCTGTGTGTGTGTCTGTCTGTGTGTCTGTCTGTCTGTGCAGATTTTGTATCCTCTGTAACTAAAAAACTAATTGACCGAATTTCACAAAATTTGGTAGGTAAGTCACTTGTGGGCGAGTCTGGTGCTGATTAGTTTTGGGTACAATTCGGGATAAAAGAACCCGCCTATTTTTGCGAAATGGCCCGCAAAAGCTTGTATCCACTCTAACTAAAAAACTAATGGACTGAATTTCACAAAATTCGGCAGATGAGTCATTTGTGGGTTACTCTGGTGCTGATTAGATTTTGGTATGATTCGGAAAAAAATAACCTGCATTTTATTGCAAAATGGCCCGCAAAAATCATCCAAATCTAAACTAAAGAACTACGTATGCTTAAATATATCAATTAAATGCTTGTTTAATACGTAATTTTTAACGAAGAAAAGAATAAGACCAACCCCATTACATTAGGACCAGCCGTTCTCGAGATATTTTAGTTTTTTGTATTTTCTCTACGCCATCTTTGAAAATAAGTCTAGTTATCAAATGAGAACGAAAATTGAATTAAAAATGAATTAAATTTAATTTAAATAAATAGAACGTGGATATAAGTCTGCAGGGAAAGTCATGTGCTGCCCACATCAGATTTTTGTTTGCTATAATCAAAATTTTGAGAATTTATAATAATCCTGGTTAGCTGAGTATTTGGTGAGCCAGCTGTATTTACCTCTATCTACTTGCAGACATTTTGGTTATATGACGTAATCATATTATGATTATCCGGGTATAATCAACTGAACTTATTATTTGGTTAATCAGGTGTTCAGAGAAACAAACATTCAGTGTACTGGGACTCTAAAAATAATCATTAGGTTAAAGTTTTAATTCAGTTAGATGTTTATGCAGTTCTTGGTTAACTGAGTTTGCAGTTAACTATATGTTTAAAAGAATTAGCAGTTAGTTTTATTTATTACTAGCCGCCTTTGGCGACCAGCCTGTTCGCTACCCTTGAAAATTCTGACCGTGGCAAATTCTAACCGTGGCACACTCGCTGGCGCGACCTACCAGGAAGTGCCACCCAATTTAGACAGGAACTCAGTGGGGGAGGCATCCACAGGGACCGTACCCTCCTTCCCCTACCACCAACCTCTCGGAAGGACTTACGGTCCCGCATGTTTAACGTGATCGTACTCCGCCTGAACACGGCGGCAGTTTTGGCAGTGGCGGGAATCGAACCCGGACCTACCTAGTGCAAATCCCGCGCGCTAACCACTGGGCTACCGCGCCCTCCGCGACAATCTCCATAACCTTCTTTTTATTCACCCAATTTAGACCGGAACCCAGTAGGGGAGGCATCCACAGGGTCCGTACCCTCCTTCCTCTACCACCAACCTCTCGGAAGGACTTACGGACCCACATGTTTAACGTGATCGTACTCCGCGTGAACACGGCAGCAGTTTTGTCAGTGGAGGGAATCGAACCCGGGCCTACCGAGTGAAATTCCCGCACGCTAACCACTGGGCTACCGCGCCCTCCGCGACAATCTCCATAACTTTCTTTTTATTCACCCAATTTGGACCAGGACCCAGTGGGGGAGGCATCCACAGAGACCGTACCCTCCTTTCCCTGCCACCAACCTCTCGGAAGGAATTATCGACCCATATGTTTAAGGTGATCGTACTCCGCATCAGTGGCGGGAATCGAACCCAGGCCTACCGAGTGCAATTCTCGCGCGCTAACTTCCCGCGCGCTAATTTAAATTTATAACGACCATATGCTAGGCTCTTAATTCCACCATCCTCGTTCCATCGTTCCATCATTTAAAATAGCCATAAAATTAAAATATCCATTTAAAATATCTATAAATTAAAATATCCATAAATTAAAATATCCATTTAAAATAAAAAAATCAACCATATCGTTCCACCAATCCATAAATATAATAATTTCAAATACATCACCACAATTCAAACCACCATAATTCAATCCTTTAAATTATTTAAAATATCCATTTAAAAATATCCATTTAAAATATCATATAAATATAATAATTTCGCCCGATGTATACAACACTTATGCTCGTAATTCAGTTAAAACCGAAAGCGCGGTCTCCATGGAGACGGGGAAGAAACTAATGCGGATGAGGGGAAAATGCCGTTGGGGAACTGAGCCGGTAGCCGACAAATTTAAAATCATGGCGTCTTTAAAATTGCCATCCTGAAGGCAATTTTCATTATTTCTGGACCAGATTGGACTTGTAAGAATGCCAGATGTTTGACCTTTCTGAAAATGTAAATTATTAGTCGAAATTATGAGTACTTTTCACGATGCGAGAATTTAAAAACCAAAAATCATTTTCTTGAGCAAAAAGTGACTTTTGTTTTAAAATCTTTAAAAAATATTAGAAATCGAAATTCAGATTTGAAATTGATATATTTTTACTCGAAATTCTCTGCTCTTTCCGATGGTGTAATTTGTTTTTTTCTACGATGTCTGGATCGTGGAGAAAAAAGGGCAAAAAGGGCAAAAAACGGTCGAAATCGCATAAAACATTAAATAAATAAAAAAATAATTAAAATTTTAAAAATCGGTTTTCACGTGTCCCCTTCCCTCCCCCCCGGGTCTCCGATTGCCAAATTTCGTAGCTCTCCGACGCGCGGTCGCGAAACGTATAGTGTATAAGACAGACACACAGACACACAGACATTGCCTTTTATTATATAATAAAGAAGAAGCATGCATTCTAGTGGTTTTAGACTGTATACTGATTTATATTTAACTTTTCAGTATGTTGTCCTGAAAATCATTTTGGACCAGAGTGTAAACCTTGTATTGGGGGAATCATTAGGTTAAAGTTTTAATTCAGTTAGATGTTTATGCAGTTCTTGGTTAACTGAGTTTGCAGTTAACTATATGTTTAAAAGAATTAGCAGTTAGTTTTATTTATTAAGCATGCATTCTAGTGGTTTTAGACTGTATACTGATTTATATTTAACTTTTCAGTATGTTGTCCTGAAAATCATTTTGGACCAGAGTGTAAACCTTGTATTGGGGGAATCGTGAACACATGTAATGGTCATGGACAATGTAAGGTAATTGGTTCAATTTGCATATTTGCATTTCTATGTATTATTCACTCCTCAGTTAAAGCTTAGTTGTTAAATTGAGCAGTTTATCATCAGAAATGGAAAATTGCTGTCTCTTTTAATATGCTGCTAAAATGCACTAAGTTATATATATCCTATTGCATTTGTTTCTCGAACTTATATATAATTGCTTTATAATTAAGATGAAAGATCAATCATGCATAAAGCATTGATTAAGAAACGCTTTTCAACTGAAATGCAATTTTATTTAAACATCTCTAAAATGTGATACATATTTTTTTTAATTATCACTGTACTACAGTAATTTATTATACTTGAAAACTTAAAACTTCATTGAAAAAGAAAATGCTAGTTACACAGAATGAACTTTATACAGATGTCCTCATCAACATATAAATAAATTGCCTCTCTATATAAAATTAATAAATATTTCATTCATATCACTTATATTCCAGACTCCAGAGCTAATTAATTTTGTGTAAAAAGAAGCAGCAATTTTTATGCAACTCACCTTACAATCGCTTGATTTGTTTACATTTTGCATGCTTTAAAATTAGGCTTCATTGTAGAAATAAATTTAGTAATTATTTAAAATAAAAATATTGTAATTGCATTGGCTCAGAATTTAGATACACAGATAATACACAGAAACAATGCGGTTTTAGGATGATTGCAACACTTAATATTATATTTAAAAAATCTTTAAACATCACTATTTTTACACAGGGAGAAAATGGATGCCATACTTTATTTTGCAATGAGTCACTCGATCTCATATAATATACTTTATGAGTGTAATTATTATTTCAAATTTTATTTAAAAAAATTACCCAACATATTTTGCTGAAATTTCTTTTCCACATTTTATGTGATAATTTGAATATTTCCTAAAATTTTCGAAGCAATTTGTGAATTTTAACTTCACTTAAATGTTTGAAAAATGACGTTCCATAGGGTTCAATGTATATAATTTTTTCAATCTGAATTGAATCTGAAACTAATTGAGTGATATTATTCATTTGCATTTCCATATGTCCCACAGACCATCTCAATAACATATTGAAATTTCATTTTGATAAAGTCATTTTTACAGCAGTTATCATATGAACAGACAGACAGACAGAATGACCAATGTCATAAATACTTTTCAACTATGTTGGAAAATGTTAAAAACAGAAATATGTAGATAGCACACATTGCTTTTTCTATATACTGTAATTACAATAATTACTATAATATGTTACTTATAAATTTAGAAGGAAAAAGTTGTAATATTTCTACTCATTCCGCTTTATTTATTCCAATACTCCTTTCCACTCATTTATACCAAGCATTAGAGATCAAAACATACATCACAATGTTATTAGTATTGAATTAACAATACATAAATTATAATTCTGTGTTTTGATGACTTTTTAACCAAGACAAAATGACTTGTTTATGCTATTTGTGAGCAAAATTCACATGAAAAAACTATATTGAATTCATATTGCATAAAATAAAATAAATATGTTTGCATCAAATTACAAAACTATTACAATATTTGCCTTTGCTCAATAGCAGAGCAATATAACTACATGACAATGATATGAATAGATTTGTTGCATATGGAAAGCCAACATAATTATACTTCAATGATACATAATATTAAACATTTTCTTTTTACTTTTTGTGTATAAAATGTGCAATATTTCAAGAATGGCTTCTGACAGAATAAATGAGTATCACTCATTCTCTAATGATAAACTATAAGATGATTATTTTTTTAACATGTTTGTCCTGAATTTTTATGATTTTGTCAAAGAATCATTCAAATATTTGGGGCTTCCAGATGTTCAGTCATTTGAAATTAAGAGGGTTGCAATATTCACAGATTGTAATATTCATACCAAAATTCATTCGAATTGCTTCATTTGTTTTTGAAGTGTAGCATTTTCAGACTCTCAGATATCATCTATAAAATGTTTTATAGTTCAATGATGCTGAAAATGTGTAAATCTGTTAAAATCTTGAATTCAAATTTTTGACTCCTATACATTACACTATGAAGTGTATGTATGTAGGGAAGTCTACTATCTTATACTTTATGATCATCTACGTATTGGATTTCTTCTTTGCAAGCTTTTATCCATTCTTTTTTACATGTTGAGCAAGCATAGCTTGACCTGTTAAAGCTGATATATGTTTTATGGAAATTTCTGTTTATTTTGGGGGTTTTAAATTTAAATGCTCAGACCATGTGGTTTCAAATAATGCATTCACAGATATCTAACAGTTTAGATTTAAAGTTAAGGTTTCTTATAGTGTTTTCTTGTTTCATATTCTTCATTTAAATGAGCTAGCTTTTTATACCATTTTGATTTTACAACTGCTGTTTTCATTTTTGTGTCTTAGGGCGTTTCAACGTCTGATATGCCGAAGACAAAAATTCAATTATTTTAAAAGAACTAGAAAAAAATATCTGTTTGTAATCTATAGATTGCAACCAAACTTTTTTTTCAAACCCAATTGATTAAAACAGTTAAAAAATGTAATTAATTGAAAAATTGTAGTTTTTTCTTAATTTTTTAAATTTTTTTGTTCAAAATATCTAAGTTTTGCTTTCAGTCCTAAAAATGTGCCTACTTTTTTATAAGTAATAAAATTGCCCAAGAAATTTTGACAGAAGCTGTCAGAGATTTAAGAAATTTTAAATACACAATTCTTTAATTATTATAAATTTCTTTATATTGTCTGTAATTTCGGCTATTGATTATAAATATTAATGAAATTAAAAATTTTTAGGGTGCTGGAACCAGGAAAGGATCAGGACTTTGTAGATGTGACTCAGGATACACTGGTGACTTTTGCGATGAGTGCAAAGTTGGCTATTACAATAACACTGTAAATGATTCCTGGCAATGTTCAAAATGTGACAAATCTTGCAAGGGACACTGTCGCGAAGCAGGACCTAAAGGTTGTGAAGTTTGTGCCGAGGGATATCAGTATTCAGTTGAATTTGGGTGTACTGGTAAGAATGATTAATCACTTTTCATTAAAAAAACCCATATTTTTCCTTTTTAGTGTAAATGCTATTTTCCCTATAAAAATCTTGTAATGCATTGTCTTTTGTTGCGCATCTGTAGATGGGTAGTTAAGATGCTGAACAATGAATTAGTGGGAGTCAGTAACAGTATTGTTTGTTTGAAACTCCACTTTGGTTGTATTGGCAGGGCTATTATCTTTGATTTTAGTGGTTTTCATTACTGTAGCTTTAAATACTCTTTCAGTTTTTTGTGGAAGTTCACAATGTATGCAATTATAACGCAATATAATTGCAATTATAACGCAAAAAATGCATAGAATTTTTTTTATGCATAAAAAGACAACTTATATCCTTAGATATTTGTCAGGATAAACAATTTTCTTTGGCAGCATTGTCATATCTGGTTCTTGTTACATATCTATAGTCAAACAATAGTGGACAGGATCAGAGTTTTTATTTTTTAATGCTGAGAAGTGTTCGTTATACTTACTTTTTCAAACTTACTAATACAATTAGAATGAAAGAAGCCCTGCATTTTCACTTTAAATTAAATTACATTTTATATATGTAATATAGTAGATTTATGCTGAAATATTTAAATTAATTAAATTTAAAAATACTTACCAATTGCATTAAATACAGAACAGAATAGAAATGAATTTCAATGCTGCTTATTAAATCACTGGAAGAAATCTGTTAAAACCGCTTGCTTCATGTGTTCTCCAACAATAGCATTTTTCTGGAGATGAATTTTCAATTTGCTGACAATGTTGAACCCTTCATAGTCCTCAGTGTCCAGTAAGTGCTGCTGTAGTGTCTCTTTACTCATCAGCATGTATTTACTATTCTGTGCAATGTTTTTCTGGTCAGTTATTATTTCATTTTGCAATCATATACTTCATCGGTTTCATTTTAGCTTTCTTTTATGAAACTGTCAATAGTCATTTTGTATCTTCGGTGTATAAACCATTATCCACAGAAATATATTGCTCAACATTGATAGGATAGTCAAATCTTTTGACTAAAGTGAGAAAATGTTTTCTGCATTGTGGATTTCAGTTTGGTCACTCTTAATGGTTTTGGCTTTCTTGAAACATTTCTATGTGTAGCTGCAGTTATCGCTTTCGATTGCTTCAAATGTCTAAATGGCTGCATTCAAAACTGTGTCAAACTTTGCTAAGTCATTTTGGATAGAATAATGGAGGAGAAAACACTACTGAGAAATGGATGAGAAAACACAATTGGTAGAACACCATTGGGAGAAAACCATTGAGAATTGGATTAGCAAACACCATTGGTAGAACATCGTTCACAATTGGGTAAAAAAACACCATTGGGAATAATCCGGTCTCATTTTTCTACCCAAAGAATAACTAGCATTTTCATTCATTTTTTTTTTTTTTTTTGACATGTGATATGAGATAAATGCACTTCATATAGAAAGATACTAAAACACTCAAATTCATGTAAATCTACAAGGTTTATTCTTAACACTGTTACATTTCAGAACTTACCAAAATTCTGACAAATATGTGTTAATTAGACTGAAATCTGTCCACTATCAGGAGTATCCACTGATGGGGAGCAAAATGCATTAAAGTCCTATTTCAAGGGCCTGGGGATTCAGAAATTTGAGATTGTCCATTAGTGGAGGCACCACTATATATATATATATATGATACAGAAATTTTAAACCTTTCCCAATAACCCACCCTTTTCTTTCATAATTATTATTCCAAATTCCTATTTCATGTCCAGCACATAATGCAACTACATTAAATCCTATACCACACGACTAATATTAACAAAGTCTGCCAGCACTTCCTCTTTTCCTCCACCATACCATATATGGTCACTAATCTTAATCTCTGTGTAAATTTTTCATATGAAACTGCATTCTCAATCACATTTTTTTAAGCCTAAAACACAAAGACAGCATGTGCCCCAGGTCTCATATCCCTCCCTCTCCAATGTAAATGTAATTTGTACTTGTGTGTGAACCAACGCAGACTGCATTGAGGTTTGGTGAGAACTGGTCGACAATCAGGAGCCGTCCAGGATATGTAACTATATCTATTTCGAGTGTCATCTAATAAAGTAGATTTTTGATAACGTAATACATCTGTTCCCATGACTATTTCTTCTAATATTACATATACAGGGGTTGGACAAAATAATATGAACACCTGTGTAATAACAATACTCGAGGGAAACCTGTCTTATACTTCCTCCCTTAATGTTTAAGTGTGTCATCTAGCACGTGAGAATGTACACACATCAGTCTGTGAGTAGCAGCGATAGCGGTCGAATGCAAAATATATTGCGGCTTTAAAACTTCGTTACGGCTGACCTCTTAGATTTCAAAAAAGGAATGATTGTTGAGGCCCGTTCTTGCTGGAGCCTCAGTAACTAAAAAACAACCAGCCTTGTTGGTGTCGGGAGAAGTACCATGTCGACTGTAATGGCAGCCTATATCAAACAGGGAAAGACATGATCTGCCAAGCATAACAGTGGACGACAGTCGAAGCTGACTGATAGAGACAGAAGGGCTTTGAAGCGAATTGTAGCCAGAAAGCACAAGACAACAGCATTCCAGATAACATCTGAGATGAACACACATCTACATCTGAGGGGTATCATCAAAAACTATCCAGTGTGAACTGCATGTGGCAAACATTTGCAGTAGAGCGGCGATTCCAAAACCATTGGTTACACCATGCAATGCTTTGAAACGATGAAAATGATGCCGCGAGCATAAAAGTTGGATACAAAAATGGGAGAATGTCATCTAGTCAGACGAATCGTCATTCACATTATTCCAGACCAACGGCCATGTTTACGTTTGTAGAACGCGAGCAGAAGCCTATCCTGTTGACTGTCTCCTTCTTACTATTCAGCATGGAGACGGTGTGGTCTCAGCCTACTTGTTGTCTTGCTTGGGTGGGTTACAGCGCCTGATTATATCAGTATTCTGGCTGACCATCTTCATCCAATGGTGCAAACTTTGTTCCCTAATGAACGACCTGTGTACCAAAAAGATAATGCTCCCATTGTCAGAGACTGGTTTAATGAACACGATGATGAAGTAGAACACCTCGTGTGGCCTCCTCAGTCCCCTGATCTTAATATAATTGAACCTTTGTGGGGTATTTTGGGGGGCAAACTACACAGTTGGTTTCCACCTCCAAGGATACTTTCTGAATTAGCGACCTTTTTGCTGGAGGAGTGACTACGTATCTTTGTGGCTCTTGTGCATGACTTGTATTTGTCCATCCCATGTCAGATACAAACTGCAATTCATACAAAAGGAGGGCCATCAGCCTATTAATAAAGATTTTGTCTCTTTTCACAGGTATTCATATTATTTTGTCCAACCCCTGTATACATATATATTCCTTCCATTCATTCTTATCTATTCAAACTTATAATTCAGGTACTGATTCCTAGTATGGTCAATTGATGTTTGCAGGATCAGATCTGGCTGCCACAGAATTAAAATTATAACCACAGTGTGGTTATAATTTTAATATTTTAGTATTCTAAGCTGCATATTTAAATGGGTGGGAAAGCCATAATATTTAAAATGTTATGATTATTGCATTTCGCTCTGTTTACTTACTTGGTGAAATATTGGTGTGCAAGCACAAAATATTTTGTTTCGTAAAAGAAAATTAGGAAGTTAAATAAACTTGGGGATTTTAAAGATATTTAAGGGTTAGTGAGGTTTAAACAGAATAGATTGAAATACACATATCCATGTACATATTTGTCAGGCAAGTTTATAGATTAACTTGAATATAAAATTTTATCAGATATATAGTATAAGTTTAATTTATATACCGAAAAGAAAGTTAGTAAAATAATTTGATATTTTGACATGAAATTTATGATCAGAGTATCTAGGTGAAATCAGGGTGAAAACTTAATTTGCTAGTTGTAAACAGTTAGCGAGTAACTTGTAATTTGAAAGCCTGTAAACAGACCAAATAAGTCTGAAAAATTTAATAAACTTAGTGAACTTCACTGAAGTTTTATTTTACAAAATCAAATGTTATTTATGCAAAACCATTTCGGCTTCATTAGACTGGAACCACTGTTAATTTTTTATTTTACATATAGTTTCTTCTTTTAAAAAAAATCCTATCTATGCATAGTTTCCTCTATTTTTGCAATTTCGACTTTCTTATTTATGAGTTTTGATGTAACAGACAATCTAGAAATTTTCCAAAAATTTAACTGGAATGAATAAAAAATTTCATGTCACGTCATTGCATTTATGTATCGTAATTTTTTTTCTGCAAAAACAAATGAGCAAACTCCATGCAATCAAAGGTATGGCTAAACGTGAATGTGAGCAAAACCTTGATTTTACTGTGCTGTTCTTTATTTAAAGTTAAATTAACTTTTATTTGTTTACTTTTAAGTAAAATATATCATCTTTCTGAATGCAGCAACTCAAT
Organism: Amaurobius ferox; assembly: GCA_951213105.1. Lineage (NCBI taxonomy): Eukaryota > Metazoa > Arthropoda > Arachnida > Araneae > Amaurobiidae > Amaurobius > Amaurobius ferox. Next base: position 53,040,340 of record OX578150.1, on the reverse strand, counting down.
TCAAAACAGGAATAGAAGCTAAAATTTCTGACAAAGTGCAATGGAAAAGATATGGTAATAACATAACTTATTTGGAATTCACATTTTCCCCAAGAAGAATTATTCTGGCTTTTGAAATGCTCACGTAATTTAAATAGGTGTAAAAATATAGTAATTTAATAGGTGTAAAAATATAGTGTAGTAGTAAATAGGTGTAAAATGTAGATTCTGATGATGTTTGTAATTATTTCTTAAAAGCATCTTGAGAAAAGAAATATTTTATACAGAATGTATAAAATTTCTGAACTTCACTTAAATCGAGCATAAAAGCATTTAAAAAATGTTGATACCCTGAAACTCGGATGCATCACCTGCATAAAGCCTTATTTATTCATAAGTACAATATGATCATAGATTGAATGTGCCAGAAACAAACTTCTATTCAGTCACAACTTCTATTCAGTTAAATTTTAGTAGATATTGTCCATAATGATATTAGTATCTTTTATCATTTCTGGAAGATAAAGTGAATTATCATTTCATTTTTGTTAACAAAACAACTGACCTGGTTATTGAAGGAGTTTTAGTAATTTGTCATGTTCGACCATTGTAACATAGAATATATTCAGTTCTTGAAGTAGCTGTGCAGGTATAAGAACATATACTTTTTACATTTGTTTTAGAGCTTTATCCAATATATAATTATTATGATAAATTTTATTTTACTGCTTCAATATTTTATTTTAATATTTCTTTTTCTTTTATATAGATTTGAATGAATGCATGGAATTGGATTCAAACCCTTGTAACCATGGAACATTTTGTGTGAATGCAATTGGTTCCTTTCGTTGTGTTGGTAAGTTTTTTTCTTTTTATTTAGAAAAATACATGCTTTAAACTTGTTTATCATATCACAGCTAATTTTAAGTGAAGCATTTTTAAATTAGATTTTAACACACATTCTTGCTAGAGGCTATAAATTTAAGTTTCTAGTTGTTTCACTTTCTCATATTTTGTGGATTGACCAATAACAACGAAAAAACATTTAATGCAAAAACTTAAAAAAAGCAAAATTCTGAAACATAATAACATAACTCATCTAAACACATACTACTACTATTATTAGTACACACCAGGATATTGACTGAAAAATAGGATATTAGTTTTATTATTTTTAATGGTTGTTAAAAATTGTGTTTTTAAGTTTATAAAATCTCTGTTTCACACTACCTGCAATTGTCAGGAAATAAAACTATCTAAAATATCAAAAAATTGTCTATGAAATCTTTAGCCTTTTAAAATTTAAAATCTGGAAAGTCAGGGAATTGTAACATTTTATTTTACAAGAAACTGTCCACTTAGCTGTATTGACCTGTTATAAGAAATCACTTCTAGGATATTTTAGTTAGCATTAATTCCCTTTATGTAGAACTTTACATTTAGCCCATTGTCAGATCTTTACATTTGGCCCCTTTTGCATGTCTTTAAAGAAGTATAATATATTGAGAAGTATTTATCTATTCAGCTCATTGTTTTTGATTCACTGAAGTAATTTAACCCAACAGCCAAATATTGTAAATTTTTTTCAATTTATCTCAAAAAAGTTGGTGAATTTTATTATACTGTTTTGGTGGAAGTTTTGTGCTTATACAAGAATTTAATGCATGATCATTTCTTGAAAGAGAATTTGGCTGTTTCCTTTAACCATTTATTGTTCTCTTTTCTGTAGAGAAAAAGGAAAAATATGATTTATTTTCTATTTTCCATTTTACAATTTCCAGTATTTAATTGTATATAGTTTATAATCAGGATATATTTGCATTCTATTGTTATAAAAAATTAAGATCTTAACTTAGTTATGAACATTTTATAGATAGAAATATTTGTGGAATATAATTATGAGTTTATATTATGAGTTTATATTATTGTGAGTTTATATTATTTACTAGAAAATGTACCTGGCACTATCCGGGATCGTGTCATAGCATACCCACTCAAGTTTTATTTTTTTGTTGTTGTAAGCGAGTATATTGATAAAGCGTTCTTTGGTTTTTGAGTATTTGCTGTAAATTCCGGTGAACAAAATTTAAAGAACACTAATAATACCCCTGTTGAAATAACTACAACGACAACGAATGAAGTAAATGTTTACCAAATTTCATGGCCATAAGATGCTTACATTTCCCACTACAGACTGTACATAAACACAATACAGACATCATCTTTTTTATGTATAACTGTACCTGTGCAGAACATCTGTGCACACTCTAGGCATCTGTAAAATTTTTAATGATAAGACTCTGAAAATAACAATTTAACTGACTTTAAGTTTTGCATTTTTTCTTGAACTGAAATTTGTTTCAATATTTTCTTCAGCTTGTTGAAATCTATCAGCTTCATTTCTCATTCAATAGCTTCATAAACAGTTTCATTATTTATTCCGATTCTACTGATTCATTCATAATTATATATATATATATATATATATATATATATATATATATATATATATATATATAGAAGCAATGTTGGATGTTAGACCCTTTTTTAACTATTTTACAATAATGGTTATTGCAATACCCCCTTTTGCATTGTCAGGTGTTAAAACTTTCTCTTTTATATATATATATTATGGCTACATAACATGTGTTGGTGAAAGAACATATTTCATATTGTTGGTGGTAAACGGCCAATATGAACACTTTGAAAAGGTTTTAAAATTTAATTGAAAAAATCTAATTAAGAATGTGGAAAACAACCTTTGAGTTGCATTAGCTCAGATATAAATGCTACTGTGTGAAAAACCTCAGACCTGTACCTGTGGTAGATATCATGTGGCATCACAGTCAAATAAACAGACAGACAGTATTTTCCTTTTAATAATATAGATTCTCATAAATAAATTATATTTTATGACTTTAAATTAAACTTGTGTATGAAATGCCACAAATATATCACACATTTCATTTATTAGAGGTCATTAATAGTGTGTGTGTGTGTGGGGGGGGGGGATCTTTAATTCCATATTTCACGCATACAGCTTTAAAAAAAAAATATTAAATTCTGCAACTGCACATTTCATTTTCTTGAAAAAGTTTCATAAAAGCAGTTTATGCACTGATGCATCTCAACTTGGTTGTCATGGATTGTTTAAGTGTTCTTAGTAAGCAGTATAGCTGAAATTAGGCTAAGTTTGAATCTGAAAGTTCAGGCTCAGATGGGTTTGAGCCTGTACTGGACATCTAAAAATTATAAATGTTAAATTGTTGTATATAAAAATATAATTGTCTATCCCAGGTTGGGCCTGGATTAACTTTTTGTGCATTGTCCAGTCCCTAAATGGATCTATATAAAAATTGAACCCGGTCTATCTCCAGTACGTTATGCAGTCTGTTTAAAGTTTTTTAAAGTGTATTTTGTTGTATGACATATAACATTAAATATATAAAGATAATAGGTTAACCCCCTATAAATAGGCATTAGGAAACATTTAGAATTTGATATGAACTCAATATTTAAATTATCACTGTTTTTTATAACTATTAATATAACTATATAACTTATATTATTATAAATGTTTATTATATTATAACGTATTATAACTTTTAATTTTCGTCTAGAGTGTGACAAGTCCTGTGATGGTTGTAGTGGGGATGGACCAGATATGTGCAATAAATGTGCTGATGGATATGTATTTCAAGAGCCTGTTTGTATTGGTATGTTCCATATTTTAAGTCGGATCCTGATTGTTTGACCTTCAATTATTTGGCATTTAAAATTATCAAACCATAATCAAAATACAAAAAAGTGATGTCATTTTTAGAACATGCTTCATTACAAAAGTAAAAACAGTTTAGTCTGTCTTAAATCACAATGTTTAATTCACAGTACTATATATATATATATAAATATATAGAACGAAAATGTAAAATCTTACAAAAAAGATATTACTTATGTGTTTACATATGCTTTGTTGAACAGTATACTTATAGTGGTTTGTTACAAGCAAATGCCTTTGAAGAGTAACAGGTACTTCATGAATCAGTTCTCCTGAGGCAAAAGGCTGTTGAACAAACATCAATTATACATATTTTAAAAATTTTTACAGGGTTTGCACGATCATTAAAAACTCCTTAAAAACTCCTTAAATTCACATTTTGTTTTTAAGGGTCCTTAAAACTCCTTATTTTTGTCAAAATCTGCTTAAAATCTCCTTTAAATTTTTGCTATTCTAACTCTGAAATGCAAATGGAAACCAGACAAACGACTGACAGTTTGAAATCGATACTGTAAGGAATATTATCAAAATGTTAGAGATTAGTATTGTTTTTGTTCGTGTTTTAATTTCTTTTGCCTCCAAATCCAAACTTCATTAGTGGGATCAAAAGTAGAAAGTAAAAAAAGAAACAAAACACCCCTTTCACCTCTCTTGAAAAAAAAAAAAAATAGAAAATGACTGTGAAATTTGTTGTTTAGTGTACTGCATTTCTACCAGATAAATTACTTAAAAGTTTCTCTTTCTTTACAAAGGCTAAATTTTGCTCAATTATTCTTTGTTTGGTATCAATTTAGGGTAAAAAGTTCTAAAAATTTGAAATTTTTAAGCATTTTTGCTCTAAAATCAATATTTCCAAATATATTTATTTGAACTAGGATTCCCTTACATTCCTCATTAGTGAAAAAATATTTTCAAAAAAGTGTTTACTGTTTATATTGTGTCAGTCAAGTCAGAACGGGGAAAGGGAGCCAGTGGGAGTTATGTCTTTGGTTAGTGATCTCAGGTAAGATTTAGTGGGATTAAAGGCTTCAAGCATCTTAATGAGATTGAAATACACTCTAAGACAAAAAAATCAGCACATTCCACAAAATAATTCGATAGTAATGAAACTGTACATGCAAACACCTATCGATCGAATATGCAAATGATCAAAGATTTGCAGCCAATGAATGAATAGTCGGAACTACAGTGCATTGAAGCTGCGCACCATGGTAGTGTATATAAGGAGCGAACCTCTCTTTCAATAACATGTGCAGTAGATTTCAATTGCGTACCTTGATTGTAGCAATGCCTTGCCGGCTAATTTGTGGCCTCTACGAGCATATGAAGAATTTTGAAAGAGGGCGTGTGGTCGGACTGCATGAGGCTGGATGGGCACACTGATGAATCACTCGGCATTTGGGTAGGAACAATGCCACAATTAGATAACGTTGGAAGGAATGGATCCAGAATGACAGATTTCAGTGGGCAACGGATGGCCTAGAGTGACAACAGAACTGGAAGGTAGAGCGATTGTCAGAGCAGCTGTGACAGCACGAAATTCATCGTTATCAACCATTCAATGTGACAAACACGGAAGTGACCACCTGGACCATTAATAGAAGACTACGAGAGCGGAATCTACCCATGGCACCCATTATGCCGTCTACCACTGACCAGTATGCACCCTCAACAGTGATTGCAATGGTGCCGGGCCCAATCAACGTGGAATTGTTTGGATTGGGAGCGAATTGTCTTCAGTGATGAGTCCCGTTTCGAACTGAGTCCCGACAGACTAGCCCAGATGTGTTTGGAGACAGCCCGGACATCATCAGGATCCTGCTCTTACTGTCATACACCACATGGCTCGACAACAGGGAGTTATGGTTTGGGGTGCAATTTCGTTTGATAGCCAGACCCCTTTGATAGTCCTCTGTGTCACTATCACAGCACAGTGGTACATTGTCAACATTCTATGGCCTGTTGTATTGCCATTCCTTTTATGACACCCCAGGCTAACTTTTCAGCAAGATAATCACTGACCACACATAGCACACCTCTCTATTGATTTTCTGTGTGCTTACGACACACTTCCTTGGCCAGCCAGATCCCCAGTTCTCTCGCCCATTGAGCACATTTGGGCTGAGATGCGCCATTGCCTGCAACCATCCCAGAATGTAGGCGAATTAGCTCGTTAATGGAGACCATTTGGAACAACATTCCTCAGAACACCATTCGGCAATTTTATGCATACTTATGTCATGTCGGGTAACAGCTTGTATCAAGACCAGAGGTGGACGAATGCCATATTGACTTCCTCACTTTGTGAAGATCTTTCAGTGCAATAAATGATCCAATTGTTCTGAAATTCTAATTATTTCTTTTTCTGTACATCCGCATTACAAGTACCAAATTTTGTCGCATTTGGATAATTCTTTCTTGGTGCTTCGATTTTTTTGTCTTAGAGTGTATATAAATATTTTTAATGTAATGTTTGTTTTTAAACATTTGCCTGATGTTGCTATCTCTGACAGCTTATGACTTTCTCTACAAACACAAATTTTTGCCTTCAGGGCTCCTTCTTATGTACACTGTATGCATAAATTATTCCAATATTTTTAAAGTGATTCATTACAAACATTATTATCAGGTTATTTTTATAGTGAGGCAGTATAAATGAATAAATATTTTACTAAATAAAATAATTTTTCGCATAAATGGTGAGATTGTACAATTCATCTTGTATCGTGATGCATTACTGAGAGTCTACAAGCATTTTTTTCATCCATCTCCATCCTTTAATGATTACACAGTAGGCAGACTAAACTTGTTTATTTTCATATATATTTTTTAATTTTAAAGAAATATTGTGCATAATTAACCAAATATTATCACAGTTAATAATGATGGAAGTAAGTTGATTCTTATAGTTAACATTCTCGTGCAGTGATTTAAATCTAAAGGCTTTTTTTTAATAATATTTCAGGTTTTCAAATTACTATTATGCTGAGTTTATTTTGAAACTTGCCATTTCACCTGTGCTTCACCCATTCTTAATGGCTAGTGGCCACTAAATACGACATCTATACACTTAATCAAAACTCAGAATATTAAAACTGTTTCAATTTTAAACAAAAAATAAAGGATTTTGACACAAGATGGATGCCATATTTTATTTTGAAATGGGTCACGTGATTTATTCATATGGGTGAAATTATTATTTTAATTTTTATTTAAAAAACTACCAAACATATTTTGCTGAATTTTTTTTTATATATTTTATGGGATAATTTGAATATTTCCTAAAATTTTTGAAGCAATTTGTGAATTTTAAATTCTCTTAAAAATGTTTGAAAAATTAGGTCCCATAGGGTTCAGTGTATTTCATATTTTCAACCCAGGTTCAATCTAAAACTAATTGGGTGATATTATTCATTTACATTCCCAAATGTCCCACAGATCTTCTCAACAACATACTAAAATTTCATTTTGATAAAGTCATTTTTAGACAGTTATCCTGCGAACTGACAGGCGGACAGATTAAACAAAGTCATAAACACTTTTCAGCTATGTTGTCAAGTGTTAAAAAGTTCGGAAAATTACTGTTTTAGTGTATTAAAATATATTATTGGTTTTTCTATAATCTCAAGATCATACAAACTTTGTAGTTTGATATATTCGTGGAGATATTAAATGTTTCTTAAATGATTGCAACAAAATAACAAAACATATTTTTCTTTATATTATAGAAAACAAAACATGGCAAAGGTCTCTGCACGTTGAAGTGGCAAGATATGTTACATATTTAGGACTATGTATTGCCACCTGTATTATATTTCGTAAAAGCATATATTTGGCCAGCATTATTGGAATATTTGTTGCAGTATACATTGGACTTTCTGAATATACAGTTGGAGAGTGGGATAAAAGATCTCTTGTAAAATCTGTAAAATCTTTTGCATTTTTATGACTTCTCATTCTTATATAATAGTAAATTTTTATTGTAATTTGAGATGATTTAAAAGAAGATTATTCAGCGTTGGGCAGAAAAGTAAATTAAACATGAGTAAGTAGCTTGCATTCTAAGTTATGTAAATTGATTAAGCTATTTTTGCAAGTTGAGCAAAATTGGAAAGTTTCCTTGTTTTGAATATATTGATGATATTCAGAATGATGAAATAAGTAAAATCAGAAAAGTGCTGTATATATTATTTTTAGTAAGCAGTATAAGTTATCTTATTTTAATGTGTTATTTTAGTTTACAATTTTTTGTTTAAAAATTAGGGTTGGTCAATTTGCCGGCAAAATGGTATTTTTGCCAGGACAGTGGCAAAAACTAGAAAAAATGGCTGGATTTAAAAAAAATGTACAGAAAACAATATAATTTTGTACATAATATAATTGAGACTTAAATCAGAATATTAATTAGTTATTTCATTAATATTAATTTGATTAATTAAAATGATAAAATGTAATTAAACATTAATTGATTAATAAGAAGTTATGAAATCAATTTTCATTTTATCCTTATTTAAAAATTAAAATAACTTAAAAATTAAAATAACTTAATTACTTTCCCGTAAATAAAACATATCTATTTTTATCACTGCGGCAAAAAGTGGCAAAAATATCTTTTTGTCAGGATAGTTTTTACCGGTTTTTTCCGTGTTTTTTTTACCTTTGGCAAAAACGTGCCAACCCTATTAAAAATGTAATGATTTTTGACACTCCACACAGTATGACCAAAAAAACTTCATAAGCTGGGTCTCACAGGCACAATATTTAAAACCTGTCAAGACCCTAATTTTTTTTCATATTTATAGCATCTGTTGTATATATATTAGCCATGCCATGATACCCATCAGAGGAAATTTTTTTTTATATGTATGATAGTTTGTAAATAAAATGTTTTCTGTTAAAGAGAGGTAAAATGCCTTCAGTACCTAAGTACTTTATCTAAATACATTTCTTTATTTTCAACTTATAAAATATATTGTAACACCGATAGAATTGTGTTTTAAACACATGCCTTCTTTCGACCCAGACTGTCCGACTTAACCAAAGGTGTAAGGTATCTGATTAGATGGTCGGAGCAGTGCCACCCATTCTAGATAGGAACCCGATGGGGTTGTATCCACAGGAACCATGCCCTCTGTCCCCTGCTACCAACCTCTCAGATCTTTCAGACCCACAGACTTAGCATACCTCTACCCCACGACAGTTTGGGAAGAGCTGAGAATTGAACTTGGATCCTCTGAGTGCAGTCCCCGTGTTCTAACCACTGAGTTATCTCACCCTGAAAACACATGCTTTACCATTGTTGTAATAATTGTATACCATTTGTGTATAAAATGTGAGCAAATATGAACCCTGAAATTTAAACCTAACAGTGATGGTGAAATTGTAATTACTTGTATCTTCATTGTCTGGCATTTTACTTTTTCTCTGTTTTCCCTTTTTTTCTGTTTAGAAGTTATATATTGGCACCATGTGACAATTTTATGCTAAAAATGAGAAAGGTATACTAGATTTTAACACTTATTTTAAAAATGTTAATTTGTAACAAAATGTACCATAATCATACATAAAGTGTGTTTTATTATAATGTATGATTATGGTACATTTTGATGCAAAGTGCAGCTTCTAAAATAATGTATACTTTATAAAACCACGCACACACACACACTTATATATATATATATATATATATATACACACATGTTTAAACTTTTTTCCTTTTAGTCTATTGTGTTTTGCAGTGTTGACTAAAATACTACCTTGAAAAAAATGTCTTTTTTTTTTCCATAGGATTTTAAAATTTAACTTATATGTTTTTTCTTTTAAATATGTTTAAACAACATGTAACCCTGCATTTCTAACCATATTAAAACTTGGAGTATAAACAATAATGTTTAAAGTTAACATTTACTTTCTAATCTTACTTATGAGAAATAATGCAGTGAAGAACACTTGTTTCACATTGGGTCTTTGAGGGATGAGGGAAGCTATCTGTGGAGCTTTGGGGAGGGGGGCTAAATACCACTAACATTACATTAGCAGCCCCAGCTATTTTAAAAATGCATACTGATATTCTACATTATTAATGAAATTATTTGGGTTAAAATGTTTTAGCACCTCCCCAAGCTCCACCCCTAACTTTGTCAATAGCTTCTTTTACCCCTTAAAAGCTCAGGTTTGGAAGTGTTGAAATCCTGAGACTTCAGTGTTTCCAAACTGAAAATCCTAGCAACATCTTTGGGACAAGTGGAAGCTGAGTTGCTAAAAAAGCAATCAAGCTAATGAAAGTTCACTTACTGGGCATACTAAAACATTGTTTTCTTGGTAGGTGTTATTTTTTGTTAATTTTGTTATAATTTTTACATTTTTTAATAAGTATTTTGGTATAGTTGTTGCATTTATTCAAGTTTATCAATTCCGTGTCAAAACTTGTAACATGTTTGACTTTTTTTCTGCCCAACATATAATATATATATGTATATATATGTATATATATATATATATATATATATTTATATTTATAGTATATTTCATATTTATTTTTTTAATTTGTTGTATTTTGTTAAAATTGTTTTCTTATTTTCTTCAAATGCATTGCTTTGGTGTATTAAAAACGATCTTACAGAATAACAAAAATATTTGAAGTTCTAAATATTTTGCATGTATTAACTATTAATATATTATTAGGTATATAGTACTTCAAAATATTTTTATATACAATACAGGGTTAGAAATTTGGAGCAGAAAGTCAGGCATCAATGGCACCTAACCATTTTTCCTCTGTTGCCAAAATGATCTACTTGCATGAAATTTTATAATTGTTTATTTTATTTACATTATGTAGCTCACAAAATAAATCGTTTCAGTAGTCCTCCCACCTTTGACCCACGGGTGCATAAAATCCATGATTTGCATTGATTAGATTGTTAGAAAGAAGAATAAACGGTTGATAAATCTGAATTTATATTATACATATGAAAAAATGTGGAAGAGATAGGTATAAAACGAGACAGCTGGGTTTAAATTTTGGTCATCAGGATGAAATTTATAGGTACAATATACGATTAACAACTGCTAATTTCGAATCCTGATACAATATGTAAAGTTTTAAATATTTTTCTCAATTCCCTTATAATGTTTCAAAATTATAATAAAAAAAGAGATGTGTAGCAAGCTTTTGAAAGTAAAAAAAAAAAGCAAATGAATAATCTCAGTTAAAATTAATGTGTATAAGTAGTCTTTAATGCTGAAATTATAATTGTATTTTTTTTTATTTGTACTGTTAATCAGTGATCTTAAATTACAAAAGGATGATTGACAAAATTATCAGCTTTTTTCCATTTAAACATATCTTACGAAAAATGGACTAATGGTATTTTTCAAAGATGTTGCCAACATTTGTAATGTTCTAGGTGAAAACATTTTATCCTTTATTTCTGGTTTCAGCTGAGGCATAGAAACGTAAAGATCACATAACCTCTTGTTTCAGAGCTGTGCCTATTGTCTATTATATTTATTAAAATTTTCGGTTAATTTCAGAATTAAGAGTTACAGATAATTTCAATTTATTAGTACTTTATTCATTTTCAAAATTTCGAAAATGTTAGTTTTTTTTTATGCTGCATTTTTTTTTATTAGTATATGAACTGCCAGATTAATGCCCTAAGTTTTGGTTTTAGATTTGAAATTTAACTTGGAGTTGTGATTTATTTTGTAATCAAAATAGACTCCCTGAAAATGCAATTAGAGAATAAAATATCAATGAAAGCTTCTATTGTGTGAAACTTTGCTTCTGGCTAAAATCGATCTGAAACTCTCACTCCTTAAACAGGTGCTCTCTAAGTTACTATGAATCTGTGAATATGCTCAAATTTATTTATTTATTTTAAAGACTGAGGCTTGCACTCAACCGTACCAACCCAAAAAACAAACATAAATCATTGTATTATTTTAAAGTGAGCTTAAAAACTACAAAATACAGTGTATTAACTTCTATAGGACAGCTCCTATATGGGGAAGTTAAATTAGTTTTTCTTATTGAGTATTAAGAAGAATTACTCATGTAAAATGGTTGTTTTGTAATTCATTATCGATTTGTTTAAATTAATTTTTTGTGAAGTCCTGTGTATTTATGTCGATTCAGTTCTATTTATTGCATTTAACTTATTAGTTTTCATTGGTAAATCAATCTTTATCAGGCCAGTATGCATTGTATATTAATTACATTACTGAAATTCACTAAAGTATATTATTGGGATAGCGTCAGGTAACTGGTTTGTTTAAATTGAAATTTTGTAATTGTCTTTAGTATAATTTTTTAATGCTATGTGGTGACCGAAATAAGAATGCATATCTATTCGCAGGGTGGCTACAGAACCTGGAAATCAAGGAACATGAACGTTCTGGGAAAAAACCAGGGAAATATCAGAGAATTCCTAAAATAACCCTGTAAAATCAGGGAAATTGGAATTTTTTTTTGTGATCACCGCTTTCTTCCGACTCACAACAATACACATGAGAATTCCTTATTCATGTTTCATGTGTGGGAGATAACCTATAGGACACCTCAATAAAAAGAAGACAGTCTCAAAATTTCAACATTTCTCAGTAATCCCTCTCATCTAAATTGTTTTGAAAGTTATTTCATATCGATAAAAAAAAAATACTGTTTCTGATTATAGTTTTATTGCAATCAGTTATATTTAACTGTATGAATTCTTGACTGGATTTTATAGAACACTGCTCAGTTTATAGCTGAGTTTTACAGCTTATCTAGAATTTTAATTCTTAAAGGATTAATATTTGTAATAATATTGTTCTTATATATCTCTTGCATAAAACTATGCTTTGATTATTATACTTTTTAATGCTGAAAGACTGAAAGTAATTCATTTCAATTATTTATTCTTAATTATCACTTTCAGTTTTATTAATTAACTTTTTTGAATGCTTTTTAAACTGATATTCAGTAAAACTAGATAGTGATACATATCAGGGAATTTTTGAAGATATTATCTGGAAATATTGGGGAATTTTTTATCGGAGATCCTGTAGCCACCCTGATATGGAAATGTTAAGCTATGAGAAAATATTAGTATTAATTATGCTCCATAAATAGATTGCATGCTAGACCATAGAGGCTCAATTGAGGGTTTAGATAAAAAGGAAATGCTGGTTAAAAGACTGGCCCTCTATTTGCCATATTATCTATAACAGGACTGTCCAGCTTGATTGTAGGTTGCATCCAACGTATAAGAGTTTTTGGGACCCATGAGCCTGACACTCCTTAAATAAAATAGTTTAAACTTGCATTAAATAATTTGAATTTATTTCAGACGGGAACCTGCATATTCTAACATTTAAACATGACAAAGAAAATTTACATTAATAAAAATTGATACATAATACTAATATAGGATAATACATGTATTATTGATTATTACATTCAATGGCCCTCAGAATTTTCATGGAAAAATGCAACCTGCAGAATAATTTCTGTAGCAAATACAACTCAGTAGCTTATAGAAGTTGGACAGCATAGATTTATAAGGTAATATAATTTGTAAAATATAAAATATGATTTTATATATGTTTATAGTCATTTCCTTTTGTATATGATATTATTTTATCTAGTCAGTACTGACTAATACTGGTAATTGCTTTTTAAGTTTATTTACATTTAACTTGTGATGCAGAATTTACTGAGCATAACGAGTGACATCACCTTGTTACCCATGTTCATTTTGGGGCTACTGTTTAATTTTGATCTTTAAAAGTAATTGCATTTCAAGTTTATTAACTCTTAACTTGTGATGTGGAATTCATAGAGCCTAAACTGTGAAATTAGGTTTCTAACACCCATATCCATTTTAATGCCACTGCTTTAATTTTCTCTTTTAAAAAAGCAGGGGTTCTCAACGTTTTCATAAATGTGTTCCATTAAACCAAAATTAAATAATTTCAGTACTACCAACAAAAATGTGTCTTGCAAGCAAACAGGAAGACAAAACTATGTCACATTTTTATTTCGTTTTTAATAAAAAAATAATAATAAATATTAGCAATTACGATTAACAATATTATTAACAAACAATATGATTAATAAATAACAACATGACTAATAAAATTATTTAATGTGATAATTGTGCTTATTTGATAGAAATTTATTTTTTTATATCTAATTCTATTTTACTTAATTTTAAATGTAAATTTGGCTGCGAGTCAAGTTTAGTTCTATATTTTTCTTTTAAGTACAACATTGAAGGAAATCCTTCTTTACATCAGTACATTGAGCAAAATGACTGGAAACATAATTGTCCTTTCTACAGCAATATCATTAAATTTGCAAAATGGGTATTTGGCTAATGCTACTTTAGCTGAAGAAAGTGGATTCTTGACCCAATTTCCTGTTTTATAAACTTCTGAGAAGTACAATTTAAAATTATTTATCAATTGAAAACAATTACTTTTTGTATTTAATGTTAATCCATCTTTCAGTGTTGTACAAATTATCCAAGAACCACCAGTCATTTTGCTCACCACTAGTGGTACATGTACCTCTGGTTGAGAACTGCTGCTATAAAGTAATTGTATTCAATCCTTGGCAAATTAATACTATACTGATTACCAATGTGAAGCAAACTTAGAAAACTACTGAAGGTGCTGACATGTAAATGGAGTCTCATGCATGCCTGGTAGTTAAATGGTACTACATGTCATAAACCTACACATCATCAGTTCAAGATTAATTTAAAGCCTCGCTTGTTTTGTCTTATAAAAGACATATACATTAAAGAATCATTGGTCACATTAAAATACTTTTTGCTTATTTCATGAAAGTAAAATGTGGATTAACAGCCTAATTTACTAATAGTTAATGAAAATACATATTTATATTTCAGTATCAATGTACATGTGTTTCTTTTTAAGTAACATGTACACCAGTATATATAAAGAAGTAATAGAAAAGGTGAATCAAATAAAGATAGACACATATATTGTAATTACTCTTTTTCTGTAATAAACTTTTTGTATTTACTTTTACTTTGTATTTCAATGTTTTGAGTACTGATGTTTCAATATCTATATTCATGTATGAAAACTGAATAACCATTACAACTTTTAATATGTTAAAAATTTAACAATGTTAACTGAAAACAAGAAAGACCAATCATACATAAAGCATTGATTATGAAACACTTTCCAGCAGCAATGCAATTTTATTTAAACATCTCTAAATTGTGATGCATTCAGTGGGAATATTTTTAAAATTATCACAATACTACAATAATTTATTATATTTGAAAACTTAAAACTTCATCGAAGAAAATGAACTTTATTCAAATGACATCATCGAAATATAAATTGCCTGGCTGTCTATGTAAAAGCAGTAAATGTTTCATTCATACATTTTTATTTTATTCATCACAGTACTACAATAATTTATTACTTTCCTTATATACATAATGTATAAGGAAAGTATTGTGACGGAGTCGAAAATTCGAATTCGAGTTTTCAATGGGAGAGCACGTTTCAAGCATCCCTGATCACGAATCGAACATTTTTGAGGTGATGTGTGTGTGTGTGTGTGTCAGTGAGTCTGTGGACGATATCTCACGAACGAATGGAGTGATTCGAATGAAATTTGGTACAAAAATCACAATCCGTGAATACTGGAAGCCTTTTGTTTTTAAATACAATCGAATGTTCAGAACCCCCCCCCTAAATTTTTAAGTGAAATTTTGAAAAAGTCATCAAAAAATCAAAACCTTTAATAAAGTTATGCAAATAGACATTTCTTATGTAATTTTTCCTTAGAAAACGATTGACACAAACTGTAGGACGCTAGCATTAACCGTTCTCGAGATATTGCACATTTTTGAAATAAATTTATCAAAAAATCAAGTAAAATAAAAAAAATATTAACTCTTAAGAAACATGTTTACTTTTCATATGTAATATCATGCGATAAATTTGGTGATCATTCTCGTGGATCTAATTCGTTCCATTCACGAGAAAAGATACTTTGAGTATTACTTTTGTATTTGAACGCCAGTAGTCATTTATCTGCTGTAAGAATAACTTATTTCTCCGTCCATAACGCATGGCGAGATTTTGGCGGAATGTCGCCAACTTGGCGACTTTTTTAAATGTTGCCAAATTAACGAAAATCTCGCCAAATGGATAAAAATGACTGTACATCAATGAAAATGAGAACTAATTGAAGAAAATTCAATATCTTGGAAAGAACATAAGTATCTACTATAAGAATAACATTTTTTAACTGTAAAAGTGGTAAATTCATTGCATTATATAAGGAAAGTCATGTGCTGCCCACATCAGATTTTTTTACTGAAAAATTTAAACCATAGAGGTAAAAGTAATTTAACTCTGTGTAAAATTTCATCGCAAATATCTGCTATAAAATCGTCTGTAGAATCAAAGAATGTTTCATTCATATCAGCGATATTGCAGACTCCAGAACTAAATAATTTTGCGTTAAAGAAATTCAGCAAGTCTTATACAACTCATCCTACATCCTACTGTTGTTTATATTCTCCATAAGTGAAAATTAGGATTCGTTGTAGAAATAATCAAATTTTGAGGATCATTTAAACTCAAATATATTGTAATTGCGTTGTTTCAGTATGTAGATGCACAAAATTTAAGCAAAAATTAAGCAGTTTTAGGACGGATACAACGCTAAATATGAATTAAAAAGAACTTTAAAAGTCACGAATTTGACGAGAGGTTGGTGGTAGGGAAAGGAGGGTACGGTCCCTGTGGATGCCTCCCCCACTGGGTTCCGGTCTAAATTGGGTGGCACTTCCCGACCGTCCAAACTGTTACCTTACACCTTTCTGGTAGGTCGGACGGTCTGGGTTTCAACAACAACAAGATGGATGCCATATTTTATTTTGAAGTGGGTCACGTGATCGTTTCATATAAAGGGTATAATTATTATTTTAATTTTTATTTTAAAAATTACTGAATATATTTTGCTGAAAATTTCTTTATATATTTTATAGGATAATTTGAATATTTCCTAAAACTTTCAAAGCAATGTGTGAATTTTAAATTTGCTTAAAAAATGTTTGAATAATTAGGTCCCGTAGGGTTCAATGTATTTCATTTTTTCAACCGGGGTTCAATCCAAAACTAGTTGGGTGATATTATTCCTTTATATTCTCATAGATCCTACAGACCGTCTGAACAAACAACATACTAAAATTACATTTTGACAAAGTCATTTTTACGGCTGTTATCGTGCTATCTGACAGATAGACAGACAGACAGAATGAACAAAGTCATAAACACTTTTCAACTATGTTGCAAAGTGTTAAAAGAACTTAAAAAATCACGATTCTGACACAAGATGGATGCCATATTTTATTTTGAAGTGGGTCACGCGATCTCTCCATATAAAGGGTGTAATTATAATTTTAATTTTGATTAAAAAACTTCTGAATATATTTTGCTGAATGTTTTTTTATATATTTTTATGGGATATTTGAATATTTTCTAAAATTTTCGAAGCAATTTGTGAATTTTAAATTCTCTTAAAACATGTTTGAAAAATTAGGTCCCTCAGGGTTCAGTGTATATCATTTTTTCAACCCGGGCTCAATCCAAAACTAATTGAGTGATATTCATTTATATTCCCGTAGGTCCCACAGGCCGTCTGAATAACATACTAAACTTTCATTTTGATAAAGTCATTTTTACGGCAGTTATCATGCTAACGGACAGACAGACAGAATGAACAGTCTTAAACACTTTTTAACTATGTTCAAAAGTGTTAAAAATTGTGTGCCGCATAGATACATTGGATTTAAGTCCGTTACTAAGCGATATGATATCATACTCTTCAAATGAATTTACGGGAAAAAATATCTGCTTAATGCTATGCCTATGGAAGGTTTAATTGTGAGTTTTTAATTTATATCTAGACAACCCCTGGTTCTAGAATTTCGTAACATGAACTAAATTTTAAGTGGGGCTATTCCAAAGCTATCCACAACATTTCATGAAATTTGGTTCAACCGTTCTCTCGTGATGATGAGACAAACATACAGACGTATTTTCAATTTTATTATTTTCCTTATATCCATAGTATAATGTATAAGGAAAGTATGATGGGGTCGAAAATTCAAATTCGAGTTTTCGACGGGATAGTACGTTTCAAGCATCCCTGAACTCGAATCGGACATTTTTGAGGTGATGTGTGTGTGTATGCGCGCGTGTCAGTGAGTTTGTTGAGACGATATCTCACGAACGAATGAAGCGATTCGAACACAAATTTGGTACAAAAATCACAATCGGTGAATACTGGAAGCCTATTGTTTTGACACGTAGTAGAATATTTAGAACCCACCTAAATTTTGAAATGAAATTTTGAAAAAATCATCAAAAAATTAAAACATTCAATAAAGTTATGTAAATAAGCATTTCTTATGTAATTTTTTATTAGAAAACGATTGGCATAAACTTTAGAACGCCAGTATGAGCCGTTCTCGAGATATTGCACATTTTTCAAATAATTTTATCAAAAAATCGCAAAAAATTCGTAAGAAGTATTAACTATTGTGAAACTGTTTGTTCACTTTTCATATGTAATATTATGCGATAAATTTATTATCATTCTCGTAGATCTAGCTCGTTTCATTCATGAGAGAAGAGCCTTTTGGTAATAGCATTCAAATTTGACGCCATTATTCAACTTTGGCGGAATATCGCCAACTTAGAGAGTTTTTTAAATGTTGCCAAATTGACGAAAATATCACCAAATTGATAAAAATGACACTAAATCAATGGAAATGAAAACTAATTGATGAAAATTCAATATCTTGGAAGGAATATAGGAATCTACTATAAGAGAAGATACTTTGGCTAACAGTTTTGTATTTGGAATCCATTAGGCATTTATCTACTATAAGAGAAACCAATTTCTCCGACCATAATGCTTGACGAAACTTTGGCAACCAATTTGATGGAATATCGCCAATTTGGCGAGTTTTTAAATGTCGCCAAATTGATAAAAATGACTTTAAATCAATGATAATGACAACTAATTTCAATATTTTGTAACACGCACTAATAAACTCACAAATATTGTAATTGCATTGTCGCAGTATATAGATGCACAGTAAAAAAAATAAAATACGAGAAAGATCAATCATGCTTAAAGCATTGATTATGAAACACTTTCCAAATTCAATGCAATTTTATTTAAACATGTCTAAGATGCAATACATACCTCGGTAATATTTTAAAACTTATCACAATATTACATTAATTTATTATATTTGAAAACTTAAACTTTATCGAAAAAAGTGAACTTCATTCAAATGACGGCATTGAAATATAAATTGCCTGGTTTAAACATCTCTAAAATGTGATACATTCCTCGGTAATAATTTTAGAATTATCATAATACTACGATAATTTATTATATTTGAAAACTTCATCGAAAACAACTGAAATTCATTCAAATAACGTCATAGAAAAAATAACACGCCTGGCTCTCTCTATAAAAGCAGTATTTCATTCATAAATAATTTCCCATTCATGTCATTCATCACAATACTATAATAATTTATTTTATTTAAAAATTAAGACCATGGAGCTACAAGTAATTAAACTCTATGCGTAAAACTTCATCGAAAAAAATCGTCTTTCTCTTTGTAAAATCAATGAGTATTTCATTCATATCAGCTATGCAGACTCCATGGACTAAATGATTTTGTGTTAAAGAAATACAGCAATTCTAATACAACTAATTCTACATATTTTGCTGTTTACATTTTACATAGGTGAAAAATAGGCTTCGTTGTAGAAATAATCAAGTTTGGATGAGCATTTAAATTCAAATATATTGCAATTGCGTTGTTTCAGTATGTAGATGCACAGAATTTAAGCAAAAATAAAGTGGGTTTACAACGGATACAACACTCAATATGAATTAAAAAGAACTTTAAATATCACCATTTTGAGACAAGATCGATGCCATATATCATTTTGAAGTGGTTCACGTGATCTTTTCATATCATGGTCACGTGAACGCTTCATATAAGAGGTGTTATTATTATTTTAATTTTTATTTAAAAAACTATTGAATATATTACGCTGAATTTTTTTTTATATATTTTATGGAACACTTTGAATATTACCTAAAATTTTCGAAGCAATTTGTGAATTTTAAATCCGCTTAAAAAATGTTTGAAAAATTAGGTCCCATAGGGCTCAATGTATTTCATTTTTTCAACCCTTGTTTAATCCAAAACTAATTGGGTGATATTATTCATTTATATTCCCATAGGTCCTACAGACCGCCTGAACAACATACTAAAATTTCATTTTGATTAAGTCATTTTTACGGCAGTTATCGTGCTAACGGACAGACAGACAGACAGACAGAATGAACAAAGTCGTAAGCACTTTTCAACTTAGTTGTAAAGTGTTAAAAATAAAGTGGTTTTAGGACGGGTGCAATACTAAATATAAATTAAAAAGAACTTTAAAAATCACGATTTTGTACTCGGCCGCTCACTTTGCTCCTCATATCCTCGGGTGAGTCGGGCGGCCTGGGCCTTCTACAAGATGGATGCCATATTTTAGTTTGAAGTGGGTCACGCGATCTTTTCATATGATATGGGTGTAATTATTATTTTCATTTTTCTTAAAACTACCAAATTTATTTTGCTGAAATTTTTTTTATATTTTTTACGGGATAATTCGTATATTTCCTAAAACTTTTCGAAGCAATTTGTAAATTTTAAATTCGCTGAAAAAATGTTTTAAATATTAGATCCCATAGTGTTTATTAGATCCCATAGTGTGTCATTTATTGCTTTATCATTTATCCCATATTGCTTTATCATTTATCCCATATTGCTTTATCATTTATCCCATCATTTATTCATTTATCCCATAGTGTGTCATTTAGTGCCCAAATATTAGATCCCATAGTGTGTCATTTATATTCCTATAGGTCTCAAAGACCGTCTGAACAACATACTAAAATTTCATTTTTATAAAGTCATTTTTTCGGCAGTTATCGTGCTAACGGACAGACAGACAGAATGAACGAAGAAAGTCATAAACACTTTTCAACTATGTTGTAAAGTGTTAAAAAGGGAATGAAATTCCACAAAGTTTTTTTAATGATTCAATCATCGCCATTGAAGTTGCGTATTTATTTCATCATACTATG
This sequence comes from Amaurobius ferox, assembly GCA_951213105.1. Lineage (NCBI taxonomy): Eukaryota > Metazoa > Arthropoda > Arachnida > Araneae > Amaurobiidae > Amaurobius > Amaurobius ferox. Next base: position 53,019,374 of record OX578150.1, on the reverse strand, counting down.
TAATATAGTATAGAAAAAGTATTGTTTTGTCGGAAATTTTTGAATTAAAAATTTTGATGCCAGTGTACGTTTTAGGATCGTCTGAATACGTTTTGACTATTTTTGGAGTGATATCCTACTGCCTGTCTGTGGTCGATTTCTTGTGTGCATGATAGCTGCCACAAATATTAATGGATTTTTCCAAAACTTATATTCGGCTGTGTTAGAAAAAAATCTAGAGCTAGAAAGAATATTTTTAAATTCGAACAAAAACTTCGAAATTTTATATTTTTTAACATGGCAGCATAGGACAAAATTTGATATAATTATGTATAAAATAGGTTATTTATGGCTCCAGAATCACAAGACTTTATAGTTTTAATCATTGTTTTGAGAAATAGCCGCAATACAATGTTAGTGTACGTGATATCATTAACTCCCCTCTGGGGTGGGGTGCATTATCAAGTATTATATCCAACAAATGATTTTTCGAGCCTAAAAAATAGTGGATACCCTGATAAAAAATACTGGAGATGTGCTAAAGAATTTGCGAAAACACCCCACAAACTTGATTTATAGGCGTTTTGATTTTCAAGATCTATTTAATACCATTAATCTTAAAGATCTATACGATGTTATTATAGAAATGCATAATCAATATTAAATGCGCAAATCGATGTCATTACACAAATTCAAAGCTATCTTGGATATTGTGTTGTATGAAAATATATTATTTAATGGTATGAATTTCTATAAGTGAAAGGAGTACCTATGGGCGGAGGTTGCTACTCGTTGTTAGTTGATCTATACCTCCATCACTATAAAGTTGGCACTCATATATTAAATAAGTTACCATATTTTCGATTTGTTGACGACGTTCTTATGGCACATCAAAAAACCACTATCAACTTCAACTTCGAATTTACACGTCGAATTTAGATTTAATCGAAACACCTGCAACAACGTCTGAAGAAATTAATTATCTTGATATCAGTATTCATTATGCAGAAGGAAAACCCTTATATACGAAGATTTATGATAAACGACTCCAATTCAAGATTAACTTTAATTACATTATCAATTGGAAATCTAATTTAAATCACACGGTTTTTCGAAATATTGTAGTGAATCACTATACGTAATGCTCGTATGCACACGTATAATAAGGATCGTATTATCAGTGATGCACATTTTATCAAGGAGGCTATTAAACAGAACTATCCCCTCGAACTCCTTCGGTATTATTATAATACCTTTCACAATAAATCTGACAATGCTTTTAAAAGTGATTAAAGCAACATATTTGATTCGAGTTATAAATGGCAACGTTTCAGATAAGCCTTTACTCTTCACTCCCTTTTCTCTTCATACTGCAGGAACTGGATTGTTCAGTTGCTATACTTGTATGATGACGGTTCGATTTTGTGTTTTAATAGTTATATCCTGTTTTAGGAATCTCTGGATTTATATGCCTTTCGGTTCCTTTTTCTTGTTGCATGTACGTCTTTTGCTTTGACGTTTTTCTGGAAAATGGACACAGGTAATATTCGGCTCCGGGGGTGTTTCCTATGGAGTAAAAGTCGACTCTAACCGGGAAATAGGGGTCACAATTCCCCTAGGCTTTTTCGATTTTCCCTGTTGGCTTTTCTCCCTCCTTTATGATCTTTTAATTGTAGATTTTTTCCATTCTTTCTCTCTTTCTCTTTATATATATATATTATTAATATATATATATATATATATATATATATATATATATATATATATATATATATTTATATATATATATATATATCACAAGCTACTTTAAAATGGATTCTGGTATGAAAACTTTCTGTGAAGCTACATTCGAGGTAATTGTTTTTTGAAAGGATGGACTTTGTCAATTGCAGAGTATCTATCGATTATCTATCTATCTATCTATCTATCTATCTATATATACTTATTGCCAAGTGTCCGTCTGTCTGTCACGCTTTTTTTAGGCACTTCCCGAATAGATAGAGACTTGCAATTTGGTACACGGCTCGGTCGTTTGATAAAAACCCCTGAAAAAATCGAATTTTTTGAAAACGTTCTATAGAGGGGGTGCCCCACACCAAAAGGTTCGAAAAGTGAAATGAAGGGAAAGCATGCTTTGCGATGAGATAGAGACTTCAAATTTGGTCTACAAGTAAACCGTTTGAAAGGAAAAAAGTGTACAATTTCAGATTTCGAATATTTTCTATTTAAGGGGGTGTCCCACACCAAAATGTTCGATTTACAGAATAATTGAAAAACGGCTGCTTTAAAATTTGATACAGGCTTGACATTTGGTATATGGGCTAATAATTTGAAGAAAACACCCAAAACGAATATAGTTTTCTAAAATGTTCGTTTAGAGGGTGCTCCACACCAAAACGTTCGAAAAGTGAATTGATAGGAAAGTATGCTTTGCGATAAGATAGAGACTTCAAATTTGGTGTATGGGTAAACCGTTTAAAAGGATGAAAGTGTACAATTTCAGATTTCGAATATTTTCTACTTAAGGGGGTGCCGCACACCTAATTTTTCGATTTACCGAATAAATGAGAAACGAGTACATTAAAATTTGATAGAGGCTTGGTATTTGGTATATGGGCGAATAATGTGATAGTAAACCCAATGAAAATGGATTTTTTCAAAAATGATTATTTAAGGGGGTAGGTACTGTACACAAAAACATTCGAAAGGTGAATTGGTAGAAAAAACATGCTTTGCAATGAGATAGAGACTTCAAATATGGTGTAGGGGTAAATAGTTGAAAAGGTAGAAAGTGTGCAATTTCAGTTTTCCAATATTTGCTATTGTAGGGGGTGCCGCTCACTAAAATATTCGATTTGTCGAACAAACTGAAAACGCCTCCTTTACAATGTGATAGAGGCTTGAAGTTTAGGATATGGGCTCATCATTTGAAAAACAAACCCAAGATGAATTCTGTTTTTTAAATATGTGCATTTAAGAGGGTGTAACACAGAAAAACGTTCAAAAGATGAAGTGATAGAAAAACATGCTTCGCGATAAGATAGAGACTTCAAATTTGGTGTACGGGGAGATAGTTTGAAAGGAAGAAAGTGTGCATTTTCAGATTTCCAATATTTGCTACTTTAGGGTGTGCCGCACACCAATATGTTCGATTTTCCGAAAAATGAGTAACTCATCCTTTTAAATGTGATACAGGCTTGATATTTGGTATATAAGCCAATCATCAGACAAAAAACTCAAGATGATCAGAGTTTTTTAGAAATGTTCATTTATGGGTCTGCTCCATAGAAAACATTCGAAAGGGGAAATGATAAATTAGCATGCTTCGGGGTGAGATAGAGACTTTAATTTGGTGTACGGGTAGATAGTTCTAAAGGAAAAAGTGCGCAATTTAAGTTTTCCAATATTTTCTTCTTTAGGGGTTCTATACACCAAAATATTCGAGTTGCCGAATAAATGTGAAACGCAAATTATTCGAAAATTTACATTATTCAGGTTTTGCTTATTGTGAGACCGTTGATATTCAACGGGTATTCTTCTAGTATATACTAATTGCCAAGTGTCCGTCTGTCCACCTGTCCGTCTGTCTGTCTGTTTGTCTGTCTGTCACACTTTTTTCAGACACTTCCCGAATAGATAGAGACTTGCAATTTGGTACACGGCTCGATCGTTCGATAAACCCCCCTGGAAAAATCGAATTTTTCGAAAACGTTCTATAGAGGTTGTGCCCCACACCAAAACGTTCGAAAATTTAAATGATAAGAAAGCATACTTTGCAATGAGATAGAGACTTCAAATTTGGTGTATGAGTAAATCATTCGAAAGGAAGAAAGTGTGCAATTTCACATTTCCAATATTTTCTACTTAAGGGAGTGCCGCACACCAAAACGTTCGAAAAGTGAAATGATGGGATAGCATGCTTGGCGATGAGATAGAGACTTCAAATTTGGTGTATGGGTAAATCGTTTGAAAGGAAGAAAGTGTGCTATATCAGATAACCAATATTTTCTATACTTAAGGGGGTGCCGCACACCAAAATGTTCGATGTACCGAATAAATGAGAAACGTCTCCTTTGAAATTTGATAGAGGCTTGAAATTAGGTAATGGAGTAATCAGTGGATGAAAACACCCAAGACGAATATAGTTTTTCAAAAACGTTCGTTTAAGGGGGTGCTCTAGAGGAGAACGTTCGAAAGGTGAATTGATAAGAAAACATACTGCGGGATGAGATAGAGATTTGAAATTTGGTGTACGGGTAGATAGTTTGGAAGGAAGAAAGTGTACAATTTCAGTTTTCCAATATTTTATACTTTAGGGGGTGTTGCACACAAAAATGTTCGATTTTCGGAATGAAGTAGAAATATCCCTTTTAGAACGAGATAGAGGCTTGATATTTGGTATATGAGCGAATCATTTGATAGAAAACCCAAGAAGAATGGAGTTTTTCAAAAATATATATCTAAGGGGGGTGGGTACTCCACAGAAAAACATTCGAAGGGTTAAATGATAGAAAAAGTATACTTCGCGATGAGTTAGGGACTTCAAATTTGGCATACGGGTATATAGTTTGAAAGGAAGAAAGTGTGCAATTTCAGTTTATAAACATTTGCTATTGTAGGGGGTGCCGCACACTAAAATGCTCGATTTCTCGAACAACTGAAAACCGCCTCCTTTCGAGTGTGATAGAAGCTTGAAATTTAGTATATGGGCTAATCATTTGATATAAAAAACCCTAAGATTATTACGGTTTTTAAAAAATGATCATTTAAGGGGGTGCAACACAGAAAAACGTAAAAACGTTCGAAATATGAAGTGATAGAAAAACATGCTCCACTATAGGATAGAGACATCAAATTTGGTGTACTGGTAGATTCTTTGAAAGGAAGAAAGTGTGCAAATTTCAGATTTCCAATATTTGCTACTTTTGGGGGTGTCGCACGCTAATATGTTCGATTTTCGGAATAAATGAGACGCTCTTGCTTTTAAATGTGATAGAGGCTTGATATTTGGTATATGGGCCAATCATCTGATAAAAAACACAAAACGAACAGAGTTTTTCAAAAATGTTCATTTATGGGGGGTGCTCCAAAGAAAAACGTTCGAAAGGGGAGATGATAAAATAGTATGCTTCGGGATGAGATAGAGATTTTAATTTGGTGTACTGGTAAATAATTCGAATGGACGACGTGTGCAATTTAAATTTTCCAATATTTTCTTCTTCAGGGGCTTCTGCACACTAAAATATTCGATTTGCCGAATAAATGTGAAAAGAGAATTATTCAAAAATTTGTATTATTCAGGGGTTGCTTATAGCGAGACCGTTGATTCTCAACGGGTATTCGGCTAGTATATACTAATTGCCAAGTGTCCGTCTGTCTGTCTGTTTGTCTGTCACGCTTTTTTTCGGCACTTCCCGAAAAAAGGTACACGGCTCGGTCGTTCGATAAAACCTCCTGGAAAAATCGAATTTTTGGAAAACGTTGTATAGAGGGGGTGCCCCACACCAAAACGTTCGATAAGTGAAATGATGAAAAAGCGTTCTTTGCGATGAGATAGAGACTTCAAATTTGGTGTATGGGTAAATCGTTTGAAAAGGAGAAAGTGTGCAATTTCAGATTTCCAATATTTTCTGCTTAAGGGGGTGCCGGACACCAAAACGTTCGAAAAGTGAAATGATAGGAAAGCATGCTTTGCGATGAGATAGAGACTTCAAATTTGGTGTATGAGTAAATCCTTTGAAAAGGAGAAAGTGTGCAATTTCAGATTTCCAATATTTTCTGCTTAAGGGGGTGCCGCACACCAAAACGTTCGAAAAGTGAAATGATAGGAAAGCATGCTTTGCGATGAGATAGAGACTTCAAATTTGGTGTATGAGTAAATCGTTTGAAAAGAAGAAAGTGTGCAATTTCAGATTTCCAATATTTTCTACTTAAGGGGGTGCCGCACACCAAAATGTTCGATTTACAGAATAAATGAGAAAAAGCTCCTTTAAAATTTAAAAGAGGCTTGAAATTTGGTATATGAGCCAATTATTTGAGGGAAATACGCAAGACGAATATAGTTTTTCAAAAATGTTCGTTTATGGTGTGCTCCAGGGTAAAACGTTCGAAAAGTGAATTGATAAAGAACTATGCTTCGGAATGAGATACAGATATCAAATTTGGTGTAAGGGTAGATAGTTTGAAAGGAAGAAAGTGTGAAATTTCAGATTTCCAATATTTTCTACTTAAGGGGGTGTCGCACACCAAAACGTTAGAAAAGTGAAATGATAGGAAAGCATGCTTTGCTATGAGATAGAGACTTCAAATTTGGTGTATGAGTAAATCGTTTGAAAAGGAGAAAGTGTGCAATTTCAGATTTCCAATATTTTCTACTTAAGGGGGTGCCGCACACCAAAACGTTCGAAAAGTGAAATGATAGGAAAGCATGCTTTGCGGTGAGATAGAGACTTCAAATGTGATGTATGGGTAAATCGTTTGAAAAGGAGAAAGTGTGCAATTTCAGATTTCCAATATTTTCTACTTAAGGGGGTGCCGCACACCAAAATGTTCGATTTACAGAATAAATGAGAAAAAGCTCCTTTAAAATTTAAAAGAGGCTTGAAATTTGGTATATGGGCCAATTATTTGAGGGAAACACGCAAGACGAATATAGTTTTTCAAAAATGTTCGCTTATGGGGTGCTCCAGAGTAAAACGTTCGAAAAGTGAATTGATAAAAAACTATGCTTCGGAATGAGATACAGATATCAAATTTGGTGTAAGGGTAGATAGTTTGAAAGGAAGAAAGTGTGAAATTTCAGATTTCCAATATTTGCTACTTTAAGGGGTGCGCACATTAATATGTTCGATTTTCCTAATAAATGAGGCACGCTTCCTTTTAAACGTGATAGAGGCTTGATATTTGGTATATGGGCCAATCATCTGATAAAACACACAAGACAAACAGAGTTTTTCAAAAATGTTCATTTATGAATGTGTTTCACAGAACAAAGTTCCAAAGGAGAAATAATAATATAGGGGTGCCTCGGGATAAGATAGACTTTAATGTGGCGTGCGGGTAGATAATTCGAAACGAAGAAATAAGGAAATTTAGTTTCCCAATATTTTCTTCTTTAGGGAGTTTTGCACACCAAAATATTCGATTTGTCGAATAACTGTGAAACGCGAATTATTAAAAAATTTACATTATTCAGGGGTTGCTTATTGTGAGACCGTTGATTTTCAACGGGTACTCTGCTAGTATATACTAATTGTCAAGTGTCCGTCTGTCCGTCTGTCTGTCTGTCTGTCTGTCACGCTTTTTTCAGGCACTTCCCGAATAGATAGAGAATTGCAATTTGGTATACGGCTCGGTCGTTCGATACAACCCCCTGGAAAAATCGAATTTTTCGAAAACGTTTTATAGAGGGGGTGCGCCACACCAAAACATTCGAAAAGTGAAATGATGGGAAAGCATACTTTGCAATGAGATAGAGACTTCAACTTTGGTGTATGGGTAAATCATTCGAAAGGAAGAAAGTGTTCAATTTCAGATTTCCATTATTTTCTATCTTAGGGGGTGCCGCACATCAAAACTTTCGAAATGTTAAATGATAAGAAAGCGTGCTTTGCAATGAGATAAAGACTTCAAATTTGGTGTATGGGTAAATCGTTCGAAAGGAAGAAAGTGTGCAATTTCACATTCCAATATTTTCTACTTAAGGGGGTGCCACACACCAAAACGTTCGAAAAGTGAAATGACAGGAAAGCATGCTTTGCGGTGAGATAGAGACTTCAAATTTGGTGTATGGGTAAATCGTTCGAAAGGAAGAAAGTGTGCAATATCAGATAACCAATAATTTCTATACTTAAGGGGGTGCCGCACACCAAAATGTTCGATGTACCGAATAAATGAGAAACGTTTCCTTTAAAATTTGATAGAGGCTTGAAATTAGGTATATGGACTAATCATTTGATGAAAACACTCAAGACGAATATAGTTTTTCAAACACGTTAGTTTAAGGGGGTGCTCTAGAGGAAAACGTTCGAAAGGTGAATTGATAAGAAAACATACTGCGGGATGAGATAGAGATTTGAAATTTGGTGTACGGGTAGATAGTTTGTAAGGAAGAATGTGTACAATTTCAGTTTTCCAATATTTTATACTTTAGGGGGCGTTGCACACAAAAGTGTTCAAGTTTCGGAATGAAGTAGAAATATCCCTTTTAGAACGTGATAGAGGCTTGATATTTGGTATATGGGCGAATCATTTGATAGAAAATCCAAAAGGAATGGAGTTTTTCAAAAATATATATTTAAGGGGGGTGGGAACTCCACAGAAAAACATTTGAAGGGTGAAATGATAGGAAAAGTATACTTCGCAATGAGTTAGAGACTTCAAATTTGGTATACGGGTATATAGTTTGAAAGGAAGAAAGTGTGCAATTTCAGTTTATAAACATTTGCTATTGTAGGGGGTGCCGCACACTAATATATTCGATTTCACAAACAACTGAAAATCGCCTTCTTAAGAGTGTGACAGAAGCTTGAAATTTAGTATATGGGCTAATCATTTGATAAAACCCCCTAAGATTATTACGGTTTTTCAAAAATAATTACGGTTTTTCAAAATGACACAGAAAAATATAAAACCGTTCGAAATATGAAGTGAGAGGAAAACATGCTCCACAATAGGATAGAGACATCAAATTCGGTGTACTGGTAGATTCTTTGAAAGGAAGAAAGTGTGCAAATTTCAGATTTCCAATATTTGCTACTTTAGGGGGTGTCGCACGCTAATATGTTCGATTTTCGGAATAAATGAGACACTCTTGCTTTTAAATGTGAAAATGTCATAGAGGCTTGATATTTGGTATATGGGCCAATCATCTGATAAAAAACACAACACGAACAGAGTTTTTCAAAAATGTTCATTTGTGGGGGTGCTCCAAAGAAAAACGTTCGAAAGGAGAGATGATAAAATAGTATGCTTCGGGATGAGATAGAGACTTTAATTTGGTGTACTGATAGATAGTTCGAAAGGAAGACGTGCGCAATTTAAAATTTACTTTTTCTTTAGGGGCTTCTGCACACTAAAATATTCGATTTGCTGAATAAATGTGAACACGAATTATTCAAAAATTTACATTATTTAGTTGTTGCTTATTGCGAGACCGTTGATTTTCAATGGGTACTCGGTTAGTTTTATATATTTTTACCATCATTACTTTCACAATTAACTTCAAACTTTTCTTTAAAAATTATGCTCTTTGATATGCAATAACTAATACTCGATTAAAGATCGTTGGAACTCAATATTGACAATTTAGTGTTGATCAATGTTCTTTAAATAATAATGGGGAATTAGAAGCATCCAGAATATATGAAACATTTTCTCCAATAATTTAATAACCTAAGAAAGTTAGATATTTTTTTAAAAAAAGGATCTAAATAGCTGTGTGTCCACCAGAGAAGTCCAGGTTGGGAGACACTTTGTATTCTTGTCATTTTGCATGAGTTAGGTGAAACAGTATATAGGATGTTTTAGCATAGTTGACCTCGCATTTTGGACTTCAACAATTGGTTTTGAACACATACTTCCAAATCAAGAAACAAAAATCGCGGCCACATGGATAAGTGGTTGGATCACTGCAACTGATACACTGATAGAGAATCTAGCTGCGAGTGGGAATTCCAATTATATATTTTGCACTAGTATTTTATAAATTCTATATCCAAAATTTCTATTGCATGGATTTTCTATAAGTTGTATATAAAGTTTTTAGAAAAAAATAAAATTAATTTATTTTTTGTGAAGCTTTAAATATACTCATGATATAGCAAAAGTTTGTTTTCTGCAAAAGAATATCTTCTTAAACGTTCAGAGGGCTACGGGTTAAGGAGGAAGACATTAAAAATCCACAAAGAGGAGAAAATCAAATATGGAGATGGTCTACAGTTTGCAGGGGTAAGCCTGGGTATGCATAGGTTTCGTTTTTGCTTTGCTCTCACTTTTCTGAGTGGTTTTTTGATGACACTCATGATTCAGAATGAAATGCATATCCATTTATCCATATTGTAATGCCAGTATTGTAAATTGATGTTACATTGAAAAAAAAAATACAGCTGTCTTAAAATTTTGGGTTGACATTAGGGTAGCCACATGGGTGCAGCTAGTCACGTTTTAAATAATTTATAGAATCAGAACTTATCCTGCGAATGGAGCATACGGCTGAGTTTTGAAACCTCTGCTGTAATAGTAGTCGACAAAACGAATAAGACTAACTCCTTTACTCTAGGATGAACCGTTTTCGAGATAGTTAAGTTTTTTTTGCAATTTTGAGGAGTTGGTGATGTTTTAAAATGTGTTAAGTTGCCTAATGGAAAGGATGATGTATTAAAACTGCAAACTGGATATAATATCAAGTAAGTATTCGTGCCAAATAGAGCAATTTAATGGATTATGAATTTGAGTCTAAGAAAATTAATGTTCTGACCACATCAATTTCTTTAAATATCTTAGATTATTTAAAGTTTATTCAGTGGTGTTAACATGATAAAATTTTCGCATTTCTTATGACCATGGAAGAAGTTAAAGTTCTATGGCGGGAAAATCAGAGCTCTAACACTCTCTACAGTCATGTGGGAAAATGCCCCGGTCGTTTGATACAATTAAGGTGGCACTGGAGTAAGGTAAGTCTCACTGCATTGCATGTATTTTTGTGACAAAAGGCTTGTATTAAATTACATAATCCTATAAAGAGCAATGCTAGGTGCCTGCATCTGAAGCCAGCCAGAGGGAAAACGAATTTTTTCCCGTAAAACATTTATACGTTCGTTATACAGTAATTGATTGGGATTGTTTGTATAACAAACAATATGTACCTCCCCCCCTCGCCAAAACAAAACAAACAATCATCTTTTATTTACTTTTCTGCCACCTATCAGAATGAACGAATTTATAGTTTTGATTTTTGACTTCGTTTTCATGAGAAGAAAAAGCTAAGCTATACATGTTTTTTCTTCCCGAGTCAAAATTTACTTAGCTGATGACGGATGAGACTTATAACTGATGCAAATAGGAAATTCGAGCTTCAGAACATCGACTTACAAGCGATAACGACATATGATATAGGTCTTTTACTGTGTTTTAAGAAATAACGTTTCTTTTATTAATTTATTTGGATTGAAAGTTCTTTCCCTTACTGTTATTAGGATTGGAAAGCGAAGTAAATATAATTTTCTTTTGTCTGAATTTATTTAATTATTTCTAAATATCCTATCTGGGGGTTTTGCTAGTAATGTGCTGTTAATTTTACACGAATATATTATTAATGCAGTATAACACACCTATTGAATTAGAACTCTAGCAAGAATACACAAGACTCACATTTGCAGACGCTGCTCACTAGGGCCACCCACCCGGAGGACCTAGATGCGAAGGGCGTGCCGTAAGCACGCCGTAAGCACGCCGTAAGCAGCTATGACTTATATAATGTAATGATTTTTTTTTCTTACATAATGCAATGAATTTACTTCTTTCACAGTGAAAAAACAATGTATAAGATTCACTGCCCTATATGTTCCGGTGTAATTTTTATCAGAGTTTTGCATCGTAAATCCCGAGCAACGCCTGGTAATCGCTGCTAGTATAAACATAAAAATCACTATCATGTGCAAATTTCTATACTTTTCTAAATATCTTTGTTATTGAAATCATTCTATGAAAGTAATTAAATTAATGTTGCTAAAAAGAAGTTTAAGAATCTCTGTGTTTGCTATACAAAATAATGAAGAGTAAAATATCCTGGTCCCGCTTGTAAACAAATTTACAAAATGTATGAAATTAAATTAAATATATGCCAAAATAAAAGCACTAAAATTGTATGGGAAGATATACCCGTATTATTTATATTTTCAAATATTAGAAGATTCACCCGTGTATTACTAGAAGATTACTCGTCTACAATACAGTTTCAAAAACCTTTGCCAAAAAATAACATATAGCGTAATGAATTGAAAATATCAAATAATCTCCGTTATCTTTAAACCTGAAAGCTGTAATTGATTTCAATATATGCCAAATTAAAGCGCTAAAATTATATAGCACTACTACTTATGGTCTCGTAGATTATTCGTAGACTATTCGTATCTCGTAGAACTATTTTTAGCGTGACGTCTGTGTGTGTGTGTGTGTGTGTGTGTCTGTCTGTCTGTGCAATGTATGTATCCACTGTAACTCAAAAACACTTTAACCGAATTTGCACTTTAACCGAATTTCATGAAATTGTATAGGTAAGCCATTTGCAGGTGACCATGGTGTTGATTAGATTTTGATAGAATTCGGGGTAAAAGAACCTGCGTTGTTTTTTCTTTGCAAAATAGCCAACAAAAGTTGTCTGTGTCCACTCTTATTGAAGAACTAATTGTCCATATTTCACAAAATTTAGTAGATAAGTCACTAAGGGGATACCCTGGTGCTGATTCGATTTTGGTACTATTCGAAATAAAGAAAAATCTATGCTTTTTTTTACTAAATAGCCCGCAAAATTCATCAAAATCTTAAATAAAAGAATACGTATGCTCATACGCATCAATTGAATGCTTGTTCTATAATTAATTTTTGACGGTGTAAAGAATAAAACATACTTCATTACCTTAAGACTAGCCGTTCTCGAGATATTATAGTTTTTTCTCATCTTTGCTACGTCGGTTTTGAGAATGAGTTCAGTTACCAAATGAAACGAAAACTGAATTAAAAATGTAAATTCAGTGTAATTTTAATTATGTGTGTTATTTAGTGCAATTAAACTCAATTTAAGGAATTATTAAAGAAATAAAGAGAAAATGATCACATCAGATTTTTAATTGAATTTTCGTTTTCATTTGGTAACTGAACGCATTTTCAAAGGCGGCACAGCAAAAATGCGAAAATACTAAAACATCTCGAGAACGGTTAGCCCTAGAGTAATGCAGTTGGTCTTATTCTTTTCGACGTCAAAAATTACATATAAAACAGGCATTTAATGGATACATTTGAGTATACGTAGTCTTTTGTTTTAGATTATGACGATTTTTGATAGGACAAATTTTGTGAAATTTTTACAATTAGTGTTTTAGCTAGTGTGGATGCATGCGGTTTTTGAGGGCCAGAAAAAGACAGGCTCTTTTATCCGGTATCGTACCAAAATTTAATCAGTATTATATTTAGTGTTTCATCCGTCGTAAAACCACTTTATATTTGAGTATTTTCTGAACCAACACAATTACAATATTTTTGAGTTTAAATAAATAATTATCAAACTTTGATTACTTCTACAACGAAGCCTAATTTGAATGGATGCAGAATGTAAACAAATGATTGTAAGTTGAGTTGTATAAGAATTGCTGAAATTTTAGCTCTGGAGTCTGGAATAAAAGTGACATGAATGAAATATTCATTGATTTTACATAGAGAGCTAGACGATATGTATTTCGATGATGTCATTTGAATAAAGTTCATTGTTTTGGATGAAGTTTTAAATTTTCAAATATAATAAATTATTGTAGTACTGTGATAATTTAAAATATATCAGAGCTGAATGAATCGCATTTTAGAGATGTTTAAAGAAACTTGCATTTCAGTTGGCAAGTGTTTCATAATCGATGCTTTATGCATGATTGATCTTTCTTATTTATAAAGATTAAAGAAATAAAGAGAAAATGAATTTGAGTCTGTAAGGAAAGTCATGTGCTGCCCACATGAAATTTTTTTATATCAGTTATTCAGCAACGTAGTTAAATTAAATGTGTTTATACTGCAGACGATTTTTATTAATTTTTTATTCCGATATAAATAGTGAAAAAATGAATATAAAAATATACCTTATAAATGTATTATATTTTTCACTAAATTATATTAATTACGAACTCCGTGGTTATATATTATGGAAACTTAATATTTTCAATTTCTTACATCATTTTTTTATTTTGCCAAACAGTTTTGAAACTCAAAATTTAAAGCCAATTAACCTATTTTTATATAATACGTTTAGCCAATGAACTCATATATTGTGTTTAGCTAATGAACTCTTATATTGTGTTTAGTCAATTGTTGAAACAGAATAATAGTATTAACGGTACATCTTCTAATACCATTTTAGCGTTTTCATTTTGGTGTATACAAACGGAATGAGGATATACTTTTCTTCAGATCTGGGAATTCAAATATACGAATTTGCTGGAATATCGCCAACTTGGCGAATTTTTTTTAAATGGTGCCAAATTGGTGAAAATATCGCCAAATGGATAAAAATGACGCTAAATCAGGGAAATTATTTGTATTTTGTTAGGAGAAACTACTGTAATGATGCTTCGGTAACGTTTATCTATCAGTCGAACCATTCCACTTGACAACAAATTGGGCGGCATTTTAAAATGTCGTCCAATTGACAAAATTACGTTTAATAGATGAAATTAATTGTGTTTTGTTAAGGGATAATACTGTAATGTTTCGGTTGTCTCTTAGTTCGACCGTGCCACATGGTGATGAATTTGGCTACGTTTCAATTAATTAAATGAAGCTGAATTAATGAAAATGATGCCCAATTGCTGAAAATTCAATATTTTGCGAAATTAAGTCTAATTTTCTTAACAATCTCTGTTGGTTTGTAGGTATTAAGAAACATTTCCTGTTAATTTGTTTTCAAATGGGACCAGGATGTTTTATTCTTCAGATCTGTCCGTGTAGATAAATTTTTATAGCGAAAATAGGAATACGTTTCTTTAAAGGAGAAATTTTAATAGAATGTTTTGAATAACAATGCCTTTCAGAATACTATAAGAATTTGGACATAATTGTAAATTTTAAGTTTCTTTACATTATATATTCCGTACGTAGAACGGGTATACTGTTAGTTCATAAATAAATAGAGACATAGTTAGGAGATCATTTTTATTCAAAATTCTATTTTATATATATGCTATTAATGCACAGAAATCAGGATCCATAAAGTGGAGTTTGGCTCTTCTTCCAAAACTTCTCCATTTCAGCCGACCATCTGAAATTGCAGTAGAAGATATTGTTAATTTGGCATTTTGAATTATAGCAACAATTATAGCGCAAATTAAGTTTCAGAATTTTAAAACAGCGACAGCTTATCGCTGTTGGTTTTGCAACACTTTGCATGTAGAGATGAAAACCCAAGCTATTTTGGGATTATGGCGTTTTTGTAATCAAAATTATCAGTTCTACCTTTTGGTGAGAAGTCATTTGTGAAAGGCTAATAAGAGAGTAACGCGCATGCGCGGAAACACGGTATGTCCCCATCTGTTTTAAAATACATTTTTATCAAAATTATTTCAGGTTTAAGAATTTTACACATTTTGTACAAAACATTTCTTTCACAAGAAAATCAGATTTTCAAAAAAGAATTATAAACTCCATCAGATTCTAATACAAGATTTAAAATTGGCAGTTTTGTGTATTTTAAAAGGGAAGCTTATTCTTTTGTCAAAAAAATTTGACGAAAAGGAAAATTCATTTTCAAGGGTGAGAGTTAAGTCCAATAAGTTAACACTAAATGATAATATATAGCTTTCATTGGGAAAATAAGATTAATTGAAGATTTAACATTCAGAATTGCTAAATCTTGACTCTTAGTGCTTAAGGTAAAGATTTGAGAGAGCAGATCTAGCAGATCCACTCTGAAGAATACCTTTATTTTGCAGATATAATTTTAATTATAAGAACAACCAATGAATCCACAAAGACTTTGCAAAAACACCCAAGACTGCGCATAAAAACTAGTGAAGTATACGATGTTACGAACAGTAGAGTAGCGTGATATTCTTGACTGGGGAGGCTAAGCGATTGTCATTTTAAGTAGGAAAAGGTTCTTGTATAATAAGTGAATTTATATTGGAATTCGCACTTTTAATAAGTTTTCTTTCCTTGGTAAGTAAAATAAAATAACTTAACATAAAAATGCTAAGAGTGAGTGAAAAGCACAATATTTTAAAACATATTACCTATGTAAGATACATACATACAAAGTATAACATTTTAAATGTTGCTTATTTCTAAATTAGTTGAACGTTTACAACCATTTTATTAAATATGAAGTCAGGGTCCCTCATAGGGGAGGAAACTCTACCCTTGGATATTCAAGATAACAGAGGTGAGCATCTATCTAGACGATGTTATACATTTTATTCTTGAGTTTACACCCTCCCCCCCTTTCCGCAAACGTTCTACATGTGCTCATGTATGAAAAAGTGCACTAAAATTTTGTGAGAAATCTGGAACATAAGCTTAGTTGAAAATCACTGTAGTCAACAATGTCCCTAAACAATATTACTTATTATTTATTTACAAATACTGTACTATAAAAACTTAAAAATATCTTATAATTACAATATGCTAAGAATCGGCTCAAAAAAATTATCATCCACTTTTATTTAACTGAGATTCTCGTCTGACAGGGGGTTTTAGAGGGAAATGAAACTTATTCTTTCTAAAACTCCCAAATACACAAACGGATGCTTCGTCATATTGATGCCTATATAAAAACTTTGCAAACTACTGAAGTTTAATGGTTTATTAGTATATTTCTTCGTCTTGAGATTGTTTAAAGTTAGGTAAATCCTAGGTTGTTCGTGAAAAATGACTCAAATTCTTTAGTATTATAAATAATGATTATTTTCTACAAATAAATTGTACAATATTTTCTATCAAAATTTTCTTCAATAAATAGACGACCCATTAGGTTTGCACTACTCACCCTCACCTACACGTTATTGATGAAACGTCATGTCCCACATCCAATCACGGATTGTTTATAAAGGGTTGAAAATGGGAAAGCAATAACCATGCCTTCTATAAGCTAGCTTCCCATGTAAGTTAATAGGCTAGGGAGGAGTTTAACAATGGATGGTCTTAATGCCATGTGTCTCCTTATAGAAGACGAAGACTGGATGATTTCAGCTTCTAAATGATTAAAATATGTGTTTTATTGGGAAAAATACTTTGAATCGTGTCACTTTAAGCAAGTAAAATGCAACAATTTCCTAAATAATACACATATCTTCTCAAAATTATTCCAAAACTATAATAAATAGAATTATGTTTAAATAATTATTTAAATTAGATTTTAAGCTGGGGAAGCTCAGCTTTTTAGCCTCAATGGACGCTGCGCCACTGGTTACGAAGACAATGGAATGTAAGTCAGTGAGAAATAAATGTGTTGAAGGAAACAGAACAACGATCTACAAGAAGTACAACTAATTAAGAGAATAATAGGATAAATTTAAATGGATAGCAATCGTTTGAAGGCAAAAAATTGTAAAATCTTTCAGAGGTGCTTACAATTCTTTGTCAAGTAAGCTATTTTCATTAAATAACCTTGCCACATTTAACAAAACGTTTATTTTGCATCCTAAAGAATTTATTGAAAACCATTACCAAAAATATAATAAATAATGAAGGAGATGTAACTAATAAATGAAAAATAAACCAAGCCTAATACATGAGTTGTGCCTTTGTCAATCATAAAGATCAAATCAGTGTTGCTGTTACTAAAGATATATATCAGTGTTGCCAATCATAAGTAAAAGTTAGAAAAATAATAAGGCGCACTTCTTTAGATATATTATATATAAGTACTAAAAGTAACAAATAGTGATTCAAATGCCAGTCTGATAAAAATTATGATAAATCTCACATTATATTGGAAAATTATAATGCCGATAAAGAGGATGCATTTAAAAATGTTTACTAAAATTAAACTTATTTACAATACTAATAACTAAATATATATTGGAGAAATATATAGTTTATTTGTATTTTTGAGTTTCTTGATATGGATATTATGGTATTTTTATTAGTTAATCTAGAAATTTTAAGAAACTGATTAATTATTATAAATGGAAATAAATGAATAGAGTTAAACGAATTAAATGGTAATAATTTATTAATATTGAAATTAAAATTATCTTTTTTTCATATAAATTAGTTTTTATCTTATTGGATGGGTCGATTTTAATATTTAAATCCAAGAAACTGATATCATTACTTATTAATGGTACATTGGGTAATAATTGCAGATTATTTGGATAGAAATCTAATTGGGTATTATTTTTATTTGGAGTAACTAAACAATTAAATTATCAACATATCTATAAATTTGGTAATCAGTAGATGCAAAAAAATGTTCATATGATAAAGATTCTATTTAGCCAATTTTACTGCTAGAACCTTCTTGCGGGACTCCTGATGCTTGCAAGTATAACATATTTTCCTGGAACATTTAATTATTAAATCATACAAAGTGGAGACGTTTAGGAAAGCTTTTAATTTTTATATGGTCAGAAGTATTAGTAATAAATGCATTGTATAGTTCTAAAATTATATTATAAAGATTTTGTATATTTATATTATTAAATATATATTTAAAATTCAAAAGTATGTAAGCCATAAGCATTACCTATTATATCTATTTTATTAATTTTTTGCTATTATCTATCTGAAGTAGAATACTTATTATGGCCACTGGTGACAGTTCTAAATAATTTTAATTTTACTTTTAAAAAAATTTTAGAATTAAAACAATATATTGAAATTAAAAAAAAAATTAGAAAATGAAGTTTAAATATATTATTATTCATTAAATAATCTTTTCAATATTATATATAATTTTTTGCAAATTGGCGTCCAAGGACGTCAATAATTGCAAATCGATCCCACTCTCGTACTGATAATTGCAGTTCGATAATTCGATCATTAATTGTAGTTCGATCCCCCTTTGCGGGCATTGGCGTCCAAGGACGCCAATGCCCGCAAAGGGAGATCGAACTGTTTGGGATAGGGTATGTCAAATACCTGTCTTTTTGGGAAGTTCTTCGTTTGGGATGGACGTTGTCAAGGTTAAGATATAAGTTTAAGATATAAGGTTAAGATATAAGTTTAAGATATAAGGTTAAGATATAAGAAGCAAAAGGTTAAGATATAAGTTTAAATGACTAGCTCTTGTAATAAGTAAATCCTAAAAATAGGTTTAAACTGATAATCTTTAAAAAAAAAGGTGACATAAAAATAATTAATTTTCCTTTTTTTTCTCTCTAAAAACTCACGATTTTAATAACCATTAAAGTTATGATGTAAAGCTTTAATTTCTGATTTAAAATCTAAATTATTATTTTTTGTTTTACCCTTACCGCGTTTAGCTTTTTTAGTAATGGCTGTATTATTTCTATCATTTTAAAATTGGGGTTTTATGAATAAGTGATAATAAATTGAATATTTACTATCTTCGGAATTATTTTTTACGAAATTACTATTTAGGTGCAATTGATTTAGTCCATTGGAAGTCATTTCAACATTATTCTGTCGGTTAATTAGTTTTGAAAATGTAAAATATGAATAGCAACATTTTCAAATCCATATTGAGCAAAATGCTGACATTCATATTTATTAGAAGAAGGAAGAGCTTTTCTGAGGATATATATTTTAATAGGATCTCGATGAATATTCAGTCCGAGATGAATTGGATTATTACTTTGTCCAATATATGATAAATTACAGATATTAAATGTCAATGTATATATACAATTGTATACTTTACAAAAAGATAAGGGGCATTTTTGGCTGTGGGAATGTTGTTGTTGAAACCCAGACCGTCCGACCTATGCTGTGGGAATGTGAGAAAGTTTTGCAGATTTTATTCATACATTTATTGAAGTTATAAGTTTTCATTGGGTAATCGAAATTATCAAATAATTTCAATAACAGTGTTGGTAGTCATTTAAATTGTACAAAGGATAAGAGAAAAGAAAACATAATGATGAATATCAAGAATTTTCTTACCGGAATAGGTCGATTTGGTCGAGTACTCGGCTATAAAAGATAACACACATTTATATCTGAAACTTTTGCACGACATTGTTATGTATTCACATTATATATTGTTTAATTTAAGATGTATTATAATCAACATCAAAGTTGCAAAACTTTTCTTTCGACATTACCAATTTCTCAATTTTCCCAAAAATTGTTAAAATCAGGAATGAGTAAAGTTATTTTGAAAGTGTAATAACGTAAGTTACCGTTAAGGTGCCTTCGCATTTACAACACCGTAACGGTAGACGGTCAAAGTTTGAATTCACGCATGCGCAATATAAAAAAATTGGTGAAATGCTCTCTTTAGCTGTGAACGCTGATCGCAATGAAAAATTCGAAATGACATTGAATCGAATGCATATCATATTGTTAACTGCATTACGACAGCCGATAGAAATCATTGTAGATAACGCCATAAATTATACCCCGTATTTCATATCTTGCTTCTGAATCTAACTTATCTTCTTGAATCTGACGTCTCTTTTTACATCTTCTGAATTAATGTTTTGTATACTCCTGTTTGTAAAAATTGCAACACCATGAAGGAATCATTAGAATTGAATGAAATTTATTCCACAAACGACCTGTATTGATATACACAAACGAATAAATTTACAAAGCAAAACACAATATTAAATTTCGAAAATCAGTATTTGGTGAAGCCACAACGAGCTGCAATAAGTGCTTCTAAACGACGTGGCATCGAATCAAACAGATTTTGAATTCGTACCTGAGGAAAAGCATTTCAGATTGCTTTTATCCGAATCCAAAGTTCAGCTATATTAGCTATGGGACGAGCGAGACGTCGACCGACGAAATCCCAGACATGTCGAATAGGCGACATATCGGCTGAATAGGCAGGCTGAGGAAAAAGCTGTATCTGTTGTACTGAAAAGAGGAATTGGACATTCCTAGAAACATGTGGACCGGCATTGCCATCGGCCTGTTGAAATACAGCTCCAGGAAAGCGTTGAAGGATGGCTACGACTTCGGGTTCTAGAACTTCTCTAATGTACCGGTTGCTGTTGAAATTACCCACAATTCTTAGCAGCTGAGATCTTCCAAGATACCCAATGGACTAGTGTCTGCCCGTTGCGCTGGCTGGCTGTGGAAGGAACTTTCGGATTCATATATTTTCTAGCAACCCCAATAGTTAGCGCTTTGGCGATATTTTATGCTATTGGACCGCCGTAAATTGGCATTAGAACGGAGCTTTGCTATTTATGTTTATTGCCTATACCAATATAGTTCACGTTACTTTTCATCTTTCACATCGCACCTTTAGGGGCGCGGTAGCCCATTGGTTAGCGCGCTGGAGTTGCACTCGGTAGGCCCGGGTTCGATTCCAGCCACTGCCAAAACTGCCGCCGTGTTCATGCGGAGTACGATCACGTTAAACATGTGGGTCCGAAAGTCCTTCCGAGAGGTTGGTGGTAGGGGAAGGAGGGTACGGTCCCTGTGGATGCCTCCCCCACTGGGTTCCGGTCTAAATTGGGTGGCACTTCCCGACCGTCCAAACAGTTACCTTACACCTTTCTGGTAGGTCGGACTGTCTGGGTTTCAACAACAACAACATCGCACCTTTAGATTGTTAGATGAAGATATAATATCGATATAGCAACACTAAGGGGGGGTCATAGAGTATAGTGTCATATAGAACTACTAAGCTTATTTACAGCAATATATATATAGTATATATCATTTTGGTCTTTTATCTAAGACATAACACATTTGCTTCATCTTATATAAATATCTCAAATTAAATTACAAAATATATTTTCAATATAATGTTATTTGTGTTGGATACTTGCAAATGGTAATAATGCTTAAAAACCAGACAAATAATGTGTAGATTTGTATACTGAAAATGTGCTGCTATTAGAGCATAACTAAACACCATAAAATATTTAAATATTTTAAAATACATAAAAATGTGGAATATTATATTTCTTCAAATAGATTTAAAAGTCCCAAAATATCGGTTTTGAATATTTTCTGGGTTTTTACATTTTGTATAATCTTATTACATCCTTTAACATTAGTTTCTGAGTTTTTAATGGATCAAGTAGAACTAAAGAATTGTTTAATTCGGTGGTGTACTATCCCATCATACATATTAAACTAAAAAAAATAATGAATATGTTTAAACTGATTTAAACAGGGTCTGGAAAGAATCTTTCAATTATATATCATAGATGGCGCCACTAAACACTTTATTAAATATATTCGTATTAAAAATATAAAAGACAATATAATTTTGAAAGTAAAACACAGAAATTACAAATTTCAAGCTACACTACACACAAACATTTAAATGCAACTATTATAAACTACCCTGTGAACGAACTTTTTAAAGAAATTCATTACAATCCGGGAAATAGCATTTATACAATCTCTAATAAGCAACGTGGTGTCGACATTAAAATTTCAGAAGCTGATTCTCGAAATGTTGTTATTGAATTCCTTTTTATATTTGTTTGGCATATCTGAAAGATGAACAATCACGTACTATGGAAAGTTCAAAATTTTTCTTATTGTATATATTACAATAAAGTAGCAGTCAAAACATACATCGCCAAATATGTTTTCCAACCTGCAAAAGTTCTTTCGTTCCAACTCCATGAGCATGCGCAGTATAGGTTTTCATACCGCCCATAGCCAGTCAGGGCAACGGGCAGACACTAGTCCCAATGGCGTCCCAGACTATCACGCTTGGCGTTTGTCCAGTATGACATTATATAACGCAACGCACTCCGGAAGGTGGCGTTCACCGCTATAGTGATTAACGTTTATGCGGCTATCACTGTACCCCCAAACTTAAGCAGGATTCATCGAAAAGACGGCTTGTTGCCAATCGGCAAGCCAGTATCTATGTCCAGACACCGACGAATTCTTGTAGCAGATATTGACGCACCTGTAGTAGTGCTCCAACGTTCTGCCAACTGTCGCAAATCCCCGTTGACATTGCTATTGATATTATCGCCAAAAAATTTCATAGCCACCAATTTAAAACCCCCACTATCGACGCAATCACTTCTGCCTTGAATATTATTGCAGAGACAAATTACTTTGCTTTCCGTGACGCTGTTTCCTTGCAAATTTCTGGCGCCCCTATGGGTAGCCCTTTATCTGGTATTTTAGCCGAAGCCGTTTTGCAGGAGCTCGAGAATGAGATTTTGCCTTCTTTAAATGATCTCCTTCACCTTTTGGATAAAGTTAATGAATTTTACTCTTCGATTAATTTTACTGTTGGGCATGAAGCTAACTGTTCTTTACCTTTCCTTGATGTTCTGGTCACCCGTTCTAATTTTAGTTTTTATACTTCCGTTTTCCGTAAATCCACTTTTACTAACTCCTGTATCCCCGCTAATTCTTTTCATCCTGTATCCTAAAAAGCCATGTTTAACGCGTATTTTAATCGCACATTTAATGTTTGCTCTTCTATCCCTGCTTTGACTGATGAAATTAATCTTATTTTTAAACTTGGCCATGAGGATGCTTATTCCTTTGAAGATCTTCGCCCACGTTCGCCCTAAATTTACTCAGTTTGATTCTAAACTTGCTGCTATTAAATATCATTTAGTCCATAAATCTAGTGTTCCTTACTTTCCTAAGATTTTCCATCCTTTTATTAATTTCTGTCATGAATTTGGTTTCAAACCCGCTCACTCTAATATTACCACTTTATTTAGTCGTATTCGATCCGATAAACTTTGGAATTTTGATGACTTTAAAAGCTTTGCTGGGGAGTATGTCGTTCCCCTGTTATCCCCTTACTGGTGACTATAAATTTTACATTGGTAGTACAAAACGTACTGTTGGCATCCATTTAGCAGAACATGCTCGCGATGTCAAATCTGATAAACTTTCTACGGCTCTTGCTCAATATGTGGTTAATGATAAATTTCTTCTCGTTTTTGAAAAAACTTTCCTTTTGGTTCGTTGTAACAATCCACGTAGTATTCTTCTTTATGAATCCCTGTTTATTTATATTTACCGTGAATCCATTTGTAATTTTGATCTTGTTATGTAATTTCAAGTTATGCTTGGCGACTCATTCTGGACTCTATGCAATTCAAACCTCTTAAAAGTTATTTGTGACGTCATTCTCAGAAAAATTATGCTTGACGCTATACCAAAATTTGTATTA
Source organism: Amaurobius ferox (assembly GCA_951213105.1). Classification (NCBI taxonomy): domain Eukaryota; kingdom Metazoa; phylum Arthropoda; class Arachnida; order Araneae; family Amaurobiidae; genus Amaurobius; species Amaurobius ferox. The sequence goes on along the minus strand of OX578150.1, from coordinate 52,995,391 downwards.
GTTCCTTTCTTGTAATATTTTTTAAAATTTGAAAGCGTTTAAACTAATTTTTGTAATTTCCGTGTATATTTCTTTATTTTTTTTAATAAGTTCATTTACCATTTTATATTTTTATGCAAATTTGCTTTAAACTGGTCTCCATATATATAAACATTCCATATTTTACTATTCATGTAGCCACTGATGAAGGGCGTATATACGTCCGAAAGCGTTAAAGCAGTTTTCAATACGTATTTTGTACGTCTTTTAGGATGTGTTAAATAAAAGACCTTTCGTTTTTTAAAAGCGCTTTGTCCTTGATTTTATCATTATTTAAAAATCTTATGGAAACATTTATACAGAGCAAAGATTGGACCATCACTATATCGGTCCTTTGAACTTCCATATGGATATCTATAATCCATGAGGATCTCTGCGGAATTGAAGCGGCTGATACCCTGGCCAAGAGGGTGCTGCAGAACCTTTGACCTCCAGCACTGAATTGACTTTTATAGCACTTTCATCCAGAAGGCAAATGATTGACAGAAACACTTGCAAGTCCCCAGCAGTCCATAGTTGGTACCATCGTGTTTAGTGCTCTTGTCTTCAGTGAGGGCAGAGTTCAACAAACAACTATTTCTAGGTTCATTCGTGGGCATTTAAAATGTCTTACATTCTATCGGAAGTCTAAAGTTTTCCAATCTGCATGAATTGCTATCTCGTGGACCCCAACATCTATCTCCTTAACGGTCTGGGACTATCCCGGAATAGTCTTACCTCTTAACGGCTATTGGTTTTGGAATATTATGAGACTTAGGGCTCATGGACTTTGTCTAGCATAGGACAAGGCCGGGCCGAATTGGCAACAACAATAACACAACTTGGTCTATATATTATTTCTATAAGCTTTTTACTTTGCTTGCAAAAGAAAATATTATTTTTGCATCGGAAAAAACCTATCAGTAAAATTGAAAATCAAAGATTTCGAAGGTGTTTATTACGTAAAAACATAGACTTCTGTGTGTCGGTTTTTAGTCAATTTGTGGGTCTGCCGCTAACTCGACTTAATTTTGCTTTACTTCGGAAATTACTTAATCAAATGAAGCCAAATTTTGTGCAAAGTCCATTTGCTACGCGAAGATTAAAATAAAGTCACCATCTTTTTAAATTTTGTACGCAAAATGAACAAAGGTAATTTTTCCGACATTGCAGAATCTCGGAAACTACTAATCCTACTGCAACCAAATTTTAGTGCAAATGCAGCCTATTATATGCTCGTAAATCCAATGTCGATGTTTTATTTTTAAATCTTGTCCATATTCTGCGCATTCTATTTATGCGCAGTATGCAATATGACATTTTTAAACCGGGTATTCACCCAAACTACTTGAGTGACTGACAAATTTTATACAAAGAGCAAAGGTAGGATATTACATGAATTAATATATAAATAACGTTGCATTTATTTTCTTTGTCCATTTCATGCGCTGGCGTGAGAAGAACGCGTAAGGGAATTTTTGAATTTTATTACAATAATTTGAAAACTACTCAACTAAATGATACTAAATTTGGTATAGAAATAGGCTGTTACATTAGTGTGATTGCTTTGGTAGTATTTTAGAAATGTGAAGGTTTGTTAAGAAAAGAGGGGGTGAAATATGAACAGGAACACACACTTTTCCTTCGTTGTGCCGGCATGATGCTGTCGAATACATCCACGGAAAGTACATTTCTAGCGCTCATACGTACTTATATTTCTGTCGAAGATTTCGATTTCAATCCTATCTCTCTACGTTTTTGATCCTCAATTTATCTAAAAAATAAAGTGTTTGAGTCTCTTGTGTTGACGCATTTTTATAGTATTGAATCTGTCACAGCTGATGAAAAAGAAATTAACCTTCGATAATATGTCATCTTTCATAGTAGAGCAAATTTAAAGTTGCCTGGAGTGCTTGAAGAGTCTGGAGTGTTAAAATTAATGGTACTTGTGTAGAATACTGCCCTCCGATGATGAATTTTAAAAATGGCGCCATTTTGTCGATATTTACTTCTCCCGACCAGAAAGTAGACAATTACCTAAAAAGTGACGAAACGCAATGTACGCACTAACTAAACACAAACGGATGGAAGTACATACAGTGCAACTTGGAAAAAACGAACGTCTCTAATTCGAAATCACTATTAATTCGAATATTTCTCTTGGTCCCTTGAACTTTGTATTAAATCAATGTTAAAAAATCGTGGATAATTCGAAGTTCAACTTCGTTAATTCGAAGTTCTTTACAAAAACTTCCGAACCATAACAACTTTTCGGCCTTTCATCGTTAAGAAATCATCACCGGAATGCCCCCACCTGTTCGACACGTGACAGCTGAAACCCGCCATCCCGCTACCTGTTCGACCGGTTAGAGCGTTAAACATACAGAGGGTATTGATTCAACCGGCTTCAGACGTCATTTGAGCTTCCTACTGCCAGTGTGTCTGTAGTGTTGTGAAAGTTTCGCTAGTGAGCATTCACGATGTCTTTGAGTAAACCACGCGTTCAATACAAAAATATAACGTTTGCTGAAAAGGTCGCCGTTATTCGCAATGTGGAAAAGGGTGTGAAGAGGAAATGCCAAATCGCCAACGAGTACTGGATAGCGCCGAAAACTTTGTCTACTTTTTTGAAATATAAGGACAAAATTCTGAGTAACGCTGCTGCTACCCGTGGAAATGGAAAGGATCGCAAAAGAGCTAGAGAACCGGACGGACAATCCTGAAACCGACGAGTTCGTGTTGATTTTTTCTAAAACTATAATTTTCTGTATTGAATGTAATATGTACATGTATGTAGCTTACGTAAATCTTATTTTGTTTACATACATACAGTGTTTAATTCCTTCATACCATGATATTTATCAATAAATATTTACTTATTGACAGAATAACCTTTTCAAGAATTCAGTGAACATGAAACTAAAGTTAAAAGATGTAACTTTTTTAAATCGACGTTTTGGATAATTCGAATTTTTTCAGTGGTCCCTTCAGCTTCGAATTATACAAGTTGCACTGTATTTAAATGCATTAAATGGCTAACATAATTGGATAATTTCAAGAATATTTTGTGGTCATGTTGAAAGCAAAGGTAATGATATGAAAAGGGAAATAAAACTATCTTCGCAATAAATAGCACATTACGTAAAGTCTGATTCTTACCTCTGTAGGTGGAACAGGCGTCACAGGTTCCTTTTCCTATAAGTAAATGAGAAAAGGTTTTACTCATTATATTATTAGTAATATAAGGCAGTGTCGGTTGCCTACACAAGCAAGTCCAGAAATGAAGACCACGGTGCAAAATTGATTGTTTTGAACAATAAAAAATATAGGCTCTGTTATAATTACGCTACTCAGCTGTTAATTGGTTCTTTTGCTTTTGGCGTTATTTTATCGGAATCATTTGAAACATTTTTGATTTATTTTTACACTATTTAACAGAGAAGTTTCTGGCATTTTCATAGGTGCCATTTCAAAATCAAGTTTCGTATTCTAAGTGATTGTATTGAAAGACCAAAAATAATATTTTGGAGTGAATATTATCTGGGTTGGGTATCAGGCTGAAATGACTAACTTGAAACGAAGCGTTACGAAAAATGTAAACATTTCGGAAACTTATATCTCTGAACCTAATAGATAAAAATATAAACACATTATGCTAGTTTTATCGAAAATATACTTACATTTATGAACACAAAACTAATTTCAATATTTTAAAATTTAGAACTATTGAAAAAATAAATAAATTGGCATCACGTCTGATTTCAATTAGCAGAAACAACAAGCACACAACTATAATAGAAGGTCTTTATTTCTCTTCTTATAAGACGTACAAAATTGGAAAAGGCCAGAGCGCTTTTGAGCCTAAATACGCTCTTCATAAGTGACTACATGAAAATAGAAATGTTCGTTCATATATAAACCAGAAAAGGTGACAAATTTGCATAAATACAATTATCAATAAACTTACGTTTATCTAAGGAGAATCTAAAAATACAAAATATTATTAACAGATTTAAAATCGAGTATAAATCATGAAAAGTACAGTAAAAAATTTTTGCAATTTTATTACCGAAATTTCAAATTCAAATTTTTTTTTAAAATAAGGGGGGTAGTCAGGCCCAATCCCCGAGAGGATGACGTCAAAGATAACTATGAAGAGACTTGAATTACATGGAGTAGAGAATGAGTCGCCAAGCATAACTTAAAATCTGAACGGGGTCAAAATTACAAATCGACTCGCGGTAAATATAAATAAAGAAGATCTCAAAAATCAGAATATTACGAGGGTTATTACAAGGCATAAGAAGAAAAGTTCTTTCAAAAATGGGATGAAAATTTTCTTAAACAACAAAATGAGCAGGGACCGTAGAAAGTTTACCACCTTTGACATCAATAGCATGTTCTGCCAAACGGATACCAATAGTACGTTTTGTACTGCCAATACAAAATTTAAAGCTACCATCGATGAAAATCAGGGGAACCAATAAACTCCAGCAAAGCTTTTAAAGTCATCCTTAGCACCTAGCTTATCAGACCGAATCCGGTTAAATAAAGAAGAATCATTCGAGTGAGCAGGCTTGAAACCAAACTCAGAGCAGACCTGAATAAAGGGGCGAAAAATCCTAGGATGGTACGGGAAACTAGATTTATTATCCAAACGATCTTTTAAAGTAATAAGTTTAGTATCAATTTGAGAAAATTTACGGCGAACATGGGAGAAAACCTTATGTATAAATTGAAAGGAATAGGCAGCCCCATGGCCAAGATTGAAAATAAAATCAATTTCGTCATTTAAAGTAGAAACAGAAGAACAAACGTTAAAAGCGCGATTAAAACAAGCGTTAAAAGAAGCTTTTCTAGAGGAAATAGGATGGAAAGAATTAGCAGGAATACAGAATTAATAAAAGACGGTTTACGGTAAACAGAAGTGTGAAAACCAACAGCAGAACGGGTAACCAGAACATCAAGAAAAGGCAAGGAACAATTATTTTCGTGCTCAACAGTAAAATTAATCGAAGGGTAAAAATCATTAACCTTGGACAAAAGAATAGGGAGATCATTTAAATCACTATCCCAAATAATAAAAACATCATCAACAAACCGGCACCAAAGAGAGGGGGGAGGGGGAAAAAGGCAAAATTTCCATCTCGAGCTCTTGCAAAACCGCCTCTGCCGAAACACCAGATAATGAGCTACCCATAGGGGCACCACAATTTTCTAAATAAATATTATCACAAAATGCAAAATAATTGGTCTCCGCAACAATATTCAAAGCAGAAGTGATTGTGTCGATAGTACGGGTTCTGAAATTATGATTTTGCAATTCTTTAACAATTATTCTAATAGCAATGTCAACGGCAATGCTGGGAAATAAAGAAACATCATCAAAACTATGAAGGGTACTAGTAGGATTAAATTTAGTTTTAAATAAACATTTTTAAAATTTTCAGTGGAACTAATTGAAAACCTATGGTTATTAAAAAAAGGTTTTAAGAAAAAGGCAAGGGATTTCTCTAAAAAATAAGTAGGTCCGTAGATTACGGACCTACTTATTACCATTTAGAAACAATATAGGCGGTCCGTATGAGTGATGCCTTCCCCCTTCGCTGCACCCTGTGTTTAAGTATTCCTGTAATGAAATTCTGGCTTTAAAACCAAAATTTTTTTCTCAGCTTAAAACACGTCTTCCCTTTCCCTTTATAAATTGTACCAACATTAATATTTCCCCGGTTCAGCGTAATGCTCTTCAGAGAGGCCCTAAGTTTGCATATCCCAGTAATAATTCTAGTTTCATTAATTTAATTCCCCCTGTGGAGGATGCCCTTCTTAACGTTGCTCAGGGTCATGGAGATCGCGGCCGTTTTATTATGTATCGGTCAATTACTGCTTTTCAAAATGAGAATAAGCTTAAAAATAAAAATAAATATAGACATTTTGGTTATGATATTGTTTTGAATACTGAACTTGCAGAAATTAAGAAACTGAGATCTAATCCTGATATTGTCATTTTATCTGCTGACAAGACTAAGCAACTTATTCTTACTAATAAATCTGATTATGTGCATTTAATGCAGAAGTGTATTGACGAGATGAAATGTACCCTGGTTAAAAAAATTCCGATCAATATGATTAATGCTAGTCGCAAAACTTAAAAACTGTAATGATCTTCCTCCCAATGTTAAATCGGCGATTTTTCGTACTCATCAACTCCCGTACTCATCAACTCCCGTTTCATCAACTTCCCAATATTTTTGGTCAAATAAAACTTCATAAACCTAATCATCCTATGCGTTCTATTGTTTCTAAATGTAGTGGACCTATTTATTTTTTTTTTGAGAAATCCCTTGCCTTTTCCTTAAAACCGTTTTTTTAATAACCATAGGTTTTCTATTAGTTTCACTGAAAATTTTATAAATGTTTTATTTAAAACTAATAATACCCTTCACAGATAATCCTAATAATACACTTCACAGTTTTGATGTTGTTTCTTTATATCCCAGCATTCCCGTTGACATTGCTATTGGAATTATTGTTAAAAAATTGCAAAATCATAATTTTAAAACCCCTACTATCGACGCAATCACTTCTGCTTTGAACACTGTTGCGGAGACCAATTATTTTGGATTTTGTGATAATATCTATTTACAAACTTGTGGTGCCCCTATGGGTAGCCCATTTTCTGGTATTTTGGCAGAGGCGGTTTTGCAAGAGCTCGAGAATGAAAATTTGCCTTTTTTGCCCAACCACCCTCCCTTTGGTGCCGATTTGTTGATGATGTTTTTATTATTTGTGATAGTGATTTAAATGATCTGCTTCCTCTTTTGTCCAAGGTTAATGATTTTTACCCTTCGATTAATTTTACTGTTGAGCACGGAAATAATTGTTCCTTGCCTTTTCTTGATGTTCTAGTTACCCGTTCTGCTGTTGGTTTTCACACTTCTGTTCACCGTAACCCGTCTTTTACTAATTCCTGTATTCCTACTAATTCTTTCCATCCTTTTTCCTCAAAAAAGCTTCTTTTAACGCTTATTTTAATCGCGCTTTTAACGTTTGTTCTTCTGTTTCTACTTTAAGTGACGAAATTGATTTTATTTTCAATCTTGGCCATGAGGCTGCCTATTCCATTGAATTTATACATAAGGTTTTCTCCCATTTCGCCGTAAATTTTCTCAAATTGATACTAAACTTATTAATTTAAAAGATCGTTTGGATCATAAATTTAGTTTCCCGTACCATCCTAGGATTTTCCGCCCCTTTATTTAGTTCGGCTCTGAGTTTGGTTTCAGGCCTGTTAACTCTAATGTCTCTTCTTTATTTAGCCGGATTCGGTCTGATAAGCTGAGTGCTAAGGATGACTTTAAAAGCTTTGCTGGGGAGTATGTGGTTCCCCTGTTGTCCATCGATGGTAATTTTAAATTTTCTATTGGCAGTACAAAACGTACTATTGGTATCCGTTTGGGAGAACATGCTAGGGATGTCAAAGGTGGTAAACTTTCTACGGCCCTTGGTCATTTTGTTGTTAAAGAAAATTTTCGGCCCATTTTTGAAAGAAATTTCCTTCTTATGCGTTGTAATAACCCTCGTCATATTCTCCTTTTTGAGTTTCTCTTTATATTTACCGGGAGTCGATTTATAATTTTGACCTCGTTCAGATTTTAAGTTATGCTTGGCGACTCAATCTCGACTCCATGCAATTCAAGTCCCTTCATAGTTTTCTTTGACGTCATCCTCTCGGGGATTGGGTCTAACTGCCCCCCCCCCCCTTTTTTTTTTTAAATTTGAATTTGAAATTTCTGTAATAAAATTGTAAAAATTTTTTACTGTACTTTTCGTGATTTATGCTCAATTTTGAATCTGTTCAAAATGTTTTGTATTTTTGGATTCTCCTTAGATAAACGTAAGTTTATTGATAATTGTATTTATGCAAATTTGTCACCTTCTCTGGTCTATATTTGAACGATCATTTCTATTTCCATGTAGCCATTGATGAAGAGCCTATTTACGCTCGAAAGAGCTCTGACCTTTTTTCAATTTTGTACGTCTTATGAGAAGTGAAATAAAGACCTTCTTTTATAGTTGTGTGCTTGTTGTTTCTCCTATTGAAAAAAGTTTTCTCTTCACTTTGTTTACTTTCATTCTTATATCTTTTAAACTATAAAATATATACTATATATAAATAGTAAACTATGAAAATGTTTGGAATGAAATTTAGTTTCTAGATCCATAATTTATTTTTGCAAAGTTCATATAGTTTTTGAGCAGTTCTGCAAACACTTTCCGAAACACCCTTTACGGAAAATTTATGTTCGGATATGTGTTTCATATCATTCGCTATAAATCCCCGACATTTTTCGCCAATTTCTATTAGCCCAAAAAGTTAGAAAATCAAGTAATAGTAATTATATATATAGTGCTGCGAACGCGCAATATTCCATTTTGCGCCTCCTCTTTCGGCAGTCTCGACGGTAAGGCGAAGAATACATGGTCCATGACGTCATCATGACGTGATTCCAGGGTTGCCAGGATTTCCCAGGTAGAAGAAGAGTTGCCAGATTTTGCGATATATTGCCAATTTGGCGACAATTGGCGATTTCCGGAATGTTCTGGAAACGTCACGAAATAACGATTGGTCTAGAAGATTGAATAGATTTCCAGAAATTTCTATAGAGAGACTATAGAAAACTAAAAAAATTCATTCCTCCGTTTGATGGTAGTTTACGGATGGACGTGACACGAGCTATATTGGAGTGTGATTTTTGTCAATGTTTTGAAAATAATAGAAACTGTTTTGGGAAATTATTTTCATCAGTATTTTGAGAATAATATCGCTTATTCTGTGAAATTAGTGGAGCAATATGGAGCATTTAAGTGCTGTTTGATTGTATATTGCTTCTGTTCACTTTGTACCTGTGAATAAACGTAAATTATCCAGAAACTTAGACTCGCTCTTGTATCCTGCGTATACACACACGATTCTAGAGGACACGTTCGTAGCAATGCATATATATATATATATATATATATATATATATATAATTTAAAAATTACATACAGCCTGAAAAAATATATCAAAATTCATTAAGTACTATATATCCTATTGTGAAGAATATGCGCTTATTGCTGCAAAGACACTCCACAAAATTATATAACTCAAAAGACAATAACCCTTAAAACTTTACGTTCTAGATGAAAACAAGAACGAAAGGAAAACATACGGGCTAGGTGCAATAAAATGGACAATGAGGGATTGTGACCTCATTTAAGTCTCGGTTACCAGCCGCCTGCGCGGTCGCGATACCACTCCCGGAAGCCTGCACGCATCCGTAGTTAACCTCATAGTGACCACGAATAATGATCATGAAAGATCCAAAAGTCAAAAGTATCAAATTTTAAAGTATCAAAGTATAAAATCTCGAAGTGAAAAGGCAAATCCCCATCACTCGAAAATTCTTTAATAAATCTAATGAACAATTAAATAAAACCGTTTATATATACATTCACGACACATATAGAACATTAAACACATATATACAATACAAGCGGTATTATACATTTAAAACCATGTAAATCACCATTACCATAACATTTTAATTATCTCTAACACAACTTCAATCAATATTAAAAACATTAAAGTAATTCAACTCACGTACACTATCTACCTTTACAATACCTCTTAAACGATCAGCCTCCGCAAAGTCAACTTCAACCTCTCTACCCTGGCAGGCGAGTATATACAGTTATGGTCTATTTCTCTCATACGGTTGTTTCCAGTAAGTTTGCTTTGCCAAATTCATTTCAGTGCATACTAAGTTATTCATGAATACCCAATATCTCGTTCAAATGATATCTCTCTTCATATTTACATGCATAGCATACTTCCCTTTTCAGGAAAAGACGGGGGTGTCATTTCTCGATTGCCATCTTAATGAATGCCATGCCTCGCTTTTTTCTTATTTCCTCGTTATTAATAATTCGTAGATGTCTCACCATGTCATTTCTAATAATATTTCGAAAAATTTGTTTATGTGTATTGGAATCCCATTGCATCAAGTTGTTGATATTAAACCTGAAAGTAGTACGCTTATCATAGATGTCTATCTCAAGTTTGTTGTCTTGTTTATTGTAGGAAATGTTCAAATCTATGAAGTTAATGCTTCCATTTTCTTCCAATTTTGTTTTTTATCAATTCCAAGTTTTCTAGGTATACGCTGAAATCGAAGTTGTACTTTGGATCCGTTGTTGCATCTAACAAATCGTCCACGTAACGAAAAAAGATAATTTCGTTATTCAGATGTGAAATACTTTCATATTTATATAAATACAAGCCTGGCAATGCTGATGAGCTACCTCCCCCCATGGGGATGTCTGATTTTGGTGATAAAACTCGGTTCCGTTGTAAATAATGTTTTCATATATAACCAACATTAGCATTGCTTTGAATTTACAGCGATCCAGTAATGTCTGTAATTCGAATTCTTCAAATGGTTGTAATAAAAATTCGTATAGGTCCTTTAATTTAACAGAATTAAATAAATCTTTAAAATCATACGAGTTAAAATGTAACTTATCTTAGTGTTCATGTAATACCTTTACGACTTCTTGACTGTTGTTAATGATGCAATTGCCCATTGTCTTGATCCGTTTAAATATGGGCTTTAAAATCTGTAACAGCAAATCATTTGCCCTAGTAAGGTATGTGTTGAAGCCTACAGTTACGGGTCGAGATTTCACTGGGGTCTAATGCAACTTTGGTATCATTACTATGTAAGGGTGTCGAAATGTCTCCATCCGTATACCTATTTGTTTATATAAGGCCTTAATCTTATTGTCAATAGCTATTTTCGGGAGGTTTAACTTCAAGCACATATCGCTATTCCGATAATGTTTGTCTATGAGTTTGAAGTATAAAATACGACATGTAAATGCATAATTGGTATTAACCTTGTCTAAATACGTTATGATATAACTCTTCTGGAGATCCTTGAGGCTACGATGATCTATATCTGTAGTCTTACTTGGTATTTTGTCTGGAATAATATGGCCATACTGTAGATTAAATTTGAACATAATAGTATGTCGGCATTATTTGAATATCTCTACAGCTATGATGTTATTAACTGCCATTTTATATATAAATTTGTCCATTTCATTTCTAAATGCAATGTCAATATTACGGAAATTCTGTTCTCTGTATTTCGTTCCCATTTTGAAATATTCTTCCAATTTCCATTTTTATTTTAAAAACTCATATTGCCACTAATTACATGGACATATGTACTGTCAATGTATTAACTTGTTTGACACTGGCACTCCTCTATTTTGTTATTGTATATGTCCTAACCAAATTTGTTGTAGTTAAATACTCCTCTTCCGTTCGTTGTTTGGTATCTGTAGGAGGTGGCCACTCTTATGTTTGTAATTTATTTAATTGTTACAATTTACAGGTCCCATACGAATTTTTATTACAACTATTTGAAAAATTCGAATTACAGACATTAATGGATCGCTGTAAATTCAAGGCAATGCTAAACTTGGTTATATATGAAAACATTATGTACAACGAAACAGAGTTTTATCACCAAAATCAGGCATCCCCATGGGGGGTGGTAGCTCATCAGCATTGTCAGACTTGTATTTATATAAATATGAAAGTATTTCACATCTGAATAACGAAATTATCTTTTTTCGTTATGTGGACGATTTGTTAGTTGCAACAACGGATCCAAAGTACAACTTGGATTTCAGCGTATACCCAGAAAACTTGGAATTGATTAAAGCAAAATTGGAAGATAATGGAAGCATTCACTTCTTAAATTTGAACATTTCCTACATTAAAGACATCAAACTTGAGATCGACACCTATGATAAGTGTACTACCTTCAGGTTTAATATCAACAAATTGATGCAATGGGATTCCAATATACATAAACAAATTTTTCGAAATATTATTAGAAATGGCATGCTGAGACATCTACGAATTGTTAATAACCGGGAAATAAGAAAAATGCGACACATGGTATTCATTGAGGTGGCAATCGAGAAAGGATACCCACGTCTTTTCCTGAAAAGACAAGTATGCTACGCAAGTAAATATATAGAGGGATCTCATTTGAACGAGATATTGGGTATTCTTGAATAACTTAGTGTGCACTGAAATGATGTTGGCAACGCAAACTTACTGCAAACAACCGCATAAGAGAAATAGACCATAACTGTATATACTCGCCTGCCAGGGTAGAGGGGTTGAAGTTGACTTTGCGGAGGCTGATCATTTAAGAGGTATTGTAAAGGTAGATAGTGTACGTGAGTTGAATTATTTTCATGTTTTTAATATTGATTGAGGTTGTGTTAGAGATAATTAACATTTTATGGTTATGGTGATTTATATGGTTTAAATTTATAATACCGCTTTTATTGTATATATGTGTTTAATGTTCTATATGTGTCGTATATATAAACGGTTTTTTTGAATTGTTGATTAGATTTATTAAAAATTTTTCGAGTGATTGGGATTTGACTTTTTATTATACTTTGAAACTTTAAAATTTGATACTTTTGACTTTTGGATCTTTCATGATCATTATTCGTGGTCACTATGAGGTTAACAACAGATGCGTGCAGGCTTCCGGGAGTGGTGTCGCGACCGCGCAGCCGGCTGGTAAGCGGGACTTAAATGAGGTCACACTCCCTTATTGGCCTTTTTATTGCACCTAGCCCGTATGTTTTCCTTTCGTTCTTGGTTTCATATAGATCGTAAGGTTGTATATATATATGTTCATATATGTACTAAAAACATCGTGGCTCCCCTCAAAATAATCCGATAGTAATGACACTTTACATGCAAATATCTTTCGATCGAATATGCAAATGATCAAAATTTTGCAGCCAATGAATGAATAGTCGGAACTACAGCGCATTGAAACTGAGCACCATGGTGGTTTATATAAGGAGCGAATCTCGCTTATAGGCACAAAACGTGGAGTGGATTTCGATTGCGTTTACGTACTTTGATTGTAACAATGCCTCTCTGACGAATTCTCGGCCACTACAAACATATGAAGGAGTTCGAAAGAGTGCATGCGGTCGGACTGCATGAGGCTAGATGGACACACAGGCGAATAGCTCGGTATTTGGGTAGGAGCGATGCAGCAATTAGAGGCTGTTGGCAGGAATAGATCCGGATTGGCAAATTTCAGCGGCATGCGGGCAGCGGACTGCTTAGAGCGCAGACAGAACGGGAAGATATAGCGATTGTGAGAGCAGCTGTGACAGCACGAGATTCATCGCAATCAACCATCCAACTTGTGACAAACGGGAAAGTGACCACGCGGACCATTAATGGAAGACTACGGTAGCGGAATCTATTCTTGCAGCGTCCATTACGCCTCCTACCACTGATCAGTATGGACATTTAACAGCGATTGCAATGGTGCCAGGCCCGATCAACGTGGAATTGTCCATATTGAGAACGAATTATTTTCAGTGATGAGTCCCGTCTCGAATCGTGTCCAAAACGGCCAGCGCAGACGTGTCCGGAGATAGCCCTGACATTGTCAGGATACTGCTCCTACTGTCACACGCCACATGGGCCGATAACAGGGTTGCATTAAATGGCTAACATAAATACTTAGTTTCAAGAATATTGCGTGATCAGGTTAAAAGCAAAGATAATGATATGAAAAGGGAAATAAAACTATCTTCGCAATAAATATCGCATTATATAAAGTCTGATTCTTACCGTTGTAGATGGAACAGGCAGCACAGTCACATTTATCTATAAGTAAATGAAAAAAGGCTTTACTCATTATACTATTAGTAATATAAGGCAATGTCGGTTGCCTACACAAACAAGTCCAGAAATGAAGACCACAGTGCAAAATTGATTGTTTTAAATAGTAAAAAATATAAGCAATATAGGCTCTGTTATATTTACGCTACTCAGCTTTTGATGGGTTCTTTTGCTTTTGGCGTTATTTTATCGGAATTATTTTAAACATTTTTGATTTATTTTTACATTATTCAACAGAAAAGTTATCTGGCGTTTTCATAGGTGCCATTTTTAAATCGAGTTTTGTATTCTAAGTGATTGTATTGAAAGACCAAAGATAATATTTTGGAGTGAATATCGTCTGGACAGGGTATCAGGCTTAAATGATATGTTTTCATATATAATGTTTTCATATTTAACCAAGTTTAGCATTGCTTTGAATTTACAGCGATCCATTAATCCTTTCGGGACGACTGGCGCGCCCGCGGTTCGGCTGCGAACTTGAATTTAAGGACGGACTGCACGCACTCGTGACGGAGGAAACTTTACCGTAACCAGCGAGTGGCACACATGCGTGCCTTCACGTGAAACGTTTTAATTTGTCTACTAGATGGCGTTAAATGTCCGTGGAATTAACTTTAACGTATTTTGCAGATACATGACCTTGGCATAAGGGGTTTCCAATGAATTATTTCTCCATTTGGAGCCGTGAAACATGATTTAGTAATATAAACAGACAGAGCAATTCTCGCAGCATCAATAATTTTATAATTGAGTTTCGGGTTTTATTTTTATTTCAGCGTTATGATTTCGTTGATGAATCATAGGAATATAAGAGAGTATTTTTTTGTTTGGGTTTTAGAGGCAGTGAAATTATTCGTTTATTTCGGATGAAAGAAAGGGAGCAACTAACGAGTATTTTTTATTCAGATTTGTATGAAAAATATAAATCAAATAGAAAACAAATTTTTCTTTTATTCCTGAAAAAAAGTAGAATTCTGTGTTGAATAGGTGATTTTTAGTGAACTTTTTTCGAGAGTTAGGCTTAGCGCAAAAAATTTGTCGTCCTTTGGGAACAGTTTGGAAGCGAAGCGCTCCGTCTTTTGGGCCGCGGCAGTCCCGGAATGCCGCCGTCGCGAAAGGGTTAATGTGTGTAATTCCAATTCTTCAAATAGTTGTAATTAAAATTCGTATAGGACCTTTAAATTGACACATTTAAATAAATCTTTAAAATCATACTAGTTAAAATATAACTTTTCTTGGTGTTCATGTAGAACCTTTACGACTTCTTGACTGTTGTTAATGATGCAATTGCCCATTGTCTTGATCTTTTTAATTATGGGCTTTAAAATCTGTAACAGCAAATCATTTGCCCTAGTAAGGTATGTTTTGAAGCCTACTGTTATTGGTCGAAATTTCACTGGGGTCTTATGCAACTTTGGTATCATTACTATGTAAGGGTATCGAAATGTCTCCATCCGTATATCTATTTGTTTATATAAGGCCTTAATCTTATTGTCAATAGCTATTTTCGGGAGGTTTAACTTCAAGCACTTATCGCTGTTCCGATAATGTTTGTCGATGAGTTTGAAGTATAAAATACGACATGTAAATGCATAATTGGCATTAACCTTGTCTAAATATGTTATGATATAACTCTTCTGCAGATCCTTGAGGCTACGATGATCTATATCTCCACTTTTACTTGGTATTTTGTCTGGATTAATATGGCCATACTGTAGATTAAATTTGAACAAATTAGCAAGCCCCCATTTTTTGAATATCTCTACAGGTATGCTGTTATTAACTGCCATTTTATATATAAATTTGTCCATTTCATTTCTAAATGCAATGTCAATATTACGGAAATTCTGTTCTCTGTATTTCGTTCCCATTTTGAAGTATTCCTCCAATTTCCAATTTTTTTAAAAAACTCATGTCGCCACTAATTACATGGCCATTTGTATTGTCTTTGTATTCACTTGTTTGACACTGGCACTCCTCTATTTTGTTATTGTATATGTCCTAACCAAATTTGTTGTAGTTAAATACTCTTCTTCCGTTCGTTTTTTGGTATCTATAGGAGGTGGCCACTCTTATGTTTGTAATTTTTTTAATTGTGTCAATTTAAAGGTCCTATACGACTTTTTATTACAACTATTTGAAGAATTCGAATTACAGACATTAATGGATCGCTGTAAATTCAAAGCAATGCTAAAGTTGGTTATATATGAAAACATTATGTACAACGGAACCGAGTTTTATCACCAAAATCAGGTATCCCCATGGGGGGAGGTAGCTCATCAGCATTGCCAGACTTGTATTTATATAAATATGAAAGTATTTCACATCTGAATAACGAAATTATCTTTTTTTTTTACATGGACGATTTGTTAGTTGCAACAACGGATCCAAAGTACAACTTCGATTTCAACGTATACCCTGAAAACTTGGAATTGATAAAAAACAAAATTGTGGAAGATAATGAAAGCATTAACTTCTTAGATTTGATAAAGACAACAAACTTGAGATCGACATCTATGATAAGCGTACTACCTTCAGGTTTAATATCAACAACTTGATGCAATGGGATTCCAATATACATAAACAAATTTTTCGAAATATTATTAGAAATGGCATGGTGAGAGATCTACGAATTATTAATAACGAGGAAATAAGTAAAAAGCGAGACATGGCATTCATTGGGATGGCAATCGAGAAAGGATACCCACGTCTTTTCCTGAAAAGACAATTATCCTATGCATGTAAATATCAAGAGAGATATCATTTGAACGAGATATTGGGTATTCATGAATAACTTAGTATGCACTAAAATAATGTTGGCAACGCGAACTTACTGAAAACAACCGTATAAGAGAAATAGACCATAACTGTATATACTCGCCTGCCAGGGTAGAGAGGTTGAAGTTGACTTTGCGGAGGCTGATCGATTAAGAGGTATTGTAAAGGTAAATAGTGTACGTGACTTGAATTATTTTAATGTTTTTAATATTGATTGAAGTTGTGTTAGAGATAATTAAAAGTGTATGGTAATGGTGATTTATATGGTTTTAAATGTATAATACCGCTTGTATTGTATATATGTGTTTAATGTTCTATATGTGTCGTGAATGTATATATAAACGGGTTTTCTGAATTGTTGATTAGATTTATTAAAGAATTTTCGAGTGATTGGGATTTGATTTTCTACTTCGAGATTTTAATACTTTGACACTTTAAAATTTGATACTTTTGACTTTTGGATCTTTCATGATCATTATTCGTGGTCACTATGAGGTTAACTACGGATGCGTGCAGGCTTCTGGGGAGTGGTATCGCGACTGCGCAGCCGGCAGGTAGCCGGTATTTAAATGAGGTCACACTCCCTCATTGGCCATTTTATTGCACCTAGCCAGTATGTTTCCCTTTCGTTCTTGTTTTCATCTAGATCGTAAGGTTTTCAGGGTTATTGTCTTTTGAGTTATATATATATATATATATATATATATGTGTGTGTGTGTGTTTATATGTGTAATAAGAAAAACATCGGCGTACCCCGCAAAGTAATCCGATAGTAATGACACTACATACAAACATCTTTCGATCGAATATGCAAATGATCAAAATCTCGCAGCCAATGAATGAATAGTCGGAACTACAGCGCATTGAAACTGAGCACCATGGTGGTGTATATAAGGAGCGAATCTCGCTTCCAGGCGCAAAACTTGGAGTGGATTTCGATTGCGTTTCCGTACCTTGATTGTAACAATGCCTCGCCGGCGAATTCGCGGCCACTGCAAACATACGAAGGAGTTCGAAAGAGGGCATGCTGTCGGACTGCATGAGGCTAGATGGACACACCGGCGAATATCTCTGTATTTGGGTAGGAGCGATGCAGCAATTAGAGGCTGTTGGCAGGAATGTATCCGGATTGGCAAATTTCAGCGGCATGCGGGCAGCGGACTGACTAGAGCGCAGACAGAACGGGAAGATATAGCGATTGTGAGAGCAGATGTGACAGCACGAGATTCGTCTTAATCAACCATCCAACTTGTGACAAACGCGAAAGTGACCACCCGGACCATTAATAGAAGACTACGGTAGCGGAATCTATACTCGCGGCGTCCATTACGCCTCCTACCAGTGATTAGTGCGGACAGTGAACAGCGATTGCAATGGTGCCAGGCCAGATCAACATGGAATTGTCCATATTGAGAACGAATAGTTTTCAGTGATGAGTCCCGTCTCGAATCGATTCCGACACGACGAGCGCAGACGTGTCCGCAGATAGCTCTGACATTGTCAGGATACTGCTCCTACTGTCACACGCCACACGGGCCGACAACAGGGATGCATTAAATGGCTAACATAATTGCTTAATTTCAAGAATATTGTATGATCATGTTAAAAGCAAAGAGAATGATGTGAAAAGGGAAATAAAACTATCTCTACAATAAATGGCACATTACATAAACTCTGATTCCTACATTTGTATCTGGAGCAGGTGGCACACATCCATTAATCTATAAGTAAATGAAAAAAAGCTTTACTCATTATACTATTAGTAATATAAGGCAATGTCGGTTGCCTTCACAAACAAGTCCAGAAATGAAGACCACAGTGCAAAATTGATTGCTTTAAATAGTAAAAAATATAAGTAATATATGCTCTGTTATATTTACGCTACTCAGCTTTTAATGGGTTCTTTTGCTTTTGGCGTTATTTTATCGAAATTATTTTAAACAGTTTTGATTTATTTTTACATTATTCAACAGAAAATTATCTGGCGTATTCATAGGTGCCATTTTTAAATCGAGTTTTGTATAATCGAGTACCGAACATATCCACGTAACGCCCAAGGTTGTAATGTCTTGTCAGTTCACATCATAAGTGTAATCATGTGACCTAAATGGAGTGTCGTGTGCAAACAGATTACATAAGATATGATGTGAAGAGGTTAGAACTTGTAATTTTCAGTGAAGTGGATAGGTTCGGTTCGTTCATAGCTGCAACAAATTTATAGTATTTTAAGATCTTAGTGTTTTAAAAATAAATCTTATACTGTGAATGTGGTACTTGGATGTTACTATCTGCAAATAATGTCTAGAATTCAAAGTATGACATCACTCTAACAGTTAATTTCTAATGGAAATAGTGTGGAGTTGTCAGTTCCTGTCCTAGCCGAAACAAAATCTGTGGATATTGTCTGAGATGTGCTTAATTCACCCTCACAAAAGTCTGCGGTGGATTGGTTAGACACCTTTCTCATGTCTTCCATAGCCGCAGCAGAAACACCCACCACTGCCAATTCAGAAGTTTTCATCGAGGTCGGAAACTCATCTCAAGATCTGCCTTCATGTACTGTAACACACAGCGAAGTGTTATCCTCCACTACAGAATCTGTTTCGAACGGATCTACTTCTTCAGATTCCATGCAAGATGCGCTCCGTCGCTGGCATTTAGGTTCTGGTGTCTATATATATTTGAAACTTCACCATGAGAAGCTAAAAGTGTATATATGGAGATATATCTCTAACGAACGAAATGAACTAGTGCCTACGCTTGAAGGGGTTACATTGTCATCTACTACTTAGAGTGAATTTTCACAAAAATTGTGGTCGTTCAATATTCTATATGATGATACTTCTTTCGTCAGTCGCAATAAGTTGTTCTGTTTCAGTGACAATGGAAGACTGCATTTACAGAAGATAATTCAATTATATGATTCAAAATTTTGTCTAACGCAGTGCCATATTACCTTAGATAAAAATAAAATAATATGTATAATGAATTGCGTTAACAACATTAGTATGAAACTTCGAGAAAATATATTTATAGAGTTGCTTCCTGCTCGAATATTAAAAATAAAGAACACTATAACCTTTCTACCATCAGTTATTTGTGACAAAAATTTTGCATTCGAACAATTAATCTCTTGTATTCTTGAAAGCATGATGTGTCATGTAAAAAAAACTTTTTTAATTTGTTGGGTGGGTTGCTCAAATTGAAGATCAAAGTTTCCACGAATATCTGTACTGCACTCCATTAGAAATGTACAAAAGTGTGCATGAACAAGTACTTCTAAATTTTGACATTAATAACATAGCAAAGAAAATTTCGTTGCGTGGTGAAGAAGTATTTTACTGGTATTATCGAAATCTTTTCAAGTCATTCAAATCAGAGGACTATGAATGCGCGATAAGAAAATTATTTTAACTTGTTTGTTGAAATGTGAAACAAATAATGGTTAATGTGTATTTTATAAAAAATAGATTCATTAAAGCGATTTTTATCTTTCAAGCTGAACTCCTCATTTACGTTCATCAATTCATTTTTAACATGTTCTATTTAAAAATGCTATGTGCTCGTACGTTATGTATCTATGCATTGAATTGTAACAGGTTTGTTAATACCGCTTTTTAAAATAGAATATAAACACAAATTAAAAAATAGATTTATTCGAATAATGTCAAATGTCTACAGTGTGAGTTTCGTATTGAAATATATTTACACTTTACAGAGATTAATTTATAAAATTTATGTTCAGTGTTAAAATTCTGAGATTATATACCCTTATTCATTAAAAATAAATGCTAAGTCATGTTTAATTCTCTAAAAGTATGAAGACTCATAAAGAATGTGCTGTTTCAATCTCTAAGAATCGGTGAAAATTCGACTCTAGTTTCTTAAAAGTAAACGAAATTGGAATTTATTCCGTAGGAAGTGTAAAATTTTGTCCCAGATCTCAGTTTCGCCCTGTCATTTTCCACACTTTGTTTAAATATGTATATTCAAATGTGGGCATTCATTAAGAATAGAATGGATTTATGGTGCACCTACAGCCGCGAAATCATGATATTCCTATTTGTATGTCCATAATGTCCCGTATTAAGATATTAAAACTCATTACATGTTTCTTTTAAAGTGGTAATTGCGTATCTTTTTATTTTAATGTTATTAGAATGTACTGCACTTACCCCAGAGTGTCACTCTTTCATTTAAATTCAATGTTGGCAATCACATATCCTTAAAAAATCCTTAAGTCTTATTCTATTCCCCTAAAATTCGTGACAGTTTTAAAAATATACCAATTTAAGGACCTTAGATGTTGCTGTAACATTAAAAACATATCTCTTATTCGGTAATTATCCACTAAGTATTGTGCAATTTTTGCAAATTTCATTAAAATATCCTAATTGTAAGCGATAAAGCAGTCTTAGGGCTCATGTAACATTAAAAATTCACTCTTATTTCACCAGGTATATGCTAAGTAGCAAACAATTCACTAAAATAGCGAAATTTTAGGGTCTTAGGTCTCTTCAAATATCGAAAACACACACTTCTAATTCTTGGAACATGCACTATGTGTCGAGTAATTTTTGCTAAATTTCATTTAAATGTCATAATTTTAAGCGATAAAGGAGTCTTAGGACTTGTGTAAGATTAAAAATTAAAAAAAAAACTCCTTGTTCACCAACCATTCGCTAAGAACCA
Source organism: Amaurobius ferox (assembly GCA_951213105.1). Taxonomy (NCBI): domain Eukaryota; kingdom Metazoa; phylum Arthropoda; class Arachnida; order Araneae; family Amaurobiidae; genus Amaurobius; species Amaurobius ferox. The sequence goes on along the minus strand of OX578150.1, from coordinate 52,974,111 downwards.
AACAATTCGGTAAAATAGTAAAATTTTTGGGAATACACATGTCTGTGAAAATGCTCGATTCATGTTCCTTAGCTCGTTAAATTCTAAACCTTGGTGTTAAAATTATATCCATCACTTTGAAAATGGTTAAATCCTAGACAATGCACTATATCGTTAAAATCATGGATGAGATACACTATTTCAATCTTTACAGTTAAATTTATTTCATTTTTATAACTCAATTAAAATTCATTAATATCCTAGCTTCAAACAATCATGATCAGACTGTGTATTCCGTAAACATTCGATTTTTCATATTGAAACCTATTATTTAATTTAAAAATAAAAATCACTATTTTAACACAGAACCTAATTAATGATCATCGTCCTTAAAATTTCACTCATTTTTATAACTCAATTAAAATGCATTCAATCATTAGTAACTTAGCGGCAAAAATTAATGATCGTCGCTAACATCATTTAAACCCTAGCACTGAAAATTTGTCACAAAATTCACTCATTAGTATCTTAGCGTTAAGAAAATTAATTAGCAACGCACTTAACATAATTAAACCGATCTATTCATACCGAAATTATCCAAATACCCTGAAATTCATTAGTCCTCTACTCAATTCAAATTCACTCACTCAATGGTATCTTAGCGGAAATTTTTTTCTAATGTATAACATGTATGTATCATTTTTTTTAAAAGTAGAAATTCGAACATACCCTTTCTTTGTAGAAATGGATCGTGCGATTTTAGAATACATTACATGCTATTTTCTAAACTAGAAATGGCATTCATTTTTTTTAAATGTATGACATGCATGTACTATTTCTACATAGAAATGGATCTTGCTATTTTCTAATACATAACATTTTAGATTAATCTTTAGAATAACCCAGTATACTATTAAAAATAATATGGATTCCATTCTTTGAACTTTTAGAAGTCTTTGGTAAGAATATCCATGTCACACATTTGCTCCATACATATGTATGCCACATCTGTGAACAACATTAGCTTGTGAGGCTTTCAGTACTCTGCATTTTCTTATTTTAAAATATCTCCCAAGCATTGCATTCACTGATAATTCAGTACACCTAATCATTTTAACTATTTCCTTAAATATAGCAAAGTCTTGAATTCTCCATTTTCCATATATTTGAAAAGAAATCAATACAGCCATTTTTCATAGCTAAAAACAGTCGAAACAGATTCAGCAGATTCTGAAACTTGACATAAAAAACATCGCTTGGTACACACAATCATTCTGAAAATTGTCGAGTCTTATTCTGTGAGCATTATAACCTGGCATTAAAATCTCACATGGTATGTTTGCTGCGAAAATAGACATTCAGTGTGAATTAAAACGGTAAAAGTTTCGTGTTAGGCTTTTCATAGCATTTTTATGAATATCATTAAAAAAATTTGACAACATTCCCAGTAAAATTCAGAAAAATTGTCGAAACTTGTTCAGTAAGTATTATAACATGCCATTAAAATCTTGGGTACTTTAAAAATATGTCAGTCAAATCATGGCTGATACGCACACACCTCTTCTAAAAGGGTCAAATCCTGTTCTCAAGTTCTGATTAAAATTTATAACATCTCTTGTTAAAAATGCAATTTCACTATGGTGTGTTAGAAATTCCCCATTACTTCATTCAATGGCTTGCCACAAAAATCATTTCATTAAACAGTCATAAAAATTCAATAACACACGCATTCCCTAACATACATCCCGTCCTTAAAATTCTGATGAACAGAAATCTTAACGTAAATATTAATTATCTTTGTTCAAATACTCAAAACATTTATGAGCGTGAAGCTTTACTAAAACAAAATTATGAAACCCAAATAGTAAGTCCACGTTCGACTATCCCCCTTTCTAATTAAAATATTCATTAACACAGAGCCAAATTCAGAAATTAATTCTATTGAAATTTAATAACACGCATGTATTTCATTAAAGCGCCAATAGAGGTAGCCATCACTGCCCAAAATTTCGTAAATGTCTCCAAGCACTTTCCAGAAATAAACCATTCCATAAAAAAATAATTACCCTCGTTCAAATCATTAAAACATTTATTAGTGTGAATTAATGCTTTACAAAAAAATTATGAACCCAAATATTAACTCCACGTTCGACTTTCCCCCTTCCTAATTAAAATATTCATTAACACAGAACCTAATTAGGAAATTAATTCTATTAAAATTCAATAGCACGCATGGATTTCATTAAAGTGCCAATAGAGGGAACCACCACCGCCCAAAATTTTCGTAAATATATTCAAGCACTTTCTAAAAATAAACCATTCCATAAAAAGATAATTACCCTCGTTCAACTCATTAAAAAAATAATCCTCATCGTTATTAAAATTCAATTATGAGCACATTCCATTTTTTCACAATAAATTTTATTAATTCATTAAAAATTAATTAAAATAATCTAATTTAGTCGCGCTCATTAAATCTCCTCGTGGAAGATCGTAAAATAATCTAAGTACCCAGCTTTCCCACTCCTTTCGCTGGAAAGATATCATTCATTCATCGTCTACCTTCAAGTCCCAGCCTGTATACTTGTTAGTGTACTTTCCTACGAAGCGAGGGGTCTGAGTTCGATCCCAGCTCGGTCCAGAACCATTATTTCCTTTTGTCGTCCACATTTCTCCAACCTGCCAATTGAGGGAGCCACCAAAATTTCCAAGATGTCCTTCAAGGTCTTCTTCATCACCGGATCCCACACTCTGTGTCAACAGATGACGTCATCCGCTAATCTTATCGGGTGACGTCACCCGATAAGATCAGATAAGATAACGTGACGTCATCATCCGTGGCGACGCTGCTCCTGCTGCCCTTCAACTGTCATTTCTCTTCTACTTCCATTTATGAACACAAAACTAATTTCAATATTTTAAAATTTAGAACTATTGAAAAAGTTTCTGTAACAAAATTTTCTCTTCTGTGTGTTTACTTTCATTCTTATATCTTTAAACTATATACTATATAGAAATAGTAAACTATGAAAATGTTTAGTATGAAATTTAGTTTCCAGATCCATAATTTATTTTTGCAAAGCTCATATAGTTTTTGAGCAGTTCTGTAAATACTTTAAGAAACATCCTTTTCGGAAACTTTATGTTCGGATATGAGTTTCATATCATTCGCTATAAATCCCAGACATTTTTCGCCAATTTCCATTAGCCGAAAGAGTTAGAAAATCAAGTACTGGTATTTATATATATAGTGTTGCGAACGCGCAATATTGCATTTTGCGCCTCCTCTTTTGTCAGTCTCGACAGCAAGGCGAAGAATACACAGTCCATGACGTCATCATGACGTGATTCCAGGTTTGCCAGGATTTCCCAGTTAGAAGAAGAATTGCCAGATTTTGCGATATATCGCCAATTTGGCGATATTTGGCGACTTCCGGAATGTTCTAGAAACTTCACGGAATAACGATTGGTCTAAAAGATTGAAGAGATTTCCAGAAGTTTCTATAGAGAGACTATAGAAAACTAAAAAGACTCATTCCTCCGTTTGATGGTAGTTGACGAATGGACGTGACACGAGCTACATTGGACTGTGATTTTTGTCAATGTTTTGAAAATAATAGCAGCTGTTTTGGGAAATCATTTTCGTCAGTACAGGCGGTCCTCGACTATCGCACCTAATTGGTTCCTGGAAATGTGTGCGAATGTTGAATGTGCGAAAGTAGGGCGATGTAAAAAACTCCCATCAAAATTTGTATTTTAAAACATTTATTTATCAATAATAACAGTATTTATTTATCAATATACATAATTAAGTTAAAGAAGCGTGCTGAAGTGCTGTTAAGTGTTTTCTTTATAAACTTGTCAAGAGTTAGTTGAATACCACTCTTTTTCTTCTTTTCATGATAAATAGTTCTATAACATGCTGTGTCTATCTCAATCACCCTACGTACTTGAGGTATACGTTCTCTATTGGAATCACATTCTTCCATGATAGTCAAAAATTTGTCAAGATGTATGAAAGTTTCTTTCATATTTTTGATTGTCGAAGTCTTGACGATTTTATCTGCTTCTTCTTCCTCACTTTCATTGTGTATTTCATATAACTTTTGTTGCTAAATTAAGTATTCATTTGACAGAGGTACTGAGTGAGATTCAATCAACTCATTAACATCTTCGTTGTTGAAGTCCAAGTTTAGTTCATTTATTAGGCTAACTATTTGTATTTTATCTGTGATAGTTTTCGCAGTTTCTTTAGAATTTATACAATCCTTCATCATTTGTGGGCATAATTGTTTCCAGGAACCTTTCATTGATGACTTTTTTATTTCAGCCCACGAGTCTCCAAAATTGTTCATTGAGTTCCATATATTATACTTCTTCCAACAATCTCTTAATGTAGGCCCACCTTCCCTGTCAGTTGCCTTGATGGCCTGATTCATTATTGTCCTCATTTAATATCGTTTAAAAGTAATTATCACTGTAGCATTCTTCCGCTAGCATTTGTTTAAAAGTAATTATCACTGTAGCATTCCTACGCTAGCATTTGCTAACGTAAGACTAAACCTGTTTAATACATTGTAGACATTTGGAACCCCACCACCACGGCTCGGAACCATACTGACGTCACAACTATTCCGAAAAATCCGCTACTCTAGGCGGCAATGTACGAGTGAGCGCCAGCTACCGCGCTCCGTGGGAGAGTGACTGCACGGAAACGAACGATTTTTGCATTATCGACAAAAAGCTTTAAAAAATTGAATTTTTAAACATGTGCGAAACAGCGAAAGTCGAATGGGCGAAAGCCGAGGGCCGCCTGTATTTTGAGAATTATATCGCTTATTCTGTGAAATTAGTGGAGCAATGTGGAGCATTTAAGTGCTACTTGATTGTATATTGTTTCTGTTCACTTTGTGCCTGTGAATAAACGTAAGTTATTCAGAAATTTAGACTCGCTCTTGTATCCTGCGTATACACCCACGACTCTAGAGGATACATTCGTAGCAATATATATATATATATATATATATATATATATATATATATATTAGAAAAATATCTAAAAATAAGATATACAAAAAACACAATCATAACACTTCATAACATTAAGGTGCATTGCCGCTCTTTCATGTTTAGCAGGTATATAATAGTAAATACATCATCAAATTGAAAAAGGGGGGGAGGTACAAAGGAAAGGGGGAAAAGAAAGGAGAGTGTTTACAGGAACGACAGAAAAAAGGCCGGGGGGGATAGTGACCCCCCGTTCCCGGTTAAAGCACTTTTACTCTAGAAACACTCCCGGTGCCTCTGTCTTCCTGAAGCACTCCTCCGTCCGATGAAATCTATGAAACATCCCGAAGTATATAGACCATGAAGCAAAAAAGGGGGTTTAAGATTGGAATAAACCTAACCTAATTACTCAACAGAATTCTTGAAGTCCACAAGCCATGCCGCACAACCATATCTCACCGACCTGCTATCATCAAATAAAACTGTTTGTATTTCTGTCAAATATCAAGTCTACATAGTCTTTAGATAACGATGTGGGTAATTGCTTTTTGCTGCTTCCCTGAGTAATTTATTGACGCTGTGTTGCTGTTCTTCTTTTTCAGTGTTGAGACGTCTATATTGATTTAGATGATTTATTATAACATTCCTGAAAATACCACTAAGAGAGGGATAATTTTGATTTCGACATTAATTACATTATAGATTGGAAATATAATTTGAGCAGTGGTATTTTCAGGAATGTTATAATAAATCATCTAAATCGATATAGACGTCTCAACACTGAAAAAGAAGAACAGCAACACAGCGTCAATAAATTACTCAGGGAAGCAGCAAAAAGCAATTACCCACATCGTTATCTAAAGACTATGTAGACTTGATATTTGACAGAAATACAAACAGTTTTATTTGATGATAGCAGGTCGGTGAGATATGGTTGTGCGGCATGGCTTGTGGACTTCAAGAATTCTGTTGAGTAATTAGGTTAGGTTTATTCCAATCTTAAGCCCCCTTTTTTGCTTCATGGTCTATATACTTCGGGATATTTCATAGATTTCATCGGACGGAGGAGTGCTTCAGGAAGACAGAGGCACCGGGAGTGTTTCTAGAGTAAAAGTGCTTTAACCGGGAACGGGGGGTCACTATCCCCCCGACCTTTTTTCTGTCGTTCCTGTAAACACTCTCCTTTCTTTTCCCCCTTTCCTTTGTACCTCCCCCCCCCTTTTCAATTTGATGATGTATTTACTATTATATATATATATATATATATATATATATATATATATATATACACACACAGACACATATATATATATATATGATACATATTTTTTAAACTTCAAAATTCTAGAGAAAAAGGAATCTTTTAGGTTCATAGAACTATTCTAAATTCTTAGCTGGTAACATTAAAGGGGATACTTATCTCAAGGGTAGATATAAAATTTTATTATAGACCTCATTAAGAAAGTGGAGAGCGCTGAACTTAAACAGTGATAAGATGTTAGGACGTGAGAAACTCTTCAAAAGAGGCTCCATACCATATATGGTCAGGAATCAAGGAACTTTAAGATTAAACGATGAGGGTAATGGCAGCGATAGTGAAATGTCTGACAGATATAAGGATTCCGATAGACCGTAATTATCAATGTTATAAACTACTTGAGATCCAAGCCTCGGAATGAACCCAAAAAGCCCCTCATAAAGATTGTGAAGTATCTGTGAAGTATCTGAAGTATCTGTAAATTGCCGTATTTAAGTCAATGCGGAGCCTGTTAGCTCAGATTGTCAGAGAGATTCTTAGATTATTACTGCTCTCTCTCTCCAGAGAGTCCATGCTTCCCTAAAGCCAAGTTGTATCGGCTATGTTGTATTGTAGTGCTCCGGCACCCATGTTTCATGTACCAGGAGTTATTTGTAATAGTAGATGTTTGAGAAGAGCGAAATAGCTCTTAAGTATTGCCATGTACTGAGAGAAACGGAGGAGGATGGAAAAGTTCAATAAAAGAGTGAATGAGGGGAATAATGTCTGATCTCTGGACTTTAACAACACCAACCCACGACGAAACCCCATTTGTGTATTTTATCGTCACAAATAAGCCGGCAGGATCTGTCACCAAGGCGATGGAAACTTGTTCCCAATGGATTTCGAAGCTCATAAACAGCGAAAGATAAACGAAGTGATGACTGATGAGCGAAGTGGAGAAACGAAGGACTCTCCCCGGCAGTAGACGTAAAAAGAAAAAAGAAGAAGCGCAGCGGTGCGGTGACCTACTTCCAGTTCGAATAGTTTTGGTTTTGAGTTACGGAAGAAAGGATGGCGGAGGAGAATGAGGTGATGCCGGTTTTGGAAGAAGAAGGGAATACATCGAAAGTCGAAGAAACGCCTGAGATGGAGGAATGTTTGGAAGAAAAGCCAGTATCGAGAAAAGCTAATGTGAGATGCCCAACCTATAAAAGTGAAGGTGCAATGGACATTCAAACGTGGCTGAAGTTTTGGAACTTACAGTGTCGAAAGAAACAGTTAACGGAGGCGGAAAAAATTGAATTTTTTCCTGAATATTTGGAAGGAGAAGCTCTCACCTTTTATATCAAATATGCATCAGAGGTGACGGAGTGGCCGAGATTGGAGTCAATGTTTCTGGAACATTTCGAGAAAGGAGCTAAAAAGTCATTTGAAGAATTCATCGGGATGAAGCTGAACAAAGCGGAAGAATTGGATCAATATTATAAGGAAAAAATAGATGTGGGTAGGAGTTTAGGATTAAATGAGGAGATAATCACAGAAGCCTTAATAACCGGCATGAAATGGGAATGGCAAGCCTGGTTTTGCGCCCGAAGTATTGAAAGTCCCCAAGACTGGAAAAAACTCGCAAACAAATTGAGGAGACAGATGATGGAACAAGAGCGACTAAAGCAGGTACCAGGACGAGGAGTTCCCGAGACAACACAGAGGAGACCATGGAGACCTCAGTATGACGTGGAGTGGAGACAGAGAACGGAGCGTCAACAACCATGGAGAGAGAATGTAAGAGGGTTCAGAGCACAACCTAGATGGAATCCGCCGCCAAGGGCAACTATATTCCAGAGGAATCAGAGACTAAGTGCGGAAAGCCAGCAATGAGAGCTGTTCCATGTTGCTGTCAAGTTTGGAACTAAAAAACTCTGTACAGGAATTGTGGACACTGGAAGTAACATTTCGGTAATAAACAATAATCAGTTAAAACATGTGCAATATACAATAATTGAAGATGAACCTACAGTGGAGATACAGCAGACCAAAGGACAGGTTAGTGTGAAAAAAATAATAGAAATTCCTACTACAATAGGAAGTTTAACTTATCCAATAATATTTTATGTAATAGATTCTAATATTCCATATATTTTATTGTCAGGGATTCACTGTAAACTTTTCAAATTATATTTAAATTTTAATAACTTTAAAGTCTATCAATTTTATCGGGACATTTCCTATAGAGGATCGTTCCCTAATTGTGAATCTTCTTACCATAGTGATACTTATAATAATAATTGTGTTATTAAATGTGTAAATGATGGAATAGGGGTGAATAAGACAGAAAATGAAAGATTAACAAAATTGTTAAATGATGTAAATAATATTTTCTCTAAAGATAGATATGATGTAGGATGTATAAGGCTAGAGCCGCAGAAGGTTAATTTGACTTCTGAGTTGCCCGTATCCATGAGACCTTATCGTGCATCACCTAAGGATAATTTAGAAATTAAGAAACAGTTAGATAAATTACTTGAAGCCGGATTTATTACTCCATCTTACAGTGCATATTCATCCCCAGTAACCTTAGCATATAAAAGAGATGAAAATTCAAAAACAAGATTTTGTTGCGATTACAGAAAAATAAATGAGATTAGTAAAACAGATAAAGAACCGATTCCGAGGATTGATTCCGTTCTGGATCAATTAGCAAATGCTAAAATTTTCTCGACATTGGATTTGACGTCAGGATACTGGCATATTAAACTTAATGAGAAGGATTCTGAAAAATTAGCTTTCACAACTAATTATGGATTGTATCGATGGACGAGACTCCCATTTGGGTGGAAAAATTCTCCTGCAGTGTTTCAGAGAACACTCAGACAAATTTTAGACAAATACCAAATAAGATTTGCACTTAACTATTTTGATGACATAATAGTATTTTCCCAAAATTTTAATGAACATTTGGAACACTTAAAAACTATCTTTTCCATTTGTGAAAAGGAAAACATTAAATTAAAATATTCAAAATGCCAGTTTGCACAAAGAAAAATTAATTTTCTAGGGTACGAGATTGAGAATGGGAAATACCAACCTAATAATGTTAACATTGAAGTAATAAAGAAGTTACAACCTCCAAGAAATGTTAAAGAGTTGCAAAGATTTTTAGGAAGTATAAATGTATATAACAAATTTATCAATAACTATGCTAAAATTAGGAACCCCTTAAACAAATTGCTCAGAAAAAATGAGTTGTGGAATTGGACACAAGAGTGTCAAGATGCATTTCAATATCTTAAAGATATTTTAATTTCAAAACCGGTGCTTACATTATTTAATTCCAATTACCCTTGCCATATTTTTTGTGATGCTTCATCAGAAAGCATTGCCAGTATCATAAAACAGGAGCATCCAGATGGTTCATTACATCCGATTGCATATCATTCGAGACAGTTGAGATCTTATGAAAAAAATTATGCCATAACAGAATTGGAGTGTCTTGCCATAGTAGACTCTATTGACAAGTACTACTGTTATTTGCACGGATCACATTTCACAGTACATACAGATCACGCTGCTCTAGTTTGGTTAAAAAAGATTAAGCATTCGAGAGGAAGATTGTTTAGATGGTCACTTAAATTATCTATGTATGATTTTGATATTAAATACAAAAAAGGATCTACGAATTATGAGGCAGATATGTTAACAAGAAATCCCATAGCACATCAAACTAGGTTATGCACACATTTATTGAGTTTAGGAGAAATTAAAGAATATCAAGAAAAGGATAACATAAATCATTCAAAATTTCAAAAAGTTAATAATATATTCACTATAAAAAAGAAAGGATTTATTAAAATTGTAGTGCCCTATTCATTAAGAGCAAAATTATTAGAGAAAACTCATTCAGAGTTTGGTCATCCTGGAGTAAACTCCATGCTAAATTTAATCTCGCCGCACTATTATTGGCCCGAAATTATTGAGGATGTAAGAAATTATGTAAAACATTGTGAGACATGCCAATTAAACAAAAAGTCAAAACAAAAGAAATTTGGATTGTTAGGATGTTTGCCTCCAGCTGTGGAGCCTTTCGATATCATTTCTATTGATACCGTAGGAGGATTAAGTTACTATAATTCTGCAAAGAAATATTTACATGTTGTCATAGATCATGCAACCAGATATGTATGGACATTCCCATCAAAGAGTGTTACCACAGACACCTATATAAACTGTTTGAGACAGGTATTCCAAATTCAGGCGCCAAGAAAAATATTAACGGATCGAAATGCAGCATTTACCGCATCAAAATTTAAAAGATTTCTAAAAAGTTATAAAATAACTCAGTTGTTAACGTCAGCACATAGGCCACAATCTAATGGAAAAAATGAAAGAGTCAATCAGACCATTATAACCAGATTAATTTGCAAAATTAACTCATTTCCAGGCAAAATGGCATGGCCCAAATTACTAGAACAGGTAACAGCAGAATACAATAATACGCCTCATTCCGTGACTAAATATACTCCAAATTATTTAATGTATGGGAAGTTACCCTATACTTCTCCCCTTGATAATTATGAAATCTATCCACCCATAGAGGAAGCGCGAAAAAATGCAAAAGACAGAACAGAAAAATATCATTTAAAAAGTAAACTTAGATATGACATGCATTTCCAAGAGGCTGACTTTAAAGAAGGTGATTTAGTTATGCTAGAAGAATTAAAATATCCTAATACAAGAAAATTGACTTCCCCGTATACAGGCCCATATACCATATTAAGGAAAATTTCCAGTGTAAATTTTGAAATAGATAAACCAAACATGTTAAGTAGACAAAACACAGAAATTGTACATTCAACGAGATTGAGACATTTTTATCCAGCAGAGACATTTGAGTTACAAAAATTGAAATAATATAGGTACTTAGAAAATAGGAATTAAGATTTTTCTAAATATTAGTGATTTTAATGATTATGATAAGAGTAGTGATTTAGCTTAAGAGCTGGAGTCCATGTTAAAACTTAATAGAGATTTGAATAGGAAGATAGATGAGTTCACATCTTTTGAACAAGAAATTGAAGTGTAGATACCCTGATTAATTAAAGAGATAATAATGGTTAAGATTAAAAAGATTTAGTATTATGTAATATATCTGTGACAAGGATATGAAGTAGGCAGAGAAACATTTTCTTGATATTCTAATATTTTGAGAAGAGTAATAATAATTCAGATAATTCTAAAATTGTTGTCCAAGAGAAAGTTTCTTTCTTATTGTTTTGAAAATTTCATAAGATCATTGTAATTAATTTGAATACATAATTGATTAATTAGGAGTGGATATCAGGGAGAAGAAATTCCTTGAGTTCCAAAAAGTTTGTTTTGATAGGATTTAAGAACGGATTGGCAGTAATTCGGAGAAAAGTTAGGAGGTAGGGATTTATTAGATGAAATTATAGAAAGGAGTGTCGCTTTGTGGATTCTTTCCTATCGAAAGGATACACAAAGATACCTACCAACATTTTTTCAAAATACTTTAGTATTATACTAAAGAAAATTTTTATTTTGATACTGGGACAGAAGATGCCGGAATTCTGCCATACTTCTGCCGAGTGATCAAAACATTGTATGAGAAGTTTTTGTTTTTACTTCTTCCACTTTATAAGAGTTAAAATAAAGTTTGAAGAACTGTGTATGAAAGATTGGAGGGATTATTGGATGTAAAGAGGGAAGGTATTGTAGTAAAATGTATTATAAGTAAGAAGAGTATTGTGTAATCATGATTATTGTAGTGATAATGATTATTGTATTGATAATGATTTTGTATTTATGAGGATTGGATATAGAAGTTGAAATAGAATAGGGTAAAGAGGAACTAGAGGTTAGATAAAGATAGGGAGAATTCAGATAAGAGGTCTGAAACCTGGCAGAGAAGTAAACATATAAATAGAAAACTGACATTCAACGTTTTTTTTATTTTTATTTAGATAGGAATGTGGACTTACCCTTTGGCATTGATACTGGGAAAGGATATATCAATCCCAAGTGAGGATAAGCTGATTTTTCTACTGCCAGTGTTATTAGATTAAGAAGAAAAATAAGAGAAGGGCGGAAAAGAGATAGAGAATTAAGATGGTAAGATAGGATAAGGGATCTCTGTGATATATTGTGTAAATTTTACGGCATAACCGTAACCGAGTGCTACGACTTGTATTTAAGTGGAAGAGAGCTTTCTGTCTGAGATAGTATTGGACAGCGGCTGCATTGTGATGGTCATGGTTGACTGTCTGAGGGAGATCATTAGGTACAAAGTAAGAGTCTTTTACATTTCGGTGAGGTGTATGCGTAGCTTGTTTTTCTTGATATATTGGTATTGGATGTGGGTCATTTTTGTAGTATTTTGTGTTTCTGTTTGGATGTAGTAAAACGCGTAGTCTTTGTATAGGTTAGGGAAAGTATAGGTTTTCAACTTTTTTCTTTTTTACATTTAAAGTATTAGTATATGTACTTGGTTGGCGACATTGTATCCGCTTCCGGGAGTGTCGTCATGACATAAAGCTGGCTAAACCGGGAAGTGGGGGTCACAATCCCCCCCGGCAAAATTTTGATACAATGTCATTCTTCTTTTTTCTTTTTCTAATTATTGAGTTGTATAGAAATGTACTTGTCTGAGCAGCTTGGCGCCTTTGAGTATATTTTCAGTTGTCAGTTTTTAGATGTGATAGATGTAATATTTATATGTATATATATATATATATATATATATATATATATATATATATATATATATATATATATATATATATATATATATATATATATATATATATATATATATATATATATATATATATATATATATATATATATATATATATATATATATACATATCAAAAATTCGCAGCCAATGAATGAATAGTCGGAACTACAGCGCATTGAAACTGAGCACCATGGTGGTGTATATAAGGAGCGAACCTCGCTTCCAGGCACAAAACGTGCAGTGGATTTCGATTGAGATTACGTACCTTGATTGTAACAATGCCTCGCCGGCGAATTCGCGGCCACTACGAGCATATGAAGGAGTTTGAAAGAGGGCATGCGGTCGGACTGCATGAGGCTAGATGGACACACCGACGAATAGCTCGGTATTTGAGTAGGAGCGATGCAGCAATTAGAGACTGTTGGTAGGAATGGATCCGGAATGGCAAATTTCAGCTGCATGCGGACTGCCTAGAGCGACGACAGAACGGGAAGACAGATATATTGTGAGAGCTGCTGTGACAGCACGAGATTCGTCGTTATGAACCATCCAACGTGTGACAAACGCGAAAGTGATCACCTGGACCGCTAATAGAAGACTACGGCAGCGGAATCTATACCCGCGGCGCCCATTACGGCTGCTACCACTGACCAGCATGCACAGTCTACAGCGATTGCAATGATGCTTAGGCCGACCAACGTGGAATTGTTCATATTGGGAACGAATTGTTTTCAGTGATGAATCCCGTCTGAAACCGAGTCCCGACGACCAGCGTAGACGTATCTGAAGATAGCCCTGACATTCTTAGGATCCTGCACTTACTGTCACATGCCACTCGGGCCGACAACAGGGATGCATTAAATGGTTAACATAATTGTATAATTTCAAGAATATTGTGTGGTCATGTTATAAGCAAAGATAATGATAGGAAAAGGGAAATAAAACTATCTTCCCAATAAATAGCACATTACGTAAAATCTGATTCTTACCTTCTTAGTTGGAACAGGCGGCACACACGGGGCCGCCGGCTTAAGGCACCAGCAAACCAAGGACTTGCTTGGGTCGGCACATTCTAAGGGCGGCATTTCAGTCAACTTAAATAAAAATTCTTAAATTAAAAAAATCTTAACAAAAAAATCTCTTATATACAAAAAGTTCTGGGGTGCAAGCAACTGAATTTACAAGGGCAGTTAGTTGTATCCGTTAAAATGTAAAATAAAAACACTGATTAAATATTAAACATTTTGTCCCAGATAAAAGAGTGAAAACGGCTATCATTCATTCTCCTCTTGGAAAAAGAGGACCTGAGGGCTAAATGTGATCGCTTCCAGTATGTCGCCCCAGTTTGTATCTTGCAACACAAGTAACAACTAATTACTTTAGCTCACCGGGCGTCCAGTACAGTACAGCCATCAAAAGTACGTCTAGGGGCGGCACATTTGCCATTATCTGTAAACTACAAAAGCTTCCCTACACCTACTCTAGGTGTATGGGGGCTTCGGCCCCCATTCACCTAGAGTATTGTTACTAGACAGCGGTTTTTATCAAAGGACGAGTTTTAAGTTTCCCTGTATGTGGTGGTGAAAGCAAGGAAACATTTTCTGTCGTTTTGTTTGATATTTGGATGGTCTGCGGGGGCTTTGCGGTTGAAGGGTTGTATGTTTAATGACCGTTTGGCACAAACTTATTTTCCTTTGACGTCTTTTCTTCTTTCAGAATCCTTTGGCGCCTTTTTTCGTCGGGGTGAAAAAAAATACTCATTTAGCTAAAATATTTTTGCTTCTGAAAACAGCTGCGAAAATATGTAAAGTTCTTAAGTAATTCTAGTAGAGTGAAACTTTGCACACTTCTGGTACCGTGGACATAACCGAATTGAACTCCCCCCTCAGCAATTTTCGAATGACATTTTGAAAAAAAATTACTTATAATTTCATGAGCTATTGATTAAGATGAAAAATAAATTGAAAAGGAATGCATATCATTTCAATCCGACCTTATTTAATTTCTATACAGTTATTTTGGGCATTATTTTTTACTCAACTTTTTCGAAAAATCATACATTAACCATCGAGTTTCAAAAATACACTTTTTCAGGCCGCCCCTTAAAAATTGCATTTTTACATGGAAAAGGAAGGGAGGGGTTATTACGTGTTTCACCCTCATTATGAAAAAATTACCAAAGGAGTCCATATTGTAAAATGAAATTCACCAATGTAACCCTCCATTCGATCACATACCCTTTTTACCAGATGATATGTGTGTGTGTGTCTGATAAATTGGAATGTCTGATGGTGTTGTCTGATAAATTGGAATTCCAATCTTTACTTGAATATATTTAGGAATGTATTCTTGGGGGATTGGCTAGAATACAGAGAATTATCAACAATGAAGACATCCGTATTGATTTTTATAGGACAGTTCTACAACAAGCATATCTACAGCAATACCCCATTCCTTTTATGCTACATTATATTGATAATTTCTATGGTAATAATAATGCATATTGTTCAAAGTTAAAATCAATTTTATATCAATTTGGTCGATGAAGGTTCGCATACTATGAATAACAGGACCGCAGAAGGATAATACGCAGATATATACAGGTCATTGTAGTCTGAAGGACAAGTTTGCCATCAAGGAATGGTCTTCATCTTATCATTGGACTTTTCTTTTTCAACGGTCTTGTGATGATTGTCATTGTCACTCCGGAGGTTGGCTTCAGCCAGGGCTGGCGTCCAGGAGTGCAAGCATTTATGACATGCATGTTGACAACTGGGATGTAAGGTCACAACCCCTTACCGTCATTAAGTAAGCTTCTCTCTAAGCCTTCCTTCTTTTTCAAATTTTAAATGCTTTTTATACTTTTTATATTTATATCGTGTATAGTATTTGTAGCTGCTTTGCGCATAAATGCCATAACACTTCAATATCTTTAATAACTTCCAATTTCCATCTTATATATTATATATATATATATGTATATATATATATAAATATATATATATGTATATATATATATTCAATATCTGCTAGATTATTTAAAAAATAATAGTCTATTTAAAATTGATTCACCATAAACCCCTGGGTTGGTCGTGTGGTCTGGGCCTTCAACACTCTCTTGCCCTTCCCGGCCGTCCAAATAGTTGCTCTTAGTCTTCTGGACGAGTCGGACGGTCTGGGTCTTCAACACTCTCTTGCCGTCCAAATAGTTGCTCTTAGTCCTCTGGACGAGTCGGACGGTCTGGGTCTTCTACACTCTCTTAATACTTCCCGGTCGTCCAAATAGTTACTCAAGTCCTCTGGATGTGTCGGACGGCCTGGGGTTTCCACACTCTCTTAATAGTATCAAATTGAAAATTATCAATATGTATAGTGATTTAGATATTAATAATAAATTTTTGACATTTCCATATATTGTGCTTATACCTAAATTTTATAAAAATCCTATTAAATTTAGAACTGTAACTAGTGGTCATAATTCATACTCTACTACTGCTAGCAAATTATTACTAAATTATTTAAATGTACTAAATAGTAATTTACGAGATTCTAGTGATAACTACATTATTCTAAATAACAGTAAAGAATTAAAAAATAAATTAAAAACACTTGGTAAAATAATAGGATATCAAACTTTTGATTTTAAAGATCTATTTAACAATATTAAGTTCACTGATCTATATGATGTCATTTTAGCTTTATATAATGCTTATATTACTAATCATTCACATCTTGCTAAATTTACCAATTTTCCTAAGCTTCTCCATTTTGTTCTTTTCAATAATTATATCTTTCAAAGTAATAAATTATACTTACAAGCCTCAGGTGTTCCACATGGTGGCTGTAGTAGCAGTATGTTAGCTAATTTATACCTATATCAATATGAAAAATTCTTTACTTCAACAGATTATAAAATTTACAGATATGTAGATGATCTGATTTGTCTTGTATTTACTGATAACTATGTCATTGATATAGATTGCTATCCGGATAATTTGGAATTAATACCTAATGAAACTTCTATTAGTAATAATATTTATTATTTGGATTTAAATCTAATTATAGAACCTGCTCATGGGATATTTACTAATTTATATGATAAAAAAGATTTTTTTTAATTTAATATTAATAAATTATCACCTTTTAATTCCTGCAACTCGATTCAATTGTTTAGAAATATTATACTTAATCAACTTTTTAGAATTTATAGATTATCAGATAAAAAATTTCATACTTTGCACATTAATAACCTCAAAATTACCAGTAAAATGTATAAATATCCTGCATATTTAGTAAATGGTATAGTTAATAAGTTTCGATTAGCCTAAAATTCTCATATTCTCCCCTTATTATCTTATTTTAGCCGTACTTCTTCATTCTCTTGAAATTATATTTTCATCTTTTTATCTTGAAGCTTTAACTGTTGAATATCTCTTTTTATTGCTTTTACGCAGTACAGTTTTTTTTACTCTCTTTGGCAACAGCAAATCACATCTTTTCATTTCTGCATATGGCAACATTGGTCTAGCCATATTTTGCTTGTCATGGTTGCACTAATGAAGTGTATTTTAAGGTATTTATGTTTCCTTTATTGCTCCAATCTATATGCTTGTCGTCCATATAACACAAGTTTTTAGATAAAATCTATCTTGTGTTTTAGAAACAAGCATTTTTGTGTTCATTTCGAAGGGATATATGGACCCGAAGAGAATTTTTTCGAAATGAACTTATCTTAAGCCTAAAGCTCTTCCATGTGCAAGGTTTTTTGCTTGATTTTTTTGTTTTCTTATTTTCATTCCTCATTTTTGAAATTTGTTGATTGTCTTAGTCTTTATGACCTGCATTACGCTTTATTATTTCCCCTTTATGTCTTAATTTCTTTTATTTCTTTGTATTTTGTAGAAAATTTTGGAATAGTGTATTATGATTTACTACATACATTCTAACATTGGATTTACTAATTTATATTTATATATGTATATATATGTATATATATAGAATCATACAAAAATGAAGGATACGAACAAATGTATTATAATACCACTCAGAAAAAGGCGCAATGCAGCTCTATATACTGAAGCAGGATATAACTAATATAAACGATTTGAAAAAAGGAAGGGGGGAAAACCATATGAATTGCATAAAAATGGCTGAGAGGGATAGCGACCTCTCATTCCCGTTTTAAGTACTTTTACGTCTAGACAACGCCCACGGATACCAATGCAATTCAATGACAGATCCCCGTAGCATGTGCAAAAATGAAAGCTCCAGAATGCAGAAGAGGAGGCTTCAGAATGTAGACAGAATGTAGACAGAAATGGAACGACGAAAACTTACTGCCAACGATACTACCGACTAAAACGTAACGCCCGTTTCGACACATGAAGTATGTACCCATACGCATGCGTACCTCGATAATTCAAATATGATGTCATATTCTCAAGTCATTACAGAATGAACAATCCTCTTCTTTAAAGAAAGAATTGTAAATATCTTTAAGGAAATTCCGTGGGTAATGATTTTTAAGTGCTTCCTGTAAAATGAGTTTGTTACAAGTGAGACAATCCTTTTTGAAAGTATTATTATTACGATTTCTTCTCAGATGTCTTGTTATGATGTTACGGAAAATATTCCTAGTCAAATTCGACTTCCATCCTATTATTTGGTTAATCTTCATATCATAATTATTACGTTTATTGTACATAACTGTATGAATTCCATTTTTATGCTTGTATCTAATGGTTATGTCAAGGAAATATTTCCCAAGCAGGACCCGCGGTCGCTTCTTGCATTTAGGAAGCCGAGGATCATTGTTAGACAAGTTAAGAAGAATAGCGTTTCCTACCCTCGGGAGATCACGATGAAAATGAAAAGCTAATTTACGGACATGGGCCAAAAAGGTATTAATTTTGAGATCTCGATGAATGACGTCATTCCTAACGTAACCAGGAGCATTTGCAATCAATCTTAGGGTTTTGTTTTACAAAGTTTGAAGTCTCGTAATGTTGAAGTCAGTTGTGGTTCCCCAGATTGCGGAACCGTAGGTTATAATAGGCCTTATATAGGCTTTGTAGAGCAATAATTTAGTTGAGAGTGACAGACTGCTATGTCTAGCCAAAAAGGGGCCAAGTTGGGATCTTGCGACTTTCACATTTTTAACAGTGTTACCAATGTGAGGAGTCCAAGTCAATTTGGAATCAATAAGTATCCCAAGGTATTTATAACAGTTCGTCTACGGAATCGGTTCGTTGTTCAGAAGTAAATTAGTGTGTGTGTGTGTGTGTGTGTGGGGGGGGGGGGGGGTTGTCGGTGCTGGGAGAGAAAGGACCGCCGACTTCGAAGCATTAATTTTGATCCTCCACTTTTGAAACCATTTACTAAGCAAGTTTAACTGATTTTGGAGTCTGTCGAGCACGACTAGTGGCTGGTGGTGTCGGGCGATCAGTGTCGTCGGCGTAAAGGCCGATATCGACATTAGGTGCCTTCAGAGTGTCATTAATGTACACGTTGAACAGTCGGGGCCCAAGAAGGGACCCCTGAGGAACCTCAGACCAAATCGACCTTGGAGAGGAGAGAAAGTTTGAAACCCGCACAAAGCTACGGTTGTGGAGGTAGGAATTAAGGATTTTGATGAGCTGAGGAGGAAAATGTAGTTCAATGAGTTTATAGAGCAAACCATAGAACCGCACTTTATCGAACGCCTTACTGACGTCAAGAAAAACAATAGAAGTATAATGTCTTCTAGCCTTGGCATCCTGAATGAGCTCTACAACTCTCAGCAGTTGATGCTGGGTGGAATGTTTGGCTCTGAAGCCAAACTGTTCAACCAGGAACTGTTCAACCAGGAACTGTTCAACCAAGGAAAACACCATTGAAACGGTGTGCGAGGGAGGGGGGGGGTCAACGATATCATGGTTAGGTTGGAACTGACTTATAAGACTGTCTGCAAGGAATTCAGCCTTTTCAGTATGGGTGGTAGCACTGAAGTT
This sequence comes from Amaurobius ferox, assembly GCA_951213105.1. Taxonomy (NCBI): domain Eukaryota; kingdom Metazoa; phylum Arthropoda; class Arachnida; order Araneae; family Amaurobiidae; genus Amaurobius; species Amaurobius ferox. Next base: position 52,954,144 of record OX578150.1, on the reverse strand, counting down.
AGGTCCGTTAAAAGTCGGAATGCAAGTTTTGCGCCTACGAAGACAGGAGGACGACCTCCAAATTGTGTTGTCTCGAGTAAAGAGCGACTCAATGTAGGAATTCCATTGTGCTCTGGAGTACTCCTTGATCATTCTCTTCACCTGTTTCCTGATGATACTAAATTCTCTGTGACACACAGGGTCATACGTCTCCTGCATTCTTTTCGATACCTATACCGGGCTTTGATCATCTCCCTAATATTGGCAGGTAGCTTATAAAAATTTTGTGTATCGGTCTTGGGTGTGAAGTCGTCGTTGGCAACTCTTCTGAGAACTTTTCCGAAGGCGTTCAGAACGGCGTCTACCCCATTCGATGTCCTAGATTTTAGACAGGGTACCTGGCCGGCCAAAACTTTGGAGAACTTGTTCCAGTTAGTAAGTAATTTTGAGGACTTATTTAGGAAGTACTGGATGAGTTTTAAAGTATAAAGACTCGGAAGATGATTAGAAGATAGTTCATTTACTGTTTTCATGTGATAGCCAAAGGGGATGTTGCCAGTGATGGCAAAATCAAGAGTATTGTGGCGATGGGTATGGCCTAAAAGTGCCACAATATCTAGGTTATTTGAGTCGGCTAAATTTTTAATTTTGGACCGGTAGGCGTTAGCGCTGGCGCATCCACATGCGGGTTGCATAACGCTCAAGTCTCCGGCTACTATTACATGGGGGAGATTTTGAAGAGGGCTTTTAAGTCACAGAGGATACCATCCCTATCCTTCTTGTGAGGAACATGTACAGATGCAATCGTAATCCTAGGATTATTTGGAAGGTCTACGCCCATGGTCGTAGCCTCGATGAAGTCAGATTTAGTGGAGGTTACCAAATGGTGGGGGATAGCATTTTTAATTAAGATGGAAGTACCACCAGTCCTAGAAGGTTGATTGCCAATCGACGGTCTGTCGTCATAGTATGCATCGTAGTTGGCAATCTTATAATGATTCCCTGGGGTGCAGTGGGTCTCCTGGACCAAGAAGACATCTAAATTATTTGCACCTACGAAGTCTCTGACTTCCTGGATTTTATTCCTAAGTCCGTTGGCATTGAAAATGCCAACGGTAAGAGAGCTCAAATTCCGCAGAGAAAAAACAGCAGCTGAGGGGGGGGGGGGGTGGAGGTAGCCCTGACAGGTGAGAGTCAGGAGACTCTCATAAACGATGTATACTTTATGAATGTCTATAGGAGCATTACGGAGGGCAGGCAAAGAGTTTTTTAATGCCTTAAGGACATCCAATTTGCTATAATTTTGCTCGAATTCCATGAGGCTTTTGATGAATTTTTGAATGTTGTCGGTTTCTGAAACTGCTCCGATAGGGACCGACTGATTTTGGTTGACCACGGTGTCGAATTTTGAGGGGGTTCTTGGGCACGTTTTTTGAACAGGGAGGCAAAGTTCCTCCCGGGTTCGACCATCTTTTTGGAGAAGGTGGGATTTGTAGCTCGAGTGTACGGTCTGAATTTAGGAAATTTTGAGCAGTTCCCGTAATTAGCAGGGTGCTGCCCGCCACAGTTAACACACAGACAGGGAGTACCGTACGGTTTTTGACAATCCGCGGTCAGATGCTCACCGGCGCATTTTACGCACCGGGGCGCAATTTTACAGCAGTTACTTCCATGGAAGAAATTTTGACAAGAATGATACTGAGCTACCTGTTTTCTACCTTTGTACCTCTCCACCGTTATTTTGAAGCCTATCATAACGTTAAGATCGTAAATAGATTCATAGTAAGGCTGCTTCTCCATCTGCCCATAGAACAGGGGCATCATAATTTTATTATGCCTGGGGCCACGGGATAGCTGCGTGACACTTAGAATTTTGTATTTAGCACATTTCAGATAAGTTTTGATTTCGTTTATATTAACCGAGATAGGTAGGTTCCTGATTACAACTTTTAGGGGTTTGTCTTGGTGGAGGAGATAGGTCCGGTATTGCCCTTCTCATCGTTCAGGAATTTTTGAACTTTCCTGTACTCGTCAATAGTTTGTACATTGACTTTAATTAGGTCTCTTTTGAGTTCAGAGGTGACGCTGGGCGCGATAATCTTCAGAGTGAACAGAACCTCCATTCTTTGAATGGAACAATATAGAAGGGGGGGTGGGGATCTTAATTTTAGGAGCTGTGGCAGCTTGTGCTGTCACGCTAACATTGTCAGTATTAGGTGCTGGAACATCAGGATCTAGCTGGCTAGTTACGATATCCATGGGATTTTCAGAGTTGGCGGTATTTTCCCCCATATAGTTAGGTTTGGCCATATGCCTTTTGGCTGGCTGAATGAAACCGTCTGCATCAGGTTCGTTGGGGGCTTTATGCTTACGTTGAGATTTAGAACAATTAGTTAAGACACCTCTAGAGGTGGAAGGGACAGCGTTAGGCAAGTTGCCTATATTGAGCTTTCTCATGTCTGGCAAGTCAGTATCAGGGTTAGAAGCAAGGTCGAAAATAAGTAAGGGGCGCAGGAGAAATTCTCCTTCTATGCTCACCAAACATTCCGATTCCAGGTGCTCTGCATGCTCGTGACAGATCTTCAGGAGTCGATCTCATCAAATCCATAAGACGCTTTTTCTCTTCCTCACCATCGCATTAATGAAAGACGCGTTGCTGCTTGGATTAGCTCTCCTTTATAGCGCTATTCTCATCCATCGTCCAACGGGGGGGGGGGGGGGGGGGGGGTTGCGTCATCCTCGGAAATCGCATACGTGCCCGAGTCCATCATACTACTCTCGATAGCAGGCCTTCCCGTCGGCGTTGCCAGGCAACCCGGGGGAGGAAGAAGGTTCACATTCATGGCACGAGAAGTGGGAAGTTCGACGAAAGAACGTCTGCATTCCACCGTGTCCAGAACAGAAGTCACAAAAGCTATGATTTTATGAATCTTTATAATAACATCGACATTAGCGATTTATATGATATCGTTATAGAATTATTTAATACGAACGATTTGAAAATTTTTATGACTTTCACACGTTATACATCATTGGTGAGGTTGGTTTTACTCGAAAGTGTACTATATAATGGTATGGATTTTTACAAACATATCAAGGGCATCCCTATGGGGAAAAGTTTCTCTACCGTATTGGCAGACATATATTTGAACAAATTTGAAACCGGTAAAATTTCCTAAACGAAATGGTGTATATGCGTTATGTCGACGATGTGATTCTATGTTGCAATACTCATGATTTCGAAATGGATTTTGATTTTTATCCCAAGACATTAAAATTAATCGAAACCCCTGGTAATAATGATTATAGTTTAAATTATTTAGACATTAGTATCGAGCAATCCAATAAAGAAATTTATTTCAAGATTTACGACAAAAGAAACAACCTTCAGTTTAAAGTTAACTTTATAGCATCATGGCATAGCAATTTACATAACATAGTTTTCAGGAATATAATTGTCAACCATTTAAATAGAAGTAAACGGTTAAATAGCAAAGATAGTAATCAACTAAACTGCAATAGAGAATTTTTGAAAGACGCAGTTGAACAAAGTTATCCATTAGGTTTTCTGCTTAAGGTATTAACGGAATTCACGGGTTTAACCGTAACCACATGTAAGAGAATATATTTAAACTGTTGAAACCGTGAGTGTGGAAGATGGTTGGACATGAGCGATACGAACACGGAGAGTCTTATATTGGGTATGGTGTTAAAGATGGAAATGGATATATTCAAGATAAAGGTATGATACTTAGTGGTGCAGGTATTCATATAGGCAAATTTGTCATATTTTGCATGAGTGTTTTTTAGGACTTTGATCTATGTTTTTTTGGACTTTGATTTATGTCTTTACATCGTTACACCGTTAACAGCGATTGCTATGGTGCCTTGCCCGATCAACGCGGAATTGTTCATATTGGGAATGAATTGTTTTCAGTAATGAGTCCCGTCTCGAACTGAGTCCCGATGACCAGCGCAGACTTGTCTGGAGATAGGCCTGACATTGTCAGGATCCTGCTCTTACTGTCACACGCGACACGGCCCGACAACAGGGAGTTATGGTCTGGGGAAAGTGTGTATTCATAGAGGGGGTCCCGTGGGTCTGGAACCCCCCCCTCCCGAAATGAAATTTGCAACATGTGCATTGCCAACATTTTTTAGTGTTTCTGACATGTGGTTTTCTCATAATTTTTTTTTTTCTTTTTTCAATCTTTCCCTAGTTTTAATTGCGTAATAATAAGTTATTAAATATTTTTTTTCATTATACCTGTGAATTTTTGCTGTATGGCCTCTGACTGTGCTGTGGCATACAACAATAAGTTCTAGAAACGCCACAAATTATATTTGAATCACTCATGACTGTATTTTTGATACGTTAAAAAAAATGCGCGTTTCCTAACATTATTTTCTTGCCGAACTGTTTCAAAAATTGACCACTAGATGGCGAGCAGCGGGTTAGAATCGCGGATTGTAATATTACTTCAAAATTGCATCATTCCTGTGATCTCGTGTTTTCTCGTTCAATTGTGATCCAGTATCAATTTAGTATTATTACACGATATTCGTGTAAATGTATTAATCTTATACATTCGCATATGATAAATGCAGCATTAATTATATCAACCCAATATTAGTTACATAATTAATTATGAAACGAACCCCATTTGATAGTCTTTTCTAGCCGATATGTGGAACATCGTGTCAGGATGATACGCCCTGTTCTAGAAGCAGTAAAAAAAAAGAACATTCCTGTCTTTGAAGAAACCAAATTCAGCACTTCAGATCCTTCAAATGAAGCTGGCACTACAATACTACGTAACAGTTTTAACTCTTCGCAAACGGTTAAGGATATCGGAGACATAGCAAATAAAATTTTTTCTTCGAATTGCGATACAAAAGAATTAGGAATGCAGATCTTAAACAATATATTCGTTTCTACTGAAAGCCATATATTCCCTGTGCGTGAAATTAATAAAAAAAAATTATGATTTCAGCATCATTGATAAAAAATATGGAGATGGCTGGCATACTCCATAATTTATGATGGTGCATTTTGTAAATATTGTGTATTTTTTTATGGAGAAGCTGTAGGAAAAGGGTCGCATCAAAGTATTGGCTCTCTTGTTTCTAATCCTTTCATAAAACGGAAAGATGCAATTCGAAAGTTTAATGAGTATCAAAGTGCATCTTATCACAAAAAAATGTGAAATTGTAGCTGAAAATTTTCAAGCATTATGGCAAGTGAGAAATAAGATATTGTGAGCATAATTGATTGCAATCGCAAAAAATAAATTGAAAAAAAAATAGAGCTGCTGTAATGCCAATAATTCAGTCGATAATTTTTTGTGGACAACAAGAAATTGCAATTCGTGGGGATGAAGACAATGGTCCTCTAATTTTGGAAAGACAGGAAAATAACGATTGAAATTTTCGCGCTTGTTAAATTCGGGAGATGAAACCTTAAAACAACATATATTAAATTTGAAAATAATGCAACCTATGTTAGTCCTATTATTCAAAACAAAATACTTGGAATTTGTGGAATTATCATTCAAAAAAGCATTGTCGACGAAGTCAACAATTCAGAGTAACTTAGCATTTTAGCTGATGAAACCTTAGATATCTCTGGTGTTGAACAATTTTCATTGTGTGTTAGGTACGTGAATGTAAATAGTATATTATGCTATCATTTTTCGACCTTCGTTCCAGTGTTCGATATATCTGCAAAAGGACTGACAAACACTCTTTTAAATCAGTGCCAACATCTAGGACTTGACATGAGCAAACTTGTTGGGCAAGGTTATGATGGAGCGGTCAATATGAGAGTAGAAATAAATGGCGTTCAAACAAATTTAAAAGAAATTCATCCTAAAGCTATGTACGTTCATTGTGCCAATCATCGTTTGAATCTTGCTTTGTCGTCATCTCTATCAATTCCATCTATTAGAAATTGCAATGGTACTATAAGGGAAATATGCAATTTATTTCGAAGTAAACCTTATGCAGACAATATTTAAAACAAGAAAGATCAATCATGCTTAAAGCATTGATTATGAAACACTTTCCAACTTCAATGCTATTTTATTTAAACAAGTCTAAAATGCAATACATTCCTCGGTAATATTTTGAAACTTATCACAATACTGCATTAATTTATTATATTTGAAAACTTAAACCTTAATCGAAAAAAATGAACTTCATTCAAATGACGGCATTGAAATATAAATTGCCTGGTTTAAACATCTCTAAAATGTTATACATTCCTCGGTACTAGTTTTAGAATTATCATAATACTACGATAATTTATTATATTTGAAAACTTCATCGAAAACAACTGAAATTAATTCAAATGACGTTATAGAAAAAATAACACGCCTAGATCTCTCTATAAAAACAGGATTTCATTCATAACTTTCTCCCATTCATTTCATTCATCACAATACTGTAATAACTTATTTTATTTAAACATTTTGTTTAAGACCATGGAGCTACAAAAATTTAAACTCTATGCTTGAAACTTCATCGAAAAAAAATCGTCCTTCTCTTTATGAAATCAATTAATATTTCATTCATATCAGCCATGCAGACTCCATGGACTAAATTATTTTGTGTTAAAAAAATACAGAAATTCTAATACAACTCATTCTATATATTTTGCTGTTTACATTTTACATAGGTAAAAAATAGGCTTAGTTGTAGAAATAATTAAATTTAGATGAGCATTTAAACTCAAATATATTGTCATTGCGTTGTTTCAGTATGTAGATGCACATAATGTAAGCAAAAATAAAGTAGTTTTAGGACGGATACAGCACTCAATATGAATTAAAAAGAACTTAAAAAAATCACGATTTTGAAACAAGATGGATGCCATATATCATTTTGAAGTGGATCATGTGATCGTTTCATATCATGGTCACGTGATCGTTTCATATAAGAGGTGTAATTATTATTTTAATTTTTATTTAAAAAACTACTGAATATATTTCGCTTAATTTTTTTTTATATATTTTATGGAACAATTTGAATATTACCTAAAATTTTCGAAGCAATTTGTGAATTTTAAATCCGCTTAAAAAATGTTTGAAGAATTAGGTCCCATAGGGCTCAATGTATTTCATTTTTTCGACCCGGGTTCAATCCAAAACTAATTGGGTAATATTATTCGTTTATATTCACATAGGTTCTACAGACCGTCTGAACAACATACTAAAATTTCATTTTGATTAAGTCATTTTTACGGCAGTTATCGTGCTAACGGACAGACAGACAGACAGACAGACAGACAGACAGAATGAACAAAGTCATAAACACTTTTCAACTTTGTTGTAAAGTGTTAAAAATAAAATTAACTGTTTTCTTCCAGACAGTAGAAAATGTCGATTACTTAAATTATGTGAAACACGATTTGTGGAAAGACACGAAGCGATTATTGTTTTCGTCGAATTATTCGACGCAGTTGTTTCTAGTTTACAAGAAATAGCCGAATCAAACAAAAAAGTGTTTTAACTACTGCAGAACTCTTACTTTTAGCAATTAAAAAAGGCTCATTTTTAGTTTCTCTCTTGGTATGCGAAAAGCTTCTTAGTTTTACTTTGCCTTTGTCACTTTATCTTCAAAATCCATCTCACGATCTATCATCGGCTTTAAATTATGCAAAAAGTGTTACGCAAAAACTGCAAGATATAAGAAACAAATCCTTCGACAGTTATTTCACTGAAATATTTAAAGCAGCATCTGTTATAATGAGTAAAAATTTTGATTCTGAGATAGGAGTTCCGAGGATTGTTAAAAAGGAAACGGCTCGAGATAAACATCCATTTGATAGTTTGATACCTCCGAGCAGAACTACAAACGTACGATATTTTTATCATGTTTGGATGAATTAAGTTCGCAATTACAAATCCGATTTGATGAAAATGACAAAAATTTTTCATCTATTGAAATTATTATACCAAAGTATGCAACGCCCAGAAAAGTTGATCTACTGGACAACTTAAATATACTTTGATGATATTACTTCAGATTCTGCAATAAAAAACGAATACTTGCTGTGGTGTCAAACATGGGAATGAGTTGAAAAAAGTTGAGGTCAAAATGTTCAATGAACCTTCTTATGTCCTGTGATGAGAATTTTTTCCGTAATATATACAAACTTATTAAAATTTTGTGTACTTTACCAGTTTCCACTGCAAGTGTTGAATGATCGTTTTCAACCATAAAATAAGTCAAAACATTCGTTTGCAATAGAACTGATCATGAGAGGTTTACAAATGTAGCATTACTTTCAATGCGTAGAAACATGAGTATAAATGCAGACGAAGTTTTGATAAAGATGGCCTTAAAAGCCAGAAAAATGAATCTATTATTATATGAAACAGTGGATAGGTGTTGAATTAGTTAACGTTAAAAATTTCTCGTGGTTATAAAGAGAGAAAAAACATATTGTATACTGTATATGCGTGATTACTGGTTATATATCTTCAGTGTTCGATTATGATACGATTTGCGATACATAAGTGTAAGTGCAATACATAAGAGAATTTGTGGAAAAGATTAAAGAATATGTCATGACGTTAAAACTAAATAATTAACTTTCGAATTTTTCTGAATCGTTTTATTCTACATACGTAATATATTGTATACAGTGGAAAGTCGTAAATTCGGATGCCTAAAAATCGAAATGATCTATAATCCGGAAATTTTTTAAAGATGAACGATTCCTATTAATCGTTGCAATTTTTGATAATTCCCAGAAAAAGCAGAAAATGAATGAAGACAGACGAATAAAGACAGACGAGAAGACAGACAAGAAACAGAGATACGAAGAGATGTCGAAAACGTCGAAACGTCGAAGATATACCCATTTGAACCAGACTAATTCAAGAAAACCCCTTATTGTACATTTTAGTAGCGCATGCGTAAATCAAGATTCGCTGTTATATGATGTCATATTACCCATGTCACGTTTAAAGGAGTTGTCTTTTTCATTTGTGTTAAATAAGAAATTATAATAATGCTTAAAGAAATTAATCGGGTAATTCTTGTATGCTTCATAAATGATTCCTCTGTTACAATTAATACAATATTTTTTTAAAGTATTGTCGTTGAGATTTCTTTTAAGATGTCCCATGATGATGTTTCTGAATATATTTTTTGTTAAATTTGATTTCCAGTCAATGATTTGATTAATTTTCATATTGTAACCTATTCGTTTATCATACAATATAGTATAAATTCCTTTTATTCTGTTGTATTTGATGGTGATATCTAGAAATTTACGTCGTCCTTCTTAGTATTGGTGTTTTTGATTAGTTCTAATTCTTGGGGATAGAAGCTGAAATCAGGAGAATGTATATAATGTCCCAAAAGCACATAGTTCACATATCTAATATATGGCAATTCATATAATATGTGATTGCCCCTTTCAAAAAATGACAGATATATGTCTGCCAAAATCCCCTCCCCCATAGGGATGACTTTAATTTGTTGGTAAAATTTATTGCCATTATAAAGTGCATTTTCATATAATACTAATCGTATAAGATCTATATATCTACGATAAGTAATGGCATTTAGATTATGTTCTTCATGTATCACAAGACGTATATCATATAATTTGGAAAGTTCTATAGTGTTGAAAAGGTCTCGGAAGTCGTAGCTAGTTAATCGTATTTCTTTATTACAGAATTTGAGACGTTTTATGATGTCGTAACTGTTCTTTATCATAATGGATCTATGTTGTAATAATGTACCAACTACAGGTTTAAGGATATGTAAAAGTTTCTTGTTAGCCAAGGTTAAGTAAGAACTGCAACCCACTGTTACAGTACGGAACCCCACTGGTATTTTATGCAGTTTCGGAATGAGGACCAGATATGGAAATGAAACAGATTTTAAATTGATGCAAATACGTTTATACAATGCTTTGATTTGGTTAGACATTACTTCCTTAGTATAGATAAAGGTTTATACATAGTAGAATCCGAATAACAGTTCTGTAAGGTATAAAGGTAATATTTTTTACAAGTGAAGGCGTAATTGGAAACCACTTTGTCTGTATAAGTAATTGCAAATCTTTCTTGAACATTTTTAATAGTACTTGAAACTGATGATTTGGATATTAGGTCAACATTTTTATGGTAATGAGATATAAATCCATTGAGTATGTGATGTTTCCATTCATTGAAGGCGTTGAGTGGTAAATTATATTTAATTACCATTTTCGGCGTTTTCGACATCTCTTCATATCTCTGTTTCTTGTCTGCATTCTAGTCTGTCTTCATTCGAGTGCCTTCTATTTGCACATATGCAGGGAACTTGCCATTGTTTTGCATTGGTTCCGTGAGCGTTGCCTAGGCGAAAAAGCAGCTTTAAACGGGAATGAGGGGTCTCCACCCCCTCTGCCATTTTATGCAATATATTCTGGCATTATGCATATATATATAATATTTTTCTGAAACACCGCTAACAGAATATTCGAAACATTTCAAAATGATTCTGAAAAAAATGAATCCAATGCGATCTTTAACCATTAGGTAATTACAACAATGTCTTTATTTATCATTAATCAAGTACTTTTTACATTACGTATAGCTGTAACAGCTGTTTAATTAATAAAACTAATATAACTTCATTAAAAACAGCATATACTATAAAAATATTAGTATCAAATTATACTATTATTTTGTGACAATTTATTATTTAGATGCTATTGTTTTTGTGTTGTATACTGCTTTTAATAAAGTTATTTTAGTTTTAAACTTTATTACTGTCTTAGTTCTTGGGACTTGGCACAGTAGGAATAGGTAACCGGTATCACCTGATTTAAAGTCAGAGAAATGGCAAAGGCTGTAAGAAAGTCTTAACAGTCCTATGCAATAGTATTTAATATTATTAGTTACTACTGATGAATTATCATGAAGTTATAATACTTTTTTGCTATTGGGCGAAAGTCTTAAAATTTGGTACAAAGTTCCGAACATATGATAACAATCAACATGGATAATTGTTGTTTTCAAATATTTATTTTTTTAAGGTTGTCTTAGGAAAAATTTCTAAAAGTGTGAATTAAACTTAAAGAAGGTAATTTAGAGTTTGTAATCAAGAGAATAATCATTTAACAAATTAAAGGGATTAATGGAAATTTTCAATTTTGCATATTTAAGAGAGTGCTGCTGTCTATGATGTTTGACTACTGAAAAATATTTGAAATGAAGTTTCAAATTGTTTATAGTAATATATTGTTATTTAACAAGCGCTAAAGAAATGCACATTTCTTAGAAAATGAAATTTTTTTGGAGTGACGCAGACTAAATCAGTTTAATTTTAAATTTCAAAAGACAGATGAATAGAATTTATTTATATGCCAGATAGAATTAAATTTGGGTAAACGAGCAGGCAGTTCGACGAAATAAACGGTGAAATAAAATATTTAAAGCAAATTAATTTAAATTATTGGGTTTTGAAATAAAAAATAGCAACTTTAAAACACAGATGTTCCCGGAACATGATAGGAAAACAAAAGTTTATAAATATACGTTCTTTTATATTGCGAGAAATTTTCGAATATGTTAATAAAAATATAATATAGCTTAACGGCAATATGTTACGACTTGGTTTAAATTAATATTTTATCAAATAAGCACTTCTGAAGAGAATAATGAATCAGAGCATCCCTCCAACAGATACTTCTTATCAGAAGCAGTATTTTATCGATTGATACATTGAAGTATCGTAACTATTGTATTCGACATATATCGATACTTAATATCTACACATTTATTTGATATATATCGATAATAAATATCCATACTTTATTTGATATATATCGATACTAAATACTAATACATTTGTAGTGCCGGTGTGTTTCAAAGAAAGTGAACAGCGGCAGTTTTTTTTTTTTTTTTTTGAACCGTTGGTTGTAGACACATAGTTCCAGTTGTAAAAATTTAATGTGAATAGCACATGACTTTTCCTGTAGACACAAATTCATCTTCCCTTTATTCCATTAATAATTCATTAAATTGAGTTTAATTGCACTAAACAACACGCACAGTTAATTGAAGTAACACCGAATTTACACTTCTAATTCAGCTTTCGTTTTCATTTGTTAACTGGGCTTATTTTCAAAATCCTGCGTAGTAAAATTGTGAAAAATCTAAAATATCTCGAGAACGGCTGGTCCTAGAGTAATGGAGTTGATCTTATTCTTTTCACCGTCAAAAATTATATATAAAACAATCATTTAATTGATACAGTTGAGCATACGGAGTCTTTTATTATAATTTTTATTATTTTTTTATTTTATTATTTTATTATTATTATTATATTTTATTATTTTATTATTATTATTTATTCATTTATTACTTTCCTTATATAGAATAATGTATAAGAAAAGTATTGTGACGGGGTCGAAAATTTGAACTCGAGTTTTCGACGGGAGAGCACGTTTCAAGCATCCTTGATCACGAATCGAACATGTGTGAGGTGATGTCAGCGTGTGTGTGTGAAAGTATGTGTGTGTGTGTGTGTGTGTGTGTGTGTATGTGTCAGTGAGTCTGTGTAGACGATATCTGACGAACGAATGGAACAATTCGAACGAAATTTGGTACAAAAATTACAATCCGTGAATACTGGAAGCCTATTGTTTTTATACGCTATCGAATGTTCAGAACCCTTTAAATTTCGAGTGAAATTTTGAAAAAATCATCAAAAAATCTAAACCTTTAATAAAGTCACAGAAACAGACATTTCTTATGGAATTTTTCATTATAGAACAATGAAAACAAATTGTAGAATGTTAGCATGGACCGTTCTCGAGATACTGTAGATTTTAAAAAAAATTATAAAAAAATATATATAAAAAAAATATATATTATCTATTGAGAAACATGTTCACTTTTCATATATAATATCATGCGATGCATTTGGTGACATCATTCTCGTGGATTTAGCTCGTTCCATTCATGAAAAATATACTTTGAGTAATACTTTTGTATTTGAACGCCAATAGTCATTTATCTGCTGTAAAAATAACTTATTTCTCTGTCCATAACGCTTGACGAGAATTTGACGATGGATTTGGTGGAATGTCGCACACTTGGCGACTTTTTTAAGTGTTGTCAAATAAACGAAAATATTGTCAAATGGATAAAAATGACTCTAAATCAATGAAAATGACGACTAATTGACGAAAATTCAATATCTTGGAAAGAATATATCTACCATAAGAATAATCTATTTTTTTTTTACTGCAAAAGTAGTAAATTCATTGCATTATATAAGTAAAGTCATGTGCTGCCCACATCATATTGTTTTATTTATTTTAGATTTTGACGAATTTTGTGGGCCATTTCGCAAAAAAGAAGATTCTTTTTCGTACCAGAAGAAAGAAGGTTCTAATCGTACCAAAATATAATCAGCACCAAACTAAACCACAAGTGCCTTATTTACAACCCACAAGTGACTTATTTTGTAAAATTTGGTCGAATAGTTTTTCAGTTAGACTGGAAACAGGCAATTTTTGGAGACCATTTTGCCAAAAAACGTAAGTGTTTTTTTGTCCCGAATCATATTAAAATCTAATCAGCACTAGGGCCACCCACAAGGGACTTACCTACCGAATTTTATGAAATTCGGTCAGTCAGTTTTTAGGTTAGAATGGGTGCGTTCATTCCACAGATAGTCAAACGCAGAAACATCAATCTAAATAATGTGTAATACATTTGTAAAAAATTTAAAAAGCAATTTGAAACAACTCCTCTAGTGTAAAAATTCATATTATAAAAATATTATCCATACCGATAAAATTGAAATAAAATTTAATAAAATTGAAAAAAAATTTGGCAGCAATATAATCCAATTTGACAAGCTGTCATTGTTTAAAATTTTCATTGAAACATAAGGAGACGTCAAAAAATCCATAACGGTTGCAAATAGTTACTAAAAACTTTTGCTACTTTTTCAAATTTATTTGATGCAAAAATTTCAGAAAAGACAGTACGTCACTATTCAAAGTTTGTATTTAATTATTCAAATAACCCTGCCACATAACTAGAGTTTAAATTCGTGCGCTGTTCAGTAGTGCCTAACTCTGTGAGATGTTTAAGATTTACGGCGAATGCAACTGATTTGCTAGTTCCGTATGCAACCGATCTCCAACCGATTTCATAAATTGAAAATTCTCTTTTATCATAGATTTTGTTAGGAAAACATGTGACAAACGAATAAAATTAGAATCATCAGTTTTATGCGTTAAAATACCTTTTAACCAGAATTATCTTGTCTGTCCTTATAGTTTCAAAGATAAACTGCTGAAAAAAACAATCAGTTTGAAACTCTACTAAATGTTTATAAATTAGTTCAATTTGTGAACGGCCCCTGGATTCATGAATTGCGGTGATTATAAACATATAAAAACATATAAAAAATGGTGTCAGAAAAATTGACAATTTATTTTGTTTTAACTTTTGAGATCTAATAAAGTATGGACAACATTATTGTAATTCTAGTTTTTTTTTCTCTAGCAAGGCTGCATAATTTTTTTTAAATTTTTGCATAAATATTGCACATGATTTAACTTTCCATCGCATAATGTTCTACCTGCAAGTGGTTTTAAATTGGAACTATGTGTCTATAACCAACGGTTTAAAAAAATCTGATCTGAGCAGCACATGATTTTCACTACAAACTTAAATTCATTTTCTCCTTATTTCTTTAATAATTCATTAAATTGAGTTTAATTGCACTAAACATAACACGCATAATTATTAGAAATGAGACGCATATTTATTTGAAATGACACTGAATTTGCACTTTTAATTCAATTTTTATTTTCATTTGGCAGCTGGGCGTAATTTCACAACTGGCGTAGCAAAAGTGCGAAAAAATTGAAATATCTCGAGAACGGCTAGTTCTAGAGTAATGGGGTTAATCTTATTCTTTTCATTGTCAAAAATTATGTATAAAACAAGCATTTAATTTTAATACATTTGAGCATACTTTTATTTTAGATTTTGACGATTTTTGCGGGACATTACGCAAAAAAAAGCAGGTTCTTTTTTCCAGATCGTACTAAAATCTAATCAGCAGCTAGGTAACTCACCTATAAATTTTTTTGAAATTCGGCCAATTACTTTTCGAGTAAGAATGGATACATGCATTTGACAGAGAGACAGACACACGCACACACACAGGTTACTCTAAACATAGTTTTTTCGTGTTCTAGAGATCCAAAAGCGTGTGGATCCGTCAAAAACTCGAGTTGCGATTTTCGGCACGATTTCAATATTTCCCCTATGCATTACCCTATATAATAAACGTATTTGTCTGTTTTTTTTTCAAACGCTTTGTATAACGATACTTTCTCTCGACACTGAGTCCGTAAATTTGGAAGAAATTTACTTACGATATTTAATGTGTATATTCTGAAGAATTGTCAAATTTTAAATTAATTATCAATTATTAGTCTATAGGAATTTTTGTCTGTTAACAAGCGAATCTGCTGTTGAGAAGAATATATTACAATAAGTTTTAGCCCATATAGCTTTGAATGTTATCAAGATATCTATCAGAAAACGCTGTAAATTCCCTTCTGTCGACAGCATTCACAACGGAAAAGTCTATGGAAAATGTCGTTTTACCCAAATCCGATGCATCAAATGAATGGAAAGATATGTTTGAATCATTGATTAGTAGTCTAGATCGATAAACTCTATAATCGAACCAGAGGGGATATTAAACCGAGTGGATAGGTGGGAGTAGTAAACCACCTGTTTTTCTCACCAAATAGTATTAAATATATGAGGCACTTACATTTACCATCTGCCCATTCACCTGAAAATAAACAAAGAAACCATTAGTAAATAAAGAAATGCATAACCAACTTTGGTATATCTAATGTAAAATAAATTATAACCGACATCCATTATTTGAAAATTCTTATAAGCAAATAAACAAAGAAACCATCAGAAAATAAAGAAATGCATAACAAGCTTTTGTATATCTAATATAAAATCATATAAAATTTTATGAAATTTCGGTCATTAGTTTTTGAGTGACAGTAGATACATACATTGAACACACACACACGTCACGCTAAAAACAGATTTTTCTTGTTCTAGAAGTCCTAAAACGTGTAGATTCGTCGAAAATTCGAGTTGTGATTTTCGGCAAGATTCCAATACTTTCCCAATACACAGGGATGTCGCGAAGAAAATTATTGAAAGTATGTGAGGTGCTGTCTCATCTAAAGTCTATTGAAATTTCGAGGGGTTCTAGGGGCGGAGCCCCTGGTGGCAGTGGAGGTGGGGGGTGAGTGAAATTTTTTGCATCATTTAGGCCATATAATTGCCATTTTTAAGCCCATAAATCACTTTTTCACAATATTAAGAGCTCAATGCTTAATGGGACATATATATATATATATATATATATATATATATATATATATATATATATATATATATATATATGTATATATATATATATATATATATATATATATATATATATATATATATATATATATATATATATATATATATATATATATATATATATATATATATATATATATATATATGTTAATAGATCAACAGATATGGATCCTTCTATTTTTTTTTCCTGCACTTACTTTTCCTGCACTTACGGAAAACGGGATTACTGGACTTGGTGATGTCACCACTCCGCGCCGACTGGCATTTGACTGCTCGTCTCTCCCCTATACAAGCCCAAGATGGGAGTTGCCACTTACATCAATTTTTCACGCAGGATATTGAGGCTTCGGGGGGGGGGGGGGGGTCAGGGTTTCTTACTAATTTTTACTTTCCTTATATACATAATATATAAGGAAAGTATTGTGACGGGGTCGAAAGTTCGAATTCGAGTTTTCGACGGGAGAGCACGTTTCAAGCATCCCTGATCACGAATCAAACATTATTGAAGTGATGTCTGCGCGCGCGTGTGTGTGTGTGTGTGTGTGTGTGAAAGTATGTGTGTGTGTGTGAAAGTATATGTGTGTGTGTGTGTGTGTGTGTGTGTGTGTGTGCGTGCGTGCGTCAGTGAGTCTGTGGAGACGATAACTGATGAACGAATTAACCGATTCGAACAAAATTTGGTACAAAAAAAAATCCCATACGTAAACACTGGAAGCATATTGTTTTTATACGCAATCAAATGCTCAGAATCACCCTTAATTTTCGAATGAAATATTGAAAAAATCGTCAAAACTCAAAACAGCTAATAAAGTTACGCAAATAGATATTTCTTATGTAATTTTTCATTAGAAAACGATTGACATAAATTTCAGAACGCTAAAATGAACTGTTCTCGAGATAATGCACATTTTTCAAAAAAATTATCAAATATTTAAATCTAAAAAATCTCAACAAAATATTTGCTATTGAGAAACATGTTCACTTTTCATGTGTAATACCATGCGATAAATTGGGTGACATTATTCTCGTGGATCTAGCTCGTTCCATTCAAGAAAAAAGATACTTTGAGTAATACTTTTTTATTTGATCGCCAATAGTCATTTATCTGCTGTAAGAATAACTTATCTCTTCGTCCATTACGCTTGGCGAGATTTTGGCGACAAATTTGGTGGAATGTCGCCAACTTGGTGACTTTTTGAAATGTTGCTAAATTAACGAAAACTCGCCACATGGATAAAAATGACGCTATATCAGTTGCGACTCATTGATGATAACGGCATGGAAAATGACGACTCATTGATGAAAATTCAATATCTTGGAAAGAATATAAATAACTGCTATAAAAATAATCTATTTTTTTTTACTGTAAAAGTAGTAAATTCATTGCATTATATAAGGAAAGTCATGTGCTGTCCACATCAGATTTTCTCATTTGTTTCCATTCAAATTTATAAATGTCTATCAAAAATAAAAGGCTGAACTTTGTTGAAAGTTGCCCCAAAGTATCAGCAAATACAGAAACTTTGTTGAGACCTTGAGAGTATGCGGCGCGTACTCGGTATTTTTCAAAATTTCTTGAGAGTACGCGGCACGTACAGCGCGTACCCTATCCGGAACGGCCCTGTCAATATATTACAGTATATCGTAATGAAAGTAATATGCATAATAGTACTCTTTAAAATTAATAGATTTAAAAAAAATTATTTAAAAATAAAAATAAAATTTTAATAAATTCAGTATCGTGCCTAGAGATTTGGAACATAAACTTATTCTAGAGTTATAGCTTGGAAATCTTCTGAAGGCGATTTCGATTTCAGCTATTTAATTAATATTAATTGAGTACGAGTATCAGGTACTACTTTGTCGAAAATGTGGCAACTTTGTTGTTTTAAAACCACCATTAGCATTATAGACTCTAAATGCTTGTGTCCGAACTTTGTTGCGGTTTTATTGTTCTGTTCTTGGTTAACAAATAAAAATCTTATTATTTGCCACAGGACTTTCGCTACAGACTCAAATTTATTTGCTTTTTAATTCCTTCATATTTCTTTAAAGTGAGTTTAATTGCACACATTAACATGGACAACTATTTGAAATTATACTGAATTTGCAGAATTAATTCAGTCTTCGACTTTAATTTTCGGCAGCTGGGCGTATTGGTCGATGGTGCAAAAAATGCGAAGAACTAAAATTTTTCGAGAGTAGAGTAATGAGGTTGGTATTATTTTTTTCATCGTAAAAAAATACGTATAAACAAGCATTTAATCTATTTATTTTTGCATATATAGTCTTCAATCTCAGATTTCAACAATATTTGCTGTTCATTTTGCAAAAAAGGCAGGTTTTTGTTTTCGGAATTGTACTAAAACCTAGCCAAAACCAAGACAACTCATAAGTGACTTACATAAGAAATTATAAAAAAAAAATTGTCATGTAGTATGTTAGTTAGAGTGGATACATACATTGCACAGACAGACACACACACACAGAATCGTTACGTTAAAAACAGATTTTCGGGTTCTAAAGGGCTGGAAACGTGTACATCCGTCGAAAACTCGAGTTGTGATTTTCGACACGATTATAATACTTCCTCGATACATTGCCCATATATTGTAGGGAAAGTTAAAATGGCCAGTCACACAAAACTACGTAACTGTTTCTGTATGAATATTTCTATGATTCTTTTGACCTGTATATTGATTTTGAATAACATTTATGGTTGGTGTTTCTGAGGCTGAAATACGAAAAATTTAAACATTTTAGATGCTCATATAACCTAATACATATAAATGTGAACAATTTTTACTGGCTTTGTAAGAAATATGTACAGTATATAAAAATATACGAATATATAAAAATAATTTCAGTATTTTAACTTTTTTTTTTTAAGAAAACTAAAAGTTTTTGTCCCGACGAGTTTTTGCCTCACTTTACTTACTTTCACACGAAATATCAGTATAAAAGCCAGTATAAAAGATAAATAGAAGCTTCAAGTAACAAAAATGTTCAATAGGAAGTTCAGTTCCTATTCATATTTTTTTTCAAAGCTATTATAGCTTCCAAGGAATTGTCTAATCAAGTTCAAGAAGATTGAAAAAAATTTTTTTTTAAGTTTGTAGTGCTTATATCTTAAAATCTAAAAGTGCTAGCTATAAAATATAAAAAGTAATTTGTAGCTCTTTGAAAGTCCTACAAGGATATATAATTATATTTCTGACCAGATTACTGGAGTCTGAAATATAGTGGTTATATTTTCAATATTTTAATATTTTGAACTGTTTTGAAAATGTGTAAAGAAGACAAACCACCCACGAAAAAAATATTATTCACGCAAAAACATTGCGGCTCCATCAGATTAGAGCTACTGCGGATTTTTTGCTTGTTTGTTGTTGTTTTTTACTTTTGAAAATTTTTATTAACAATTATAAATAAATATTGAACAAATATTTTAATCTTTGACTTATTTATTTTTATAAATAAAAAAATGAAGGTAACTATTTGTAGTTACTGGACGAGCGTACCGAATCTATTTTTTTGGCCTATATACCATTGCTTTGAATCCCGTCAAATGAAACAAATTTACTTAATGTCAAGAATTGAAATAAATTGCTACTGAATTACTATTTTCTTAAAGTCAAAATGATAAATTTTATACCATACAATAGTTATTATATTATTATTATACATTATCTTTATTATATTATTATTATACATTGATTTTAAATCTTGATTAGAAGTAGGAATTGCTAAAGTACTCCTCCATATAATCAATGGCACTCGCTAAGAGCCCCAGATTATCGCTCCAATAGCATGGCCAAAGATCTATTCAGACAGCATTGGCCAGGTTAAAGAGTGGCCATATTGAGGATAAGAGGTTTGAAGGAGGAGACAGAGTTTTCCCTCCATGTACCTGGTCTTCCTCGAGTACTACTCATCTTCTCGACTGCATGGCAGCCTCTTTAGTTCTTCTATTAAAGGACCACGAGAGGGTAGCCTCATTGCTTTATCCTTTGGACTTAACCTAGCATTTTCTAGGTCAAGGGGCTTAGCAACAACATATTTTCTATTTTTCTCTACGTAAAATATATGGCTACACGCTTATGAGCTATTCAGTTAGAACATTAAAACATTAAAATGGCTTATTTCAACATTTGGGATGTAAATTAAATATGAGGAAGACCGTTCTAGCTTTCAAGCGTTACACATCCATAATAAAAAGTCATCAGAAAAAGCATCATTACGTAAAAAGAATATATATAGCCAAACACATACAAAATGCTGCATATTACAGTGAGATATAGCGACAGGAAAATACAGATCAAAATGATAACTATAATATATGTATACATAGAAAACTGAGTATATAAAAAAATAACTTTACGAAATTTTACTTTTTAAAAAGAACGGAAAAATAAATTATCCAAAGTAAAAATATAAAGTTTTAATGGGAAGAAAACATTTTGAATGGTTAGGCACTTTCACAATGCTTTAACTCTCGCAGAATCAAAATTAAATGACAAGCGAAGCTAAGATTTAGAACCAGGTCTCTATTATTATTAAATAGAATCGTGATAGAGATAAATAAAAATACATTTAAAGAATAACGATTTTGAGGTAATTACAGTGGGTTAATAGAAAAGTATTCCAAGGCCCCGATTATTTGTTTTAAACCTTTGGGTAAGCCCCTCGTCTAGGCCTTGTAATAGAAACGTATTGAAAACGGGGGGTGGGGTAGGTAAATTTTAATTGATAGTTAGTTAAGTTAACAAATGGTTTGATCCTTGTGGAATCAAGTATTAAACGCCAAGCGAAATTAAGATTTTGAACCTGGTTGATGTCAGATAACAATTTAGCAAATTTCTTCTAATTAGTGAAAAGTTTAAAAAGAGTCTGGAGGGAGAAATGGTTCAATGTAAAGGTTAAAAGATAAAGAGATGATCAGAGGGGAACATATTTGCTGCTTCTCTATATCATATGCAAAAGAGATTTTGCTGGTGATAGGAATATCCAAACAATTATTTAAACGTATAGTTTCAAAAACGGCTATAATTTCAAGTTTATTCTCGTCAGACTAGCGTTTTATGCTGATACTACTAGGAGAAAATCCCAGAGTCGATATTTAGCGTTACATTTAATAGCAACTATCAGATGAGAATTTGTAATAATCAGGGAATTCAAGTTTCATTTTTTTAAATCTTAAATTCCTGTATTAACTTTTATTCATTTGAAATGAATAATAGTTAAGAAATATTTAAGTTCACAAATAAAACAATTATTAATAAACTCGAACCAATTAATAAATCAGACTTCTGTACTATATTGTTTGACCTTAGTTAGTGCACACATTTTCGCTATGTATGGATAAAAAATAATAATTTACCAACGATCAAATTATTAAGAGGTGATATATTAAGTTAGTGCAGAAAAAGGAGCTAAAATAAAGATTTATAAGCAAGGAAGGACTCAACTTCTTCACCACCCATATACCGCGATTTTGTAGTCAGTGGCGCTGGTTAGTATGAGACAGGCTATGATCACAGATCGCTAAACCTTTTATAGGATGCATTTCAGAATTTTTCTGGTAAACGTATGTACTTCAAATCCAGCAATAAAACACAATATTTCAGCCCTGCCCACTATTCTAAGAGCTTCGGATTACAGTTCGGTGTAAGATTGTCTAAGATTATCTTACACCGTGGATTACATGAATATTCCCCTCACCAGGTTCTCGTATAGATCTTATAGGTATATAAGGTCTTTTGAGATCTCGTGCCTGGGTCGTCTCTGGACGAGACATTAGAATCGGTGGATCCTAGTCAATGTTGGCCTAAAGAGCTTCATTTCGCCAGCCCCCCCACCTCGGAATTTCAGAATTTCAATGATGCCGGTCGTTTGTACTACGTTTGTACCGGATTGCATCGTAAAAAATTTCGTTTGTACCACTTCCGGAACGGGGTTATTCTCATTTCAAAGTGGGGGGCTGGCGAAACAGCAGCACCCCCACCTCGGAATTTTAAAATTTCAATGATGCCATTCGTTTGTACTACGTTTGTACCGGATTGTACCGTAAAAATTTTCGTTTGTACCACTTCCGGAACGGGGTTATTCTCATTTCAAAGTGGGGGGGGGGGGCTTACGAAACGGCAGCCCCCACCTCGGAATTTCAAAATTTCGTCGATGTCATTCGTTTGTACCAGTTTGTACTGTAAAAATTTTCGTTTGTACCACTTCCGGTACGGCGTAATTTTTATTTAAAAGTGGGTGACCTTGAACTCCGACAACCCCCACCTCGAAATTTCAAAACTTCGTCGATTCCATTCGTTTGTACTACGTTTGTACCGATTTGTACCGTAAAAATTTTCTTTTGTACCACTTCCGGTACGGCGTAATTTTTATTTAAAAGTGGGTGACCTTGACCCCCGGCAACCACCCATCTCGAAATTTAAAAATTTCCTCGATGCCATTCGTTTGTATTATGTTTGTACCGGTTTGTACCGTAAAAAATTTCGTTTGTACCACTTCCGGTGTGGCGTAATTTTTATTTAAAGGTGGGTGACCATGAGCTCCGCCAACCCCCCACCTCGAAATTTCAAAATTTCGTCGATGACATTCGTTTGTACTACGTTTGTACCGGTTTGTACCACTTCCGGTACGGCGTAATTTTTATTTAAAAGTCGGTCACCTTGAGCTTCGGCAACCCCCCACCTCGAAATTTCAGAATTTAGTTGATGATTCCATTCTTTTTTACTACGTTTGTACCGGATTGTACCGTGAAAATTTTCGTTTGTACCACTTCCGGTATGGCGTAATTTTTATTTAAAAGTGAGTGGTGGCCTTTAGCATCGGCACCCCTCCCACCTTGGAATTTCAAAATTTCGTTAATGCCATGCGGTTGTACTTTGTTTGAATCGGATTGTACCGTAAAACTTTTCGTTTGTACCACTTCCAGTACGGAGTGATTTTTATATAAAAGTTGGTGACCTTGAGATCCGGCAAACCCCCACCTAGAAATTTCAAAATTTCGTCGATGTCATTCGTTTATACTACATTTGTACCGGTTTGTACCGTAATAATTTCGTTTGTACCTTTTCCGGTACGACATAATTTTTGTTTAAAAGGGGGCGACCTTGAGCTCCGGAAACTCTCCACCTCGAAATTTCAGAATTTCGTCGATGCCATTCGCTTGTACTACGTTTGTCCCGGATTGTACTGTAAAAATTTTCGTTTGTACCACTTCCGCTACGGCGTAACTTTTATTTTAAAGTTGGTCACCTTGAGCTTCGGCAAGCCCCACCTCGAAATTTCAGAATTCAGTTGATGATTCCATTCGTTTGTAGGACGTTTGTACCGGATTGTACCGTAAAAATTTCGTTTGTACCATTTCCAGTACGGCATAATTTTTTTTTTAAATTGGGTGACCTTGAGCTCTGGAAACCCCCCACCTCGAAATTTCAAAATTTCGTCGATGCCATTCGTTTGTACTGCGTTTGTACCGGTTTGTACCGTAAAAATTTTCGCTTGTACCACATCCGGTACGACGTAATTTTTATTTAAATGCGGGTGACCTGGAGCTCCGGCAATCCCCCACCTCGAAATTTCAAAATTTCGTCGATGCCATTCGTTTGTGCTACGTTTGTCCCGGATTGTACTGCAAAAATTTTCGTTTGTACCACATCTGGTGCGGCGTAAATTTTATTTAAAAGTCGGTCACCTTGAGCTTCGGCAAGTCCCCACCTCGAAATTTCAGAATTGAGTTGATGATTCCATTCGTTTGTAGGACATTTGTACCGGATTGTACCGTAAAAATGATCGTTTGTACCACTTCCGGTACAGCGTAATTTTTATTTTAAAGTCGGTCACCTTGAGCTTCAGCAACACCCCACCTCGGAATTTCAGAAGTTAGTTGATGATTTCATTCTTTTTTCTTACGTTTGCACCGGATTGTACCGTGAAAATTTTCGTTTGTACCACTTCCGGTATGGCGTAATTTTTATTTAAATGTCGGTCACCTTGAGCTTCGGCAAGCCCCCACCTTGAAATTTCAGAATTTAGTTGATGATTCCATTCGTTTGTAGGACGTTTGTACCGGATTATATCGTGAAAATTTTCGTTGGTACCACTTCCGGTACGGCGTAATTTTTATTTAAAAGTCTGTGACCTTGAGCATCGGCAACCCCCACCTCGAAATTTCAAAATTTCGTTGATTCCATTCGTTTGTACTATGTTTGTACAGGATTGTACCGTGAAAGTTTTCGTTTGTATTATTTCCGGTACGGCGTAATTTTTATTTGAAAGTGAGTGGCCTTGAGCATCGGTAATCCTCCCACCTCGGAATTTCAGAATTTTGTCGATGCCATGCGTTTGTATTACGATTGAACCGGATAATTACCGGATATTATACCTTAAAAATTTTCATTTGCACCAATTCTTAAGCTTACGTGCTGTACATCTAAGCTTACATGCTGTACATCTTAAGCTTACATTCTATATCTTCTTAATGTTACAGTTTAATTTTCCATCATAGTATTTTCTGTAAGACAAAATGTCATTAGGTGATTATCAATGCCATTAATATCTTGTACTTTGTAATTCAAATTCACCTGGATTCAAAATTATGCAAATCAATTAATCTGTCATTAAGAAATATCATATTGTTTTTATTAATCATACCATGTTTCTAGTGATATTCATATATCATATATTTATTTGTACAATTTCATAGGTAATAAAATTATTTTTGTAGCTTTATAGAAAATATGCAAGACATATTAAATTTGAGAAGGGGAACTATTTACTAATGGAATATTATAATTTTTGAAAATAGTTGTGTTCATGGACACCACCATGTTCCAGTATAAAACTGACATTTCTGTGATAAACATTGGTGTTCAACAAGATAACTTCTTATTGTTTTATGTTTTGAACTTTTTTAATTGCTTTTAATTATTAATCTTAGTTTGTTATGAGTATTACTTAGTAATTTTGTCTATTTTTTCATTATTTCTGCATTTAAAATAAATCAGCAGTTTAGATTTTGGGGGAAATCCTTACGTTTCTGACTAATGTTTTTAATTTAAAGGAATTGAAGGAAATATATTTCTATTAGGTATGAGATAAGTATGGTCATCCTGCTAGAGGAGTGTTGCCTTTTGTGGCAAATTTCAAAAGGAATCTGTTAGAAACTAAATTTTCTAATACATACTTTTGTCGCCTACTATTTATATCGATCTTTAGTTTCGAAGACATTTCGAGTGAAAGTATAGAGAATAAAACAATACTTGCTCGTACAGGTACTTTAATTTTTTTTAAAAAAAAAGTTCAAAATATTACGTTAGTATATTACTAATGCTACATTGTACAACTTTATGCTGATAGAAGCTATAATATTATTATTTTATATATTTTTTTTGTATACAATGAGATAATTCTTCAATAGCATGCAATCTAATTACTCAATGTTACATTTTCTGAAATTTCACAAGTACTAAATTGATACTCATTCGAGGAGATGGGATTAGTCCACTGAAAGGTTGGGACGACCGAGCGGCGGCCTTCCCTCTTTCTTGGCGGATTTTCTGTAAGCAGTAATTGTAATTTATAATTAAACTTTTTTCTTTCTATGTTTTCGGTGATGCCCTGGTGTGCAATTGCTAATTGGCCTAATAATAAGGAAATTTGCAATATTTTGTTTCATAGGATTGTCTGGCAAGCTGCTTGTGCAAATTAATTATCTGCTGCCTCAGAATGGATTAAAAAATCTGATGTGGGCAGAACATGACTTTTCCTACATAATGCAATGATTTTACTTCTTCCACGGCGAAACAATGGTGTACACAGAACAATGTTTTTGGCATTAAAATAATACGACGTCAATTGAAATTAGGTGCTTTGGGCAAATTACTAGTCCAAACGAATGACCTTCTCATATTCACGTTTACTTAATTGCAATATCATGAAATGACATCAACATTTGTTTAATATCAATTGCATGAAATGAATTTCTATTGGCGAATTCATAGGCGTCAAATTACTATCACTGTCAAAATGTCTTTTTTCCAGTTAATGGAATGATCTAGATTTATATGAATGATGTTGCATAACATTGTATGTGGAAGGTGTTACTATACTGTTACTAAGTGTTATATGTGGCGAAACCTTCTTCACTTTTTTTTAATTTAACATTATGTTTTGAATAAATTTACATGAAAAATGTGCAATATCTCGAAATGTCGTATGTGGTATGTCGATCGTATTCTAAGTGAATATTATGTATGAAATAATTAAGCATTTAACAGCATTCAAATTCTTAATTTTTTTAATAATTTTTTCAAAAATTTATTCGAAACTGGTGTAGTATCTCGAGAATGGTTCATGCTAACATTCTAAAGTTTCTATCATTTGTCTATGAATTACGTCTGAAATGAATTTTTTTTTTTTTTATCATTATTGAAACTTCTGGTTAATGATTTTTTCAAGCTTTCGTTCAAAATATGGGGTAGGGGGGGGGGGGGGCTTTCAAACTTTCGATTACATTTAAAATCATTTGGGATCCAGTATACACTGAGGTCAATAATCGTACCAAATTATATTCGAAACTTTGTATTCGCGTGTGAGATAACACCTCCGCGGACTCATAGGCACACACATACACTATGTACTGTCCCGATCATGAAGCCTTCAGTGGAA
Source organism: Amaurobius ferox (assembly GCA_951213105.1). Lineage (NCBI taxonomy): Eukaryota > Metazoa > Arthropoda > Arachnida > Araneae > Amaurobiidae > Amaurobius > Amaurobius ferox. The sequence goes on along the minus strand of OX578150.1, from coordinate 52,927,040 downwards.
CTTTACTTTTGAGAACCAGAAGTGAAACACCGTACAGGCAGCCATTCCTATGATGTGGATCTAGGGATGCCATTTCAGGACTGTCGAGCCATGGTTGCCAGATTTGGTGATTTATTGGCGACATTTCGAATGTTCGAGAACCTTCTTAAAATGACGAGTATTCTACGAGATATGAGCCCCTTCTGGCAGTTTCTACTGAGAATATATAAAAGGAATCATCGCTCAATTGGAGAGCAGTTGACGTGATACGAGCTACATTGAAATTATGAGATAAGTCATTGTTTTCAGGATAGTATCCGCTGTTTTGTGAAATTAACTGAGCATTTAATTGCTATTTTACTGTACCTAGCAGTTGTTTAGTAATCTTGTGAGATAGTTATCGAGCCATTTGTTGTATCTTATTCCTGTTTATGTTGTGCTTATAAACGTGTTAGTTATCCAGAAATTTGGATTCTTTCTTGAATCCTGGACGCACACCCACGACTCCAGAGGATACGTCGTAACAGTATATTAGTGTGTATTCACACATGCTAACACATACAGAAATGACTTCAAAAACGTTAGGTTCTTGTTCTAGGATGCTTGAAACGTGGTCTTCCGTTGAAAACTTGCCCCAGTTACATAAGTTCCCTATACTCTACAGGGAAAAAAATATGTAGGACAGTAAAAGCAGTACTTCTGCAAAATAATTTCGCTAATTTTTATATAAATAAAATTAAATGAATGCAATTAAAATGATTTGCAACCAAATTCTCACATCCATGATAGCTAATTCCTACTTTACTTTTAAAACTATATTATATTCAATAGTGTGGGTACATAACATTTTTTAATTAATCAATATTTTATATATTTTATTTCCTGAAACCTGTTTTAAATACTCACAAATACCGAAATATATCTTCAAATTTTTCAATGTACATGTGCTTCATATTCGTATAAATCTACTTTGTATAAGTGCAAATTGAGCTAAATATTTATATAAATGTCAATTGAGTTAAATATTTGTGAAAATGTAAATTAAACTAAATATTTATATAAATGTAAATTGAGTTAAATATTTGTATATGTTAAGCAATATATATATATATATATATAAATATATATATACATATATATATATATATATATATATATATATATATATATATATATATATATATATATATATATATATATATATATATATATATTAATGGCCAGGCACTTGACTTTCGTCATTTGCCTTTCGTCAGCGGCCAGAACGTGAACCATTTAGCCGTCCTAAGACGTTGCCCCAGGCGCACCAAAGGGGGCCGGAACACACTAAGCCCACAACACAAACATCCTTGCCTTACGTGGGACTCGAACTCACAACGCGGAGGTTGAGCGATTGTTGTGGAAACGCTCGCCTTGACCACTCGACCACTGCGTCGGCTTAAGCAAAATATTTGAATAATGTACTGAATAAATGTGCTGATTTGTAAAAATATATTTATTTGTATTTGTATGTTTTAATACATGTATAAATTTTATTGTCATAAAAGCATGTTCTTTAATTACTTGATGCATATTTGAAATTCGGAACTGAGAAGGGGCAAAATGGAATCTCCCACTTTGAAATGGGAACAACTATATATAGGAAACGGTACAAATGAAAATTTTAGCGGTACATTCCATGCAAATGAAGTACAAGCGAACGACGTCATTGAAATATGAAAATTCCGAGGTCGGAGCTGCCGTTTCTCCAGCCTCCACTTTGACATAAATATTACGCCGTACCGGAAGTAGTACACACGAAATTTTTTGTGATTCAATCCGGTACAAACGTAGTACAAACCAATGGCATCGACGAAATTTTGAAATTACTAGGTGGGGGTTTGCCGATGCTCAAGGTCACAGACTGTTAAATAAAAATTACGTCGGACCGAAAGTGGTACAAACGAAAATTTTCACGATACAATCTGGTACAAACGTCCTACAAACGAAAGGAATCATCAACTAAATTCTGAAATTTCGAGGTGGGAGCTTGCCGAAGCTCAGGGTGACCGGCTTTTAAATAAAAATTACGCCGTACCGGAAGTGGTACAAAAGAAAATTTTTAGGGTGCAATCCGGGTCAAACGTAGTACAAACGAATGGCATCGACGAAATTTTGAAATTCCGAGGTGGGGGCTGCCGTTTCGCCAGCCCCCCCCCCCCCACTTTGAAATGAGAATAACCCCGTTCCTGAAGTGATACAAACGAAAATTTTTACGGTACAATCCGGTACAAACGTAGTAGAAACGAATGGCATCATTGAAATTTTGAAATTCCGAGGTGGGGGGGCTGCCGCTTCGCCAGCCCCCCCACTTTGAAATGAGAATAACCCCGTTCCTGAAGTGATACAAACGAAAATTTTTACGGTACAATCCGGTACAAACGTAGTAGAAACGAATGGCATCATTGAAATTTTGAAATTCCGAGGTGGGGGGGCTGCCGCTTCGCCAGCCCCCCCACTTTGAAATGAGAATAACCCCGTTCCTGAAGTGGTACAAACGAAAATTTTTACGGTAAAATCCGGTACAAACGTAGTACAAACGACCGCCATCATTGAAATTTTGAAATTCCGAGGGGGGGGGGGGGGGCTGGCGAAATGGAGCCGGCATAAAGTCCTGTCGCTCTCCACGGGAAAAGCTCTCTTTTAATTTTTTTACGTGTATGTTAGATGTGTATTCGTGACAAATAAAAAGAAAACTTACCATAACTAACTGAATGCAGAGCAAAAGAGCTAAGACTACAGACATTTTAGCAGCCATTTTTTTTAAAGCGAAATTCCCAAACTTGCTCTTAGAAAACAGGAGTAGCACCTTCAAGTATAATTTTTATATGATAAGTCCTGTTTATATAATGCGAATCTGACGCAGTAATATTTGCTCTATCAAAATTTGCACTTTTTCAGAAAGTAGGTCACGAAATTTCAGCTGAAGTCATCGTGTAAAAATGTCATCCGGATGTTTTTATTCAATTTAATACGATTAATATTTATTCAGATCTGCTTCTGTAAATTCATAAATGCGAAATGTAATTACTGTATCTCCGTCACAGGGTTTCACATGAGCATGTGCAAATATTAACATTTTTTTAGTTTATCAGCTTGAGTGAATAGTTATTTAATTCAAAATTCAGTTGTCTATCAGAAAACTTAATTGGCCCAGCATACGATGAAGTCAAAAAGCTGTTTCTGTTTGCCTACAGGGTGTTCCAAAAAGATTGAAACGCGCTTT